>OZ014439.1:14807011-14854598 GCA_963966035.1 Acleris laterana | reverse complement strand
CAGGGGCCTCCCCGTTGACACCGAACCTGAGCACATCCTGGAGGACCTGGCGACCCTGGGCTTCAACGTGGAATACGTCAGGCCCATCAGGGCCCGCCAAGGAAGACTAAGATGCATCTTCTTCGCTCAGGTGAAGAAAGACCACGACGACATGGCTGCCAAGCTGTACAGGGTGACCGAAGTCCTCTGCATGCCGGGGATCATCGTCGAGCCCTGGAGGGGAAAGCGCGGACTGGCACAGTGTCACCGCTGCCAAAAGTTCGCACACTCCTCACACAACTGCCACCGCCCCATAGCATGTGTGCGCTGTGGCGGTCCACATGCCGCCGGCAATTGCGACCGGCCCCGGGAGGAGCCACCAACTTGCGCGAACTGCAGCGGTGCGCACACCGCCAACAGTACTTCTTGCCCGGTTCTCCTGAGAGAGAACCGTCGTGCCAAGAAGACTGTGCACCCCCCCAAGCCCAGGCAGGGCTCCGAGCTGACCCGCATGCAAGCCGTCGAGGCAGCACAGGACAGCGCCACCCTCATGGCCCCTGCCAACGACCCCACGAAGCCCACCACCACCCGCCGCGGGAAGAAGCGCGGAGGGAGGAAACGGGGACCAAGACCCCCCCAGGACGGAGAGGACATGGCCACTGCACCCACCACCAAACCCCTGCCAAAGCCACCCTCGGCCCCAGCAGCCGCCAAACCCGCACCTCTGGCCACCATTGCCCCTACCCAGGGACCTGGCCAAAAGAGAGTGGATCAGCCGACAAGGACCGAGACGGTCAAGTTGGCCCTCGAAATCCTGCAGGAGGTCCTGATGGCCCTGCAGACAGGTGAAGACATCGCCGCCATAGTCCTCAGAGGGATTGCTCGACTGGTTTAGCAATGGACCCTCTGAGGATTACACATTGGAACGCCGCGGGCCCATGAGGACCCACGAAGACGCTGCTTAGCTCGTAGATCGCCAGCCAGGCCTCCCCCAATGGGGTCTCACCCAGCTGGCTCGATCTCGCAAGCAGCGTAACACCCGGACATGACGCTCCCCACCCCGCCCCCCTACCCAAAACTCCCTCTCCCACCCACACCTCCTTGCAGCCTGCTACGCAGGCTGCCATCCAAGGACCCGACCGTTTTCATGGTCGGCGCAGACCACCCCGGTTCAGGGGTGAATAGCCCGACACCGGTTCCTCATCCGCTCGCTGTGGGGAATGTAGAAATACGCAGCTGACCAACGTAGCCACGTGGCCCACACCTTTTACGTGAGCGTGCATTGGTTGCTGTGAAAATGTTGACACACGTATCCAAACCAATGGACCCACGAGGGCGACGTGTATAGCGTGTCCGTGCGTAGCGTGCGCAGCAGTGGAGCTCCGGCTTAAGACATATATATATATATATTTTTTTTTAAAGGAAACAGTGAAGGTAACAGAGAAGGCTTGCAATGTATGTCCTTGCGGTGGTGAAATGGACACTGGCTCAGCAAAATGCTGAGGTGCCCGACACCTACAGCGCTATCTTCAGCCAGTACCGGCAGTCACTCACGGAACGCTGCACAAACATACTATATTATACGTTTAAACTACTTACATAATACTAATGTAGCGGAAAAATATTTCAATGGCAATATAATAATAAAAATACGACGCATACATAAATACCGATGTACAGCCTTGATAAAACCAAAAATAATTTAAGCTGGGTACAGATTATGCGCGGCAGCCACGCCACATTCTATACGGGACTTTAAAGAGTAATTTTAAAAGCCACAATAAATGTACTTTGTATGCACAGCCGGAGTGCCCGCTGGTGACGGGCGTGGTGCCGCCGCTGAGCTCCCTGGGCGCGCTGGCTGGCAAGAACCGCGGCATCCAGGGCCACCACAACTCGTGCTACCTGGACGCGACGCTATTCGCCATGTTCACCTTCACCAGCGTGTTCGACGCGCTGCTCTACCGCCCGCCGGAGCCCGAGGTAACTCCCTGCGGGCAAGAACCGTGGCATCCACAACTCGTGCTACCTGGACGCCACGCTCTTCGCCATGTTCACCTTCACCAGCGTGTTCGACGCCCTGCTGTACCACCCGCCGGAGCCCGAGGTAACACCCTGCGGGCAAAAACCGCGGCATTCAGAGCCACCACAGCTCGTGGATGCCATACTCTTCGCCGTGCGCGCTGCTCTATCGCCCGCTGGTGGTAACTCCCTGCAACCCTACCTTTAAATAACTAATTTTAGTTCAACGTTTTTACTAGACCTGTTTCTTGCTTATATGATTGTTGGTCCGTGTGGTACAAATTTTATAACATACTATTATTTTATAATACATCTATATAAATGAAGAGGACCGGCTTGAGGTCAGCCTTGATTGGATAGCTTGAAAAAAATATAAATAAAGAAAGCGTTATGTTTAGAATGTACCATTTGTACCAGGATTCCCCACACTACGCGGAGGTGCAGCGGGTCCTGCGCGAGGAGGTGGTGAACCCGCTGCGGCGGCACGGGTACGTGCGCGCCGACCGCGTCATGCGCCTGCGCACGCTGCTCGAGCGGCTCTCCGACGTGCCCGGCCTCACGTGCGAGGAGAAGGTCTGTCACTGTCCCTTGCAGGAACTTTAGTTGCAGTCGTCATGTTTAGAAACATAATTGTTTAAGCGATCGTTGCTTAAGTTATTATACAGGGTGTTCGGCACATGGACCGTAAATTTTTTTTGGGATATTGTTGGGGTTATTTGTTATCTTTTCGCCCTTGGACTTAGGGTCATAAGGGTCACGGTTTTGGAGATATAAATAATCATTTAATAATAATAATCATTTATTTCAAATTAAAAGAACAACAATATATAGTATAAAAAGCAAAACAGTCAATGATCTTAGGTCTAGGAAATAAAAATTACATGATGTCTAAGCTAGGTGACAAAAAAAAATTGCAACCTGTGTTTTAGACATTAATTGAGCCTAAAATCAAAATCTAATTACAATATACCTTTAAACAGTAATAAACGCTTATAAACGCTTACCTATATTAGTAATTAATTAATTACATCAAAACATTAATAATTAGCAGAAAATAAAAAAAACAATTAATCTACAAAACATTATAATACAATCACTTGTCACCTTGCAATCGTCAGCAGATTTTCCGTGTCAACATACGATAGACCTAGAAGCCATGTCAGAACTTTGGCTTTGCACATTTTTAAATTTAGGTTATAGGTGTTTAGAATTCTATTAATTTTGTTATATAAATAAGGGCCAAGAAACGGGAAGAATTTGTGTGCGAAGGCGTGGGAGGTGCTGTATGGGACAAAAACTATGTCTTTGCGTCTTTTGTTATTAATTTCAGGATTGTACGGTGCAGCTGTATGTTGTTTTAGAGTTACTGACAAGATGAAAAGTTGCCGGACAGTTAGGACTTTGCATGATTGGTACAGCTCCATTGTTGGAAAAAGAAAGGGCCTGAAGGTTGAAACCTTTAAAACAGCTCTCTGAGCTCTTTCTAAGGTAAGTAGTGTAGTCTTTGCTGCGCCACCCCAAGCAGAAATGCAGTAAGTAAGTACAGATTGACATAGAGCTACGTAAACCTGATTGATGATTTTTTTGTTGGCGACATAACGGAGCTTTTTAAAAATAAACATGAGTTTGCGGACCCTGTCAGCGATTGTATTTATGTGATGACTAAAATTAAGATTAGAGTCGATCACAACACCAAGATATTTAATAGAGCTTATTTTAGTTATGACTGGACAAGAATCGCAATCGTTATAATTAGTAAGGGAGCACTGATGAGCTCGAATAGTTCGTGCAGTAGTACAAGTAGGTTGTTGGGAGTTTCTTATAGAAAAAGCAACGTATTTCGTTTTGTCAGGATTAAGGGTTAGTAGATTATGATGGAGCCAATTGGACACAGTGTGAAAGCCTTTTTGAGCAGAATTGTAAACATCATCCCACGAGTTACCCGAGAAAAGGAGGACGGTATCATCGGCGTACGAAATCGATATGCCGTCTTGTAAGTTTAGGTCACACAGATCATGCAAATATATTAAAAATAGGGTAGGGCCCAAAATACTGCCTTGGGGGACCCCAAAATCCAGCCGATGGTCAGCACTGAAGCAGCCACCTATTTTTACACGCTGAAAACGGTTACTAAGATAATCTTTAAAAAGATTCAGTTGCGTACCTCTAATTCCTATGTTTTCCATTTTATGATTTGTTAAACGTTTTTTTTAAATTTTCCGAAATTCCTCCTTTAAACGTTCGTAACTTTTTTATTAATGCGTGTTACAGAAAAATATGTTGTATTTAAAACTTGTTAATACATGCTAGTTCAAATACTAATAGTCTTTATTCTAATTGATAGTCTCAAACGGACGGACGAGGTTTTTTAATTTACAAATTTACTATTTGTGTGAAAAACATCCAACTTCAAAATTCAATTATTAAAAACCTAAATACAATTTTGGGGTTTATTTTGTTTTAAAAAGTTCTCTAGCTAATTACCTTTCTAACGATGTGCTACACATTAATAAAAAGTAAACGGGAATATCCACATTTTCAAAGAAAAGTTAGAGAGCACCTAGATAACTCGTTACCTAACTGGTGGATAGGCAGAAGCGGCCCGATTCCTTGGCCCGCAAGATCTCCAGACCTAGCGCCTTATTTGTTAAATAAAACTTCGCTTCAGTACTTGTAAAGTATTGAAATGAAGTTTTATTTAAAAAATACTTGAGAAATTGCGTAGGCACTTCCGTTACATAAACTAGTTCTTTTGCCCGTCCCCAGACAAAAGTCTAAGGGCGTTAGGCCTAGAGATCTTGCGGGCTAAGATATCCGGCCACTTCTGCCTATCCACGAGTTAGGAAACGAGTTATCTAGGTGCTCTCGAACTTTTTTTTGAAAATGTGGATATTCTCGTTTACTTTTTACTAATGTGTAGCACATCGTTAGAAAGGTAATTAGTTAGAGAAGTTTTTAAAATAAAATGAACCCCAAAATTGTATTTAGGTTTTTAATAATTGAATTTTGAAGTTGTTTTTTTTTCACACAAATAGTAAATTTGTGAAATAAAAAACCTCGTACGTCCCTTTGAGACTATCAATTAGAATAAAGACTATTAGTATTTGAACTAGCATGTATTAACAAGTTTTAAATACAACATATTTTTCTGTAACACGCATTAATAAAAAAGTTACGAACGTTTAAAAGAGGAATTTCGGAAAATTTGAGAAAAAACATTTAACAAATCATATCTCCAAAACCGTGACCCTTATGACCCTAAGTCCAAGGGCGAAAAGATAACAAATAACCAGAACAATATCCCAAAAAAAATTGACGGTCCATGTGCCGAACACCCTGTATAAAGAGCCTGTTTTATCCCGCTGCTGGGCAAATGCCTCCTCGACTTTTTCCAGATTTCTCGGTTTTCTCCTGTCTCGGCCAATTCCTTACCCTACCTATAAGGCAATCATACTTCCACGACGAGCGTACTAGTGAGTAGTGTGATCACGAGGGAAGACCGTTTGAGACTGATGTGACCGCCATGTTGACTAGTGTAATTCAATCATAACTTGCAGCCATTCCAATCATCATTCCAGCTAAGGCAAACAAAGACTAATGGCTTGTAGTATATTTCAGGATCCCGAAGAGTTCCTCAACGGCCTGGTCGCGCAGCTCCTAAGGGCGGAGCCGTTCCTGAAACTGTCTTCAGGACAGGAAGCGTTCTGCTACCAGCTGTTCGTCGAGAAGGACGAACACGTCACGCTACCGACTGTACAGCAGCTACTCGAACAGTCATTCGCCACTTCTGGAGTTAAACTTAGTGAGGTGGGTTGGTACTCCATATACTTAGCACTTAAAACACAAGTTGCTGCCAGTAAGACAGCTAGAAAGCAACTCGGAGTCTATTTTGCTTTGTCTGTTGGGGCGGATGGTCCTTAGCGAGAAACGTTATGATAGTGGGCGAATGCTAAATGGACAGACACACACAGGGCAATTGTCTTACTCGACCAACTGCTGCAACAAATTTTACTGGTGGTTTGTTAACCATCGCGCGAAACCCTTGGGTCCTTTCGCTTAACAAGCCACGATTCAGATTTCAGTGTTATAAAAACTCGTTAAATTGTTTCAGGTGCCAGCTGCGTTCATCATTCAAATGCCTCGCTTCGGTAAACAATACAAACTGTACCAGCGGGTGCTGCCGTCACCCTTACTCGACGTCACCGATCTCATTGAAGGACGTAAGTGGGTTTTTTTTTTATCTCGTGTTCGGAAGGTTTAATTTGAATGGGGTGGAAAGTATTTTTTTAATAGTTACGATTGGCCACGGATTCTATGATAATTGAGCTACGTTATAATATTAAAATAAAAGCTTTTCATGTATCTAAACTCGGCTATACGTTAAACGACGTATTTATTACGATCTATACTCGCATATTAAAATCATTTTACGACTGGTCTATTTTTTTCGCAATTGCAAAAATTTACATTTAAAATTATTCCTCTATTCTGCTGCCCGCCATAATGCCTTTGCCTGTATAGCATGACACTTTTTTTTTCACGTCACGGCATGGCCATCTAGAAAATACACATACTGCCAACATTAGAAAAGTTTAATCGAGTTGGTTTGGTCACGACCAAGGAGCTTATATAAAACACTGGAGGTTGAACGCCGAACATCCGTTCGAAACAAGAAGTTTGACCTTTATTACGGCACGAATATATTCCATCTCTTTCCTCACAGTCGAAATGAAAAGTAGAGTGTCTAACTCGGGTGAAATTACCCATTTCCCCTCGTACTATCTCAAGACGTATCTCTAGAAATATCTCAGGTGAAATTCAACCCTTTTCAACCCTTGGTTATCAATCTACGATTTCATGTCTCATACTTGAAAGTTCGGCATTGTTTACCTTAGAAGCGGGTTGAAAGTGATACATGTCAACCCTAGGGAAGAAAAGTAATTTGAAAAAAGAACTATAGAAATGTGCAGTAGAAGAAACCTATACAGCCTCTCTATAGTAAGATTATTTAAAAAATACTAAGTTAAATCTAATACAGCCACTCTTTGGTAAATCTACCGAATCTTACTTTTAAAGGTTTAATTTACAAGTTTCAGAGTAAAGCACCAGTTATACATTTAAATAAAAAAAAACATTTATTTAATTTTACTTGTCACTTTTTATTTAATTCCTATTTTATTGCTTGCGGTTTGTAATAAAATAACCGTCTCAAGACCGCACCTAATAAATAAACCTTCATGGCAGTCGGGTAAAAAGGATGGCACACTGACGCTCTAAAAAAAGTTTGTGTCAAAAACAAGAGCGGGAAAACAAGATACATACAATCTTCATTACATAGCTAGTTGTACTATGTAATATACTGTGTTCGCTATATTTTCCGTAACTAACTTTTTTTCTCTTTCCTAATAATCGAAATGAAAAGTAGAGTGTTTTTTAACTCTGGTGAAAGTCACCTATTTCACACTCGAAATATTAGCGCTCTTGCTTTGCTCGAGTGCTAAAATATCTCGTGTGATATAGGTGCCTTTTATCCCTTGGTGACAATCTTCTATTTTATGCCCCGACAGCCTAACAAAAACATTAGGTTTCAATAGTGAAAAGGACATGACCCGTTTTACTATGGCGCTGTGCCCCAGAATGTACAGCAATCGTTTATATTTGAATTTAACGAAAAATATGTACTTAACATATATATTTATCATTTAACATATAAAGCAGCCATAATGACACGAGATGTTGCCACGCGAGCGAGCAAGCGAGCGAGAGTGGCTATAGTTCGAGTGTCATTGATTATGGTTGTTTAGCCTCGCGTTAAACACTTTGAATGCGAGAAAAAAAAACGAAGTTCTATAAAAAACAACAACTCACTCTTTCTGACAAATTTATTCCGCTGTTGTTATTTTTGCAGTCTTGAGATTGCCATCGTAAGATAGCTGTCTTGAGATTGCCATCGCAATATTTCATGTTAGGTATATCTAGTTGGATTTTCATCAAGCAACAAAAGCTCGTGTCATAATCATAAATATATTTTTTGACATAAACTTGTCGATCACCTTGTCCGTTTTGTGAGTGAGTGTTGGGTGTTGCGGTAGGTAGTTAATGTTCGATCGTGACCCGGCAGTGCCGCGGCAGTGCACTGTGTGCGGCGCTCTGGCCCGCTGGGAGTGCGGCGCATGCGCGCGCGGCGCCGCGCTCGAGGCCGGCGCGCTCTGCGCCGCCTGCTTGCGGCTCGCACACTCCTCCCGCCCGCACCACAAGGTGAGTGTGTCGCGCCACTGAATAAATAATAGTACATTGTGCATCAAGGGTAGTAAGAAGGGAATTACTAACGAGAGTGTTAGAAGCCCGACGCCGAAGGCGGAGGGCTTTTAATGACTCGAGTTAGTAATCCCCTTACTGCCTGTGATACACACAATGGTTTTCATCACATTTGCGAGGAAAAAACACTTTAACTCTGCAAAATATAAAGAAATAACTTTTGACGAACGGGAACGTAAATGGAAACGATATTTTTTTTTGTGACCTCTACCACAGATAATAACTGCGTTTAGTTTCGACCTGGATTCGAGCCAGATTTAGCCAATTTGATAAAAATTTATAATTACTAAAATTAATGATAAATGTTGATATAAACTTGAAATAGGTATAAAAATAATGAAGTTTAATGAAGCGTAAGTATAGGTTTTGTGTAATGTAAGTTAGTCTATAGCTAATTTTTAAAGATGAAATTAGAAACTGATTTAATTTTTGGCTGAAAATTAAACCTCCTTAGTCAGAAATGATGTACGAAAGAGTTGCAAATTTTAAAAAGAAAGTCATTACTCCCTAGGGATGACAAACTCGCCATAATTCCCGCGGGAACAATTTAGGCCATTGTCCTTCTGTATACAGGCATGGAATAACACCATTTACGAGCAAGTGTGATGAAAATAAATAAATCCCTAGCTACATGCTGAATTCCAATCTAAAACTTCCGCGGTGTTTCGGATTCCTTTTAAAGAATTCTTTGTTGCGCTCTGGTTTTACTATACTATTATTTTGCTCCCATGCGACTTGTAATGCTATAATCGGAGATCCAACAAGTTGTCATCATTATTAATCGCAATAATGTAGACATGATTCTATAAAGATTAAATTAAATTAATTGCTTTCTTACCTGAAAATTTGTCTTGATCCTTTGTGAGACAGTAATAAATAAATTATACATCGACTTGTTATTGTGAAGATTTAGTAAATAAACTGTTTTTTTTTTTCAATTTCTGTTGTAAGTATATTCTGTTTCACATCTAAAATTAACTTATGAGTTGAAAAAGTCCTTTCGCAATCCATTGATGTTATTGGAGCAAACTCAAGAAGCTTAATGGGAAAATTGTCCTGACATTAGGTTACAGTGTTATTTTTTCTATTCCAAGTATTATATCAATATCTGGATATCTTTTAAGGATTGCTTTAATTTTTCGTCCTTATATACCATCCATATTTTAACATGTAGGTATTTTATTTTATTTAAAGAATATTCGATAGTATTCGATGAACATTGCAAACTCTCTATTACGCGTGTTCTCTCTAGAACATAATAAAATTTCAGGTAAGACACAAATTTATTCAATTTAATTAATTTTAATTTGGTTTATTCTTATTTATTTATTTATTTATTATAACCTAAGACAATAGTGTAGTGTGTGTGTGTGTTATGAGTCATGTCGACATTATTGCGAGTAACGACGTCAATTTGTATTATCTGTAGCTACATACAATGTACGATATCTATCAGGCAACGCCGCTGTCCGTGCCCGAGGAGTTCGCGAGCGTGCTGGAGGGGAGCGCGGCGCCGCGCGTGTACATGGAGCTGTTCGCGGTGCTGTGCATCGAGACGAGCCACTACGTCGCCTTCGTCAAGGCGGGGCCCGAGGTCGACGCGCCCTGGTGCTTCTTCGACTCCATGGCCGATAGGAAAGGTAACTGATCTATTCAATTCATTCTACATTTGATTTATTTTAAACGATTCGATTCTTACATGTTCGTTTTTTATGGGTCATTTGCTCTAGTACATCGTTTGTCCGAATTTTCGTTTATCCTAAAGCTCCATTCCCGCCTAAGTTTTAAAGCATTTTAGTGTTGTTTTAATACAAGCTATTCTGACTGTAGGTATTTTTGAAAGACTTAAAAGTCAAACTCAGCTGAAAATCAGTTTGGGACATATAGGTACTATAATTCAGACAAACGTTGTTAGGTTTTACGAGGGACACCTTTTTTAGAAATAATTACTTTATGTAGGATAAATAGTAAAACATCTGCGTTAAGTTGTAAGTATCATTATCAGTTTCGTTCGACTAATGCGTCTTGCCTTCAGTTCCTTGAATATGGGCTTTTATAAAATATGCCAAATTACAGTTTTTTAATATCAATAGTCTCGGAGTTAAACTACGGCGAGACGGACATGGCGAGTTTATAAGGGTTCCTTGTTTACTGAGTACGTATCCCGAAAAATGGTGCAAATAATATAGGGGAGGGTGATCTGATGTTGTAGGCGAGCGCAACGGGTACAACATCCCCGAGATCGTGTGCATCCCGGAGCTGGGCGCGTGGCTGGGCGACGAGGGCGGGCGCGCGCTGCATGCGGCGGCGCCGCTGGACCGGCAGCTGCCCGCGCCCGCCAAGCGCCTGCTGGCCGACGCCTACATGTGCTTCTACCGCAGCGCCGACGTCGCCATGTACCGCTAGTAGGGGGGGTTCCTCTCTCGTCCCGACTTCACCAGCGACGGGTAACACTTCATTACCGCCTTCTTAAATACCACTTACTGGCAGCTACATCAATGATGATGTAGTGATTGAATTATCGTCCTTATTAACTTATATTAAAGTTCACGGGGCCTATAATTGGTAGGTGGCCAACGGGGTGGTGGGGGCAGTTCATCCTATTCACTTTTAAATTGCGGTCTACGAGCGACATTTCAAGCGGTCTCTCACCGCCGTCACAATAAAGAACTCAATCTAGAATCGCGAGTATACGACTTGGGAAAATTCCAATCTCTGCTCGACTGCCTTCTTCCTTCCACGCCGGTCGGGCGCAGGCTAAAGTGTATAAGCTAGCGAGTAGATAAACGCACTTTAAAAGGAACAGTCGGAAACGAGTGGCTAACGGACCGACGGTGGTTAAAATTGCAAGACGGGCGACGCCTGAATCAAGCATTGTAAAAATATTTTGAAGCAAGTTTTGAAAAAAAAAACTGTAACGGTAAACAACGCAAAATAGAGCTCGCGTATATGTAATCTGTAAGGTTGAAAGGGCCTTTTTTCTAAATCTATAATCAGGCACTACACATTATAATCGTTTCTGGGTCATACACGCTCGAAAAAACAAAAGTTGTCTCTCCTGTAGTCTATAGAAAGGTTTGGCTGCATATGATTTACATTTTTATTTGATAGGACTCACGCCGTTCATGCGGATGCGGGTTCAGCCAGAAAATTAAGCCTTAAAAAAGTTAACTTCGGATATGTGCACAGGAAAGACGGTAACCTAAATCTGTGTATGACCCTTCTGCGTGTTGCCTCTTCTGGTCTTATATTCTATGACTTAAACAATATTGCTTTTAAAGTGTTTGGTATCGTTTTTAACTCGGTCGCCATTACTGCCAAGTAAATAAGACGTACCAAAACGTTCACAATACGATAATAGTACATTACTTAACAAGGGCTGTAAAAGAAAGAAAGCCCGAAATTGCAGGTATTTAAGACCCGAGCCGTAGGCGAGGGTTGTAAATATGCGATAGAGGGCTTTCTTTTTTACTGCCCGTGATGAGTACACAATTTTACGTCTTCACCTGGCCACAATGCGAGTTTTACCGTGCGCGCAGCGTGCGATAAAACGCACATTATGGCCAGGTGTTACGTAAAAAGTCAAAAGCAATAGTTTGCCGTCATAGAATAGAGGCTCTGTACATAGTAAATTATGAGATTGGTGAGGCTAATAAGGTAGGTATTATGTTTGTGTTACTGTAGTCTTAGAGCTTAATATGAAATACATAATATATTTAACTAAATATTAATTATTTGGTAGTTTTTGTTAATAAAAAGCCATCTAATTTCATGATATATTTATTTACTTAGTTTTCTACCTATATTTTGTTCATTAAGATATCACTACACTACTGAGATTTTTACAAAAATACATGGTTTACTTATTCATAAATCGAGATTTTAGAAAACAATATATAATTATTTAACGTTACGTCTTCATAAGTCCTCGCGTTCCTTTTGTTTTGTGGGTTTGCAATCACAGTCAAACTTCGGTTGAGGCACTTCTGTCATACCGTCACGTACTGTGGCGTCGCTTTGAATCCTTTTACTCCATTCCTACAAGGGAAAATGAAAAAAATAGTAGATTGTACAACAAGGGCATAAAACAAACCATTTTTTCCGAGACTTATGGCATCCAACCGAGCCGGCAGGCGAGGTTGGATAATTAAGTCGAGGATAAAATGGGTTTTAAGACCGAGTTATACACTCTGCTTTTCACTTCGATTACGAGGAAATAAAACAGTGATAATGTAAAAAAACTTTAATAAGTTCTTTTGCATTTTTTTCCATGTGATAATGTAAAAAAACTTTAATAAGTTCTTTTGCATTTTTTTCCATGAGTGTGTTAGGTGTGAGCATTATTTTCCTCTTCACTAGACGACATTTTAATTAAATTCCATAACACAACAAGTTTTGCAAAGAAAATAACTAATTAATAGTCCAAAACCTCTTTCCCGCCACTGTATTTCTGTGAAAAATTTTTTTTTCTGTTTGCGATTTTTGACTTAGGTCGAACGCAATACTGCCAAGTTTATACCTACGTTGATTTTTTAATGTTCTTGTTAATAATGCTCGTTTTTAATAGTTTTAAATTTCTTCTTTGTTAGATGCAACTACGATGCAAATATAAATAAAATTAAAGTAAATTTATTCAAATAACAAGTTTATTTAATGTAGTCACCTCGTCTGTCTGGCTGTAGGGCTTAATTGTCTTAGTCTAGATGACGACAACCATTTATGCACTAGTGCATAAAATGCGATTTTATGCAGCCTATACCCAGCATAAAGAAGGACTTTACGAGCATGAGAAGTGAAAAACATTTTTATTTATTACAATTCAGGTTAGTCTAGTGTTTAGGTAGTGCCCTTGCTGGCGGAACGAGCAGTCCCCAGTTTCATCCCTAGCAAATATTGCTGTAATAAGCAGTAATTGTTTCGAGTCTGTTTTTTTTATATGTACTCGTATAGCACATTACAATTCTAAAACCTAATTTTAGACTATATTTGTAGTTACTTTTCGTAGCTGTTGATTTGTGTTTCTTCCACGTCGACTGATCGGCGTGATGTATTGACCAATAGGTCTAATTTTTTCAGCAACTACGAAGAGTCGTTTGTTGATATTCCCGCAGAAACTAAGTATTTTTTCGGTTTAAAAGTAGCCTGTGTCACTTTTCAACCCTTTCCTCTACCTCTGTGCAAAAAAATCACGCCGATCAGTCTGATTCATGGAAGAAAGACAAATCAACAAACACAAGTTCGCATTTAGTGTGTTGGCATAGTGAGAATACTCACAGTAAACAGCATCGCATGGTAACAAATGATGTGTTGCGGAAGTAGATGTTCGTTGGCGAACTTTCTCCCATTGTCTGCGATGTCGCGCGCTTCCTTGTCGTGGTCGCGCGCCCAGCGCACGCGCGCCGGCAGGTCTTCCAGGTCCCGTGCGGTGGGTACGAAGTGCTCCCACTCGCGCAGCTGTCCGTAGAAGTGTTCGTAGTATGGGGACGCCTGCTTAAGGACCGTCCCACCGCCTGCCAGCAAGTAGGGAAGCCGGTACGACGCCACCGTGCCGTCCACGTTTATTTGGTACTTATACTGTAAAGTTCAATATTTATGTTGTAGATCCTTCCTATGGTTTTCCATGACGACAGATTTACGTGATAAGATAGTATGAATATTACGACCATTTGAGATGAGCGATGAGACGAGCATGTTATGTGAATTTAAAAGGTTGTTGTGCTGCAAGGTCTGACAAAAATAGATAAGGAAGCAGTTGACAAAGGCTGCAGTGATTTTTATAGAAAGCTTTAAATGCATAAAAACGATACTCACATCAAAAAACTTAAAAAAGGACAAATGCGGCGATTTAGGCCCATATTGCTCTTGTTTATCGAGGAAGAAGAAGAAATTGGTAAGGGAAACATTGAAGAGATCTGTGTTAGCTCGCGCGATGTCAACGAGCTTTAGCCGCTCGGCGCGAGAGTCGCGGCCGCGCCAGAATGCTCGCGGCTCCCGTTCTGACCACAACTTTTCAATACTGCCTTGCACTGACAGTATATCCAATGTCACTCTAAAATTAGCAACATGAAAATTTAATCATAATTTATTATCCGAAGTTCCTGCAAAACATTTTTAGTAACAACAATTTTACCTTCCCATATTTTCTAATGTAGACTCAGTTATATCATAAGTGGGCATAACAATATCCATCGTATCATCACTACCACACCATGAGAACACGGGTAGAAGTTCAGAGTTCTTATGAATCAGAGGCCAATCACCCAAGTTAAGAACTAATTCCATGTCCGGCAAGAGCGCTTTCCTTGATAAAAATAGTAGAATATTGTCTGAAAACATATTGAAACCCACATGCTTTCCATAGCAATCTCTGTATATTTTATTTTTTTTAATTACATAATGACAAAAGCTTGTGGTATCTGGTTTATGATACTTTTGTACTATCTTCTGAACTTTGGATATCATGTCAACATTTTTGAATGGTTTTAGATCCTGAGTGATTTGCTCATATGATGTAGGGCACCCATACTGTTGAAGCCAAAGACTGATATCCTGCTCAGGACAATAGCATTGGTCTGGTTGAATGGGGCCTGTAACAGACAATGCAATTAAAATAAAACTGTAATTTATAAAGCTGACTTCTCATAGCATTGTACTTCATATTTTTTCTATTCTAATTTATCCATTGCTGTTCCATAATAAAAGAATAAAAAAACAGCAGTTTGTGTAAAGTTTGTGGGGTTACTGTGACGGTATGTAAAATCACAATTAAATAGATAATTAGTTGAGTCATACTAGTGCTCAGATCTAGTAAATTTTAATAATAAAAATGTGAAAATTAATAGTTACCCGTGTACTTGTAAGGAGATCCTTTCACCAGTTTACTTTTAAAATATATGTTTATCGACAGATCATAGCAAGTTTCATACAGTTTGTATCTGACTATAAATGTTCCATCCTTTCTATCCAACTTGTTAACCCAGACACGGCAAAGACTGCTTTTCCTAGATCTCCCATTTATTTCTACTGCTAAATCATTAGCTAAATCAGAGGTGTACCTGAAATTATTCAAGAATTAGTTTAAACATCACTAAGAAAGAAAAAAAAAATTATTATAAGAGCCTATAATGTCCACTGCTGGGCAGCTGCTCCCTCCCTTCTTTCCACATAGCCCTATCTTGGGCAGTCTCCTACCAGTCCCAATGCAACGCATCAAGCTTATCTCGCTAATGTCGCCTTGGTCTGCCGAGTATACCAAATTCTATACTGTGGGAACCATTTGGTACATGCTTTAGCCCATGATTCCTCCAGTATGCGACATACATGCCCAACCCATTCCCATTTAAGCTTGGCGGCTGCTTGAGCATCATCAGTTATTTTAGTTTTGGAGTAGAGTATTGTATTCCTGATGCGGTCCGTTAAAGATATAATGCTTCAATACATTTTGTTACATACAAGAGAGAGAAGAACAGATGTTAATTGTTATTATAGGTTACAGAATATATTTTGAGAGCAATTTTTGCCTGCATGTGCATTTTTTCCTGATTACCAAGAAGGGTTATTAACTTTCATTTCTAACTAGCTTCTGCCGGCGACGTTGTCCGCGTAAATTTCAATTATCGTTATTCCCTAGGAAACTAAAAAAAAACAGGAATAAATGTAGCCTATGTGTTAATCGAGGGTTAATTTCATCGCAATCCGTATCAGTCATTGTTGCTCGAAGGAGACTAACACACAAACGCACAACTTTCGTAGGATGGGTAAGCTTGTTTTCCTAATTTCAGAATTCAAATTAGGCAAATCACTGGAACTTTTAATATACCTAGCTTTAACTTACGATTCTTCAGTAACAAAAGTAAAGTTCACAAAAAAGTATCTTGCCGGCATTACGATGTCCTGGGGATTCAATCCAGGTCCATGGATATTTATCAAATTTTGAGATGATATCCGAGTCAAACCCCATAATAGTAAAAGCAAATTTTTAAAAACCATGTTATTTTTTCATACAAGTCTTAATTTGTAACGTAATAATAACAATATTATTGAATAATTATATATAGTAACTATGTACACAAACATGTAATTTGACAGATGACAGGTTCTACCAGACATATCCTATAATCTGTGGGTTCTACCTCAGACAGGGTCACAGATTATAGGATAGGGTATTTCTGTCTGTAATGCCGCAGGTCACATGTTTGGTGTTTGCCACAAACACTGCGGGGCGCAACTGTACGTGTTAAAGTGACATAGAAATACATCGGGCTCACTCTAATATACAGTGTGGAAATTAAACTCAGGCCCTGGAGGGAAACTACTTTAAATCCTTAAGCTAGCTCATTTTACTTAAAGGAGACATTCCTTTATTTTTGAAAAGAAACAAATCTGCATTAAAAGATTTTTTTAAACTCGCTTGCTTCGCCCGGGACTCGAACCAACTAAAATTTAAAAAAATAAACACTTTATTTTATTATACTAATCGGTAGTATTAATATTCAGGATAAAGTTTCTCTAACAAACATTTGGTCTTAAAAATAAAAATAATCGTTAAATCTAACATCAACTTTATTTTACTATGAAACTTGCTATGAAACCGTTCAAGAGCTAAGGATTGCGGTAGAAAATGTTATTAGGGGCATACACCACAACACTTTGCTGAAGGCTACAAGAAATGAATTTCAACGGCGACTCTAATGTTGTGTAGCCGGAACGACGGGGCTCATTTCGAACAATTTATCAGTTAAATAATTTAAGTGTTACAAAATTGATAGTAAAATAAAGTTGATGTTAGATTTAACGATTATTTTTATTTTTAAGACCAAATGTTTGTTAGAGAAACTTTATCCTGAATATTAATACTACCGATTAGTATAATAAAATAAAGAGCGTTTATTTTTTTAAATTTTAGTTGGTTCGAGCCCTGGGCGAAGCAAGCGAGTTTAAAAAAATCTTTTAATGCAGATTTGTTTCTTTTCAAAAATAAAGGAATGTCTCCTTTAAGTAAAATGAGCTAGCTTAAGGATTTAAAGTAGTTTCCCTCCAGGGCCTGAGTTTAATTTCCACACTGTATAGATGCGTCCCGCAGTGTTTGTGGCAAACACCAAGCGTGTGGTGCGGCGGCATTAAAAAAAATAAGAAACAAGTTTGGAACTGACAGTTTATTGGTAGTAGGTAGTCGTTTTCTGCCTCCCTGAGCCCCTACTTTGAAAATCGATGATCGAAGTTACGTTGGCTCCATCCCTTTCTCTCGATTTAGTCTCGAATGACGAGTGACAGGGATGGAGCTAACGTAAATTCAAACTTCTATTTTCAAAGTAGAGCCTCTGTCTCTTATTACACATCGGAAATCGGAACCACTGTTCAGCGATTTCGACCTGAAGCCTTACTTTGAAAATCGAAGTTCGAAGTTACGTTAGCTCCATCCCCTTTTCCCGATTAAGTCCCGTATTAATAAACTCGTCTTGGCTGAAATGCCCGTCACAAGATACGTCAAAGTAAACGTCACACCATAGAACACTAATTTTTGACGCATCTTGAGACGACCATTACTGTTGAGATCAGTTTACAGGCCTTAGTCTTAAATAGACATATCCTATAATCTGTGTCTTAAATGACGAGCGATAGGGATGGGGCTAACGTAACTTTGAACTACGATTTTTAAAGTAGGGTCTCTGGTTAATATTACACTGCTCTCTATTGGATGGCAAGTAGCGATGAAAATGGCGAAAGATTCATGTTGTTTCTTTCGAAAGTTTGTATCTTTCCTATAAAATACATGTAACTTTCGAAAAAAACAAAACTGACGTTTGTCTGAAAAATACAATCATACACGTATAATACCTGTTTAATACTGTGTATTTTACAAGTTTATTTAATAATAATGACTTGATTAAATAATTGCCCCAGCAGACAACACAAGAAAATATTATAGTATATTAAGGGCCTGTTTCACAATCGACAAGTAAATTTATCTGTCACATAAATTTGTCTCTCTCCTTGTCTATTTTTAAGTGTACGACAAAGAAAGGGCTAAACTTATCCGTCAAATATCCTTTACTTGTCGATTGTGAAACAGGCGGTTAATGTGTAAATATATTATTATGATCAAATCAGGGCCCGCACTTGTCAATCTTGTCATGCCTTTGACGCAAAATTTACTTCATGTTCACGTCACATAGAGCATAGATTAAAGATTGCAATTTATAAGTGTTTCGTCACTCATAATTGATAATTTCAACCTCTTTAGTTAACTGATATCGAGATATAGTCTGAGCAGAATGAAAAGTCACCTGTTTGTATGAGAGCCAATACATTCTGAGTCACTATTCATAATATAATATAATAAATATAATAATGCGAAAAATGTAAAAAACCTAAACTTGCGAAAGATTCAATCGAAGCTCCGCAAGGAAAGATACTGTATTTTACTGAAAAATACAGGGGCCTTTGAAAGATACATGTATCTTTCATGTAATTTTCATCGCTAATGGCAAGGCCCGAGAGAACGCGTACACCTGCTAGATAGCATGGACTTGTACCTAAACTGGACTGAGTACTGCGATAAAAAAGTGTGACCGACAGAGAAACCATACTAGAGAATTGCATCTCGTTTTAACTAGTGTGACCAAGTACATCAAATATATATATATGTGTATACCTTTTTTACATTGGCAACTTGAGTGAGGGGGACACCGTCCTCGGGTTGGTTGCTCTCGCTCGGCCTCAACCTATATCATCACAAATTGTAACTGTCTAACTTCGTACCTAATACGGTTCAATTTTGATTAACTAGAAAAAGTTAGTACTCAGTCCAGTTTAGGTACAAGTCCATGCCTGCTAGATATACCGCTTCGTTGCCATTGCCAGCTTAAAATACCCTATAATCTGTGGTTACAACAGCTGTCAGATTAGTCAGTTAAGAAAGTTAAAGTGTCATTTAAGATTAAGATTTGAGACGATTAATTTCATTTATTGCTTGTATAACCTTTCTATATTTCTTATAGTTATGAAAATAAGCATGATTTAATTTGAATTATTTCGTATAAAGGTTCAGCGTTGAAGATTTCACGATAAAGATTAAGATATGGCTAATTCCAATCTCAAACTACTTTGTAATAGTTTAAGTAAACTAAAGTAAGTACATCACCAGGAATAATGATACTTCCGAGTTAAATAAACAATTGAAACAGAATTTTAATGAATTCACTTCTTTTTAGGATACATTATGTTTCACAGCGACAACACGGTCGTTTCGTAGTTCCTAGATATCGCCCACCACATTGGTTTATGCCAAAGGAAAGAGTGGTAAGGTTAAAATGTTTTCGTCGTAAAAAAAAGAACAATTAGGTAGTTCGATCATTAAAATATTTACTTACTGTATCCAGATAAGTGAAGATATGCTTACTCAAGAAAATCGGCAGTTCCTTGATGAGGTACGACAAGATAAATTGAATGCACAAGCAGCCTTGGAATCGCCTTTGTCAAATGGTGACAGTGTGGTAACCGCTCCATGGGATCCCTTAACCCGACGGGCGGGACTGATTGCCCGCAAGATAGGGAATTACCCTTTGTGGTCTAAGGATGGAAAAAAAATGCAAACAACACTATTACAGGTATGTATGAAAATTAACATAACATATAAAAGAGTTGTAGGTAAACAGTAGTATTCTAGTACCTTAATAATAAAACAGGTTCTTACTGCGGTTAAAATTATTTGGTTAAAGAGGATATACTGTTATGACTAACCTTAACTGTTAACTTATCTGCAGACTTCAAATTTCCCGAGATCATGACCATTGCATCAACATTGAAATATGGAAAACTTCTTCACATCTAAATTGTAGAATCTCACTGAAAAGTACTTTTCTGATCAAAAATAATGTAACAAAATGCTTATTCCAGGTTGTGGATAACCATGTCATTAAATATATACCTCCCGAGGAATTTAATCCCATGATAGTCAAGAAACCTGTGTGGAAGGAAAAACGTAGACTTGGTTGTCTACTAGTTGGGTCAGAAACTATCGATCCCACTTGTGTAACAAAAGCGTATAGTGGGCTATTTGATGCAGTGGGAATGTTGCCGAAGCGGCATCTTTGCCGGTTTATGGTTTCACCACATGCAGCTTTACCGACGGGAACCCCATTATATGCCACGCACTTTAGAGCAGGAGATTATGTTGATGTGCGAGCTAAGACGTTAGTATCATTTAATGTATTTCTTATTATTGTATAAGGGTAAAAATCAAAATAAATGTACATAAGGACGCTATTTAAATGTCACTTAAATGATGTCTAACTTACAATTTTATTACAATTGACGTATGTTTGACGTTAACCAACAGTTTCGTGACGGTGACAAAACTCTCTTTAACTGGACATTTATTTTGATTTTTACCCATTAGTAGATTGTGTTTAGGTATATATTTACGGGTAGGTATCTGTTGTTGTCTAGGTTAGGTATATATTTACGGGTAGGTATCTGTTGTTGCCACCTGGACCAGGAAAGCCATTAATAGACAGGAATGGAAACAGCTGGGAGAGGCCTATGTGTCACAAGACACGCTGACCACTAATCCAGACAATACGGTGTGTTTAGTTTTAAGTAAATTTGTTTATAAATATAATGTAATACCGTTTTAGTTTCAGCAATAAAGGCTATTATTATCTGTTGTTATCTTGTTTACAATCAACACATAATTTTGTGCTTTTGATATATAGATAAAGTACTTCCCATTTTTAGTATTGACAGAGGATTTCAAGGTGTTATGAAGCGTTGGGGATTCAAAGGCATGCCTGCATCGCATGGCGTCACCAAGACCCACAGAAGGCCGGGGAACATAGGTGCTGGTGGCGAAAAGGCTAGAGTATGGCCTGGAACTAAGATGCCTGGACACATGGGGAACAGGTATTACTTTATGCTTAATTATATGTTAACTAAAAGCAAAAAGGATAATGAAAGACCGATTTTTATTATACATTTTCTTTGTAAAGCAAAAACTTATGGGAGAGAAAGCTAAAACAGCTTTAAAAGATAAAGATAAAAGATATTTATTCAGTAAGTAGGCCGCACGGGCACTTTTACACGTCAAGAATCTACCAGCGCTTCCCAAGAGGAGACACTGCTGAGAAGAAACGCCGCAAGAAACTCAGCAGTCAGTCATTTTTTAAACATATTACAATGGTACTACTTAATCTAGCATTATATAAAGCAATAAATATTAAATTCAATATAATATTAAATAACATGCGTAGATCAGCAGGAAAACATGCCAAAAATGTTATGTGAGAGATAAAGGAAGAAATAGGAGAAAAAAAAAACTCACTTACATTTGTTTATAACTTATAACACGGTGCAAGATGACCACATAAAAGTTTCGATACGGTTTCCTACATCAATGGTGTCCCCTAGACAAGATAAAGCTTTTGCAATTGATCAAATTATTATTGACTATGTTTCGGGTTTAGACCATGCATTTTTGTCTGTTAGATAGTCCTCGACCTTATAATACGCTTTTGACATTAACGATTTTTTCAAGATTGATTTATCTATTTATTATTTGACCTTTTGTTTTAACCTCCTTTCGGGATAAACCGAGATTAAAGTACTTAGAATTAAAAGAATAATTACTAGCAGTATCAAATTTATAAACTGACTTATTTTATCTTTACAGTTGGAGAATTTTACGTGGGGTAAAAATCCTTCGCATCAATACGAAGCAAAATGTACTCTGGATGCTTGGAGTTGGTATACCCGGTGAAACAGGCGCTATGTGTTACCTATATGACACAGTCCTCCCACTTCGGAAGCACAAGACTGCGCCACCATTTCCCACTTATCTGCCTTCTGAAGATCTTCCGTTAGAATATTTTGATGAATCTATTCATCCGTTTGAAGAGCCTACTATTTCATTTGAAGAGGAATAATATTCAAGCATTTACAGATAAATATAGAGTTTGAGTATTCGTTGTTTTTTTAACTAGTCACTTTATTTATTGATTGGTACATGCTGTAAGGAATCCCCTTGCACTTTTAATGTTTGGGCATTTCTTAGAAAGTTTGTACCTAGTTAAGGACTAAAATTAAGAAACGTTTACTTTTCCGCTGAGTTACGAAAATTAGTGGTACATTTATATATACTTTTCTCAACACCAATTAGCAGTATCTCAAATTCAGTAAATGAAGCAGATTCAATCGTCGTCCGTTAGTAACGTGCCTGCTCTTGCTACAGGAGTTTTGTCTGAGATGACCACCATTTGTCTTATAACAGTATAGCTAATTTTCGTAACTCAGCGGAAAAGTTAACATTTCTTAATTTTTGAACTAAACTAGGTACAAACTTTTTCAACGGTAAGACGAAAAAGAGCAGTGGAGTCGACATTATTAACACTAAAATCCTACTCATACTAATTTGTTTATTTAATTCTAAAATGCTTTTGTATTCGCACTGAGCATCTGAGTAAAGTTGCGAAGCTAAGAAATGAAAGATTGTTATTATAAACAAAATTATTTTCATCAATACATACTCTAAAGTGGACTAGGAATTAAATTCCTTGACTGTACCTACAAATCCAAAATTTCTCTGGTTCCTAACATTTCACAAACTGATTCAAAACGAAACTCAATATTTCAGGATTTATTACAGGACCATCTTGTAGAACCGTTGTTGTTGTTAAGTTACGTAAGTTTTATAAAAAATACTGAAATATTTAGTTTTTGAAACTAAAAGGGTTTTGCAAAATGATGTTTGTAAAAAAACATTAGCAAACCATTATTTAGTGTTCCTAAAAGGCTTATAATAAGAAATTTTAAATTGTTAAGGACACGTCTAAGGTCGGCCTTACACCTGTAAGTTTTACTTACGTAAGTAGGGACACGGCTATCTGTTAGAATGAGAAAAAAATATTTCTATCTTGGTCTAACAAATAACTGCGTCCCTACTTACGTAAGTAAACTTACTAAGTGTAAGGCCGGCCTTATATCTAGTCTGAAAAAAATGGGTAATTAATCATCTCATTACTTGTATAATTGGAAGTCATGTAGTTGTAGGATAATTGTATTTTTTCGAGATTAATGTATTAATTTAACCGATGATTCAAGATATTTAGGTAAGAGCTAATTAACGTAAAACAGCCACCCTGTACCTCCCCACCCTTATTTCAGAAGCTACTGAGGATAATTACATCTTAAAATCTTTAACCACTTTAACTTTTGAAAGGTGGCCACAACTATGACATATCTATCAACTATGATACTAATGTTATAAAGGTGAAAGCTTGTGTGTGCGTGTGTTAGTTTGTTACTCCTTCACACTTCACGGATTTGGATGAACTTTAGAATGGAGATAGCTTATACCCTGGATAACACAACACACATTACGATAATCGAATTCTATGCGGAGGAAGTCGCGGAGAGAAGTTAGATATATATAATGTAAAATCTGGTAGTGGGATATCAGATAGGAACTGCTAATTGCAACTTTCTCTCTCGGACAAATATTCATTTTGAGTGTCTAAAAATATTTTTGAAAAATGAAATTCTCGTTCGGAATGCAGTTTACGCCATAATATTGAACAGATTTCAGACTTGCTCTCAGTCGTCGCTCCTTCGCACAACTCTCGTCTCGCACATGGGGTGAGATCCTCTTGAAAACGGGGTCGGACGAACGAACGAGTGAATGTCGCAGCGGCGAGTTTAAGTAGACCCGTCAGTGCGAACAACATTTTCAATTTGGCAGCATGGATGAGATCGAATGTATAAGGCTTCCTATTGAGAATGTGTTTTGTTGAATGGACATACTCTTATAATCTGTGTCGCACAGTCGACCGACTCTTGCCTCGTAGGGGTAGACGACAGAATGGAAGTGCGGTGCTCTGATTATATTTTTAGCACTTATAAATACACTTAACACATTCCCAGTCCGGGTGCCCCCTATGTGGGGTCATGAAGCTTTTTTTCAGCAGTCCTTGCTTCCACTATGTTGTCACCACTATGTTGTGATATTGTCAGATCATTTTGTACGGGGACAGTGAACGTGTTAAGTAACTAGTATAAGAATACCTACTTACAGTAGAATTTTACGGTAATCGGGGGTTTATTTTGGTGGTAATAATTTGCGACTAAATTTGGTCGCTGAGATTTGGAAGTAATTTAGCATTTTCTTCTCTTACAACATAATTTCGGTAGTTTGTATTTGGTGCTACTAACCATACTTGCGAGACGCCCTCCTTCACTCTGATTTAATCAAACTGAAAAATAAATAGCCCATTTATGTCAGGGATAATGTAATGTTCTCTAGTAAAAAAAGGTGCAGTAGTTTAAGAGATTATCGAACGTACTTTCAAACAAACAGGTTTATTTCCCTTTTTAGGGTTCCGTACCTACGTTAATTAAAAACGAAACCCTTGTAGGATCATTCGCGCGTTTGTCCGTCCGTCCGTCTCTCACATCCAATTTGCTCCGAATCTACTGGACCAAATCAGGTGAAATTTGGTAGGACGGTGTGATCCTATTAGTGCTAACCAAAAAAGCTGCTATTTGTATTAAAAACATGAAAATCGGAACAATTGATCTTTAGGCCATAGGAATCAATTTGAACCGTAGCACGAAAAAAAAAACTAAAAAGGAGAGGAGTTATAACGTTATCTTTTTTTGTATGGGAAATAATTGTCTGCGTGTGTGGTATCTAATGAAAGGGATTAGGTAGGTACTAAAGCTGCTTACGGTCCCTTGTATGTACATATATGAAATCTGCTTGTTTGTAAAAACGCAGCCCAACTTGTTTAAAACATGCAAAGAAACTTGTAAGTTTAACACTAGGTACCCTAACAAATTGGTAATACCAGAAAAAAGAACAAAATTGTCAAGTAGAAATGTAAACAGTAGGTATGTCAGTTAGTATTTACAACAGACTGCACGATGAGATAAAAAAACTGCCACTGGCCAGTTTTAAACGTGCACTCAGAAAATGGCTTGTTCAAGAGTGCTTTTATTCGGTCAATGAATATTTTGACTATTATAAATAATTGACTTTTTTACTTTTTTTATTTTTTTGCATGCCAGCTGCTGGTGAAATGTGTGAGACTAATAATTTTAAGACATCTTATGTACCTACCACATTTTAAGCAAAATAAAGTTATTCTTATTCTTATTCTTATTCTTATTCATAAGGCGATTCTAAAAATATCACATCATCATATTTCAGTCACTTGTTTTAAATTAA
This sequence comes from Acleris laterana, assembly GCA_963966035.1. NCBI lineage: Eukaryota > Metazoa > Arthropoda > Insecta > Lepidoptera > Tortricidae > Acleris > Acleris laterana. The sequence continues at coordinate 14,829,061 of OZ014439.1, read as the reverse complement.
GATAGAAATCATCTTCAAAACATACTAAGTTTGGGCTCCAGATATTATGATACGGTTGAATCATTATTTGTAAAATACACCTCGATTGATATGTAATAGCCTCATATCCAACCCCAAGAAAGCAATTTTATAATGTCTCCTAAACATGTGAGCCTAAACTTTTGAAAAAAAATACAAAATATAGTTCATTGCTTGTAGATTTCCCGCCGCCGACTTCAGTTACCCTGCGACTTTTAAAGTATTCTTTTGCGTTTTTGAAGGTGTTTTTTTTGTTTTTTTAGAACATTCATTTAATTTCATTATTTTTAGTGAACATATAATAAGCTGTTATGTAGTCCCACTTTTTAGTTGATATTAAACTTTATAGCAGGGGAACCCATGACACTAAATCTAGTTCGATAAGACTACCAGAGGATAAACATATCAAAGATGAATATTATGTTTTTTTTTTCTTAGATTGATATTCAGTTTTGACTGAGTTATAAGAACAGACTACCTACCTATTAAGACATTTCAAGCTGCAAACATGTTCAGTTAAATTTTCTTCGTTATAGTCGCTCAACTATCTTCAATTGATATACGAGGGTGGATTGAAAAGTTCTGAGCCTGGTAAAAAAAACTAACTGGCTCACTTTTTATAACAATTTTATTTTTCGACATAGTCTCCATGAAGGTCAATGCACTTAGTCCACCTCGCCTCCAACTTCATTATCCCATCAAAAAAAAAAGAATCTCTGAGGTCGTTAAAATATGAGTCTACTGCTTCTTGTACCTCCATATTAGTCGAAAATCTTTGTCCTCCCAAGTGTTTTTTGAGGTTTGGGAAGAGATGATAATCGGAAGGAGCTAGATCCGGCGAGTAAGGGGGATGCGGCAGCACTTCAAATCCACAATCATGTATTTGTGCCATTGATTTCGCCGAAGTGTGAACGCGAGCGTTGTCTTGGTGAAACAATACTTTTTTCGACAGCATTCCAGGTCTCTTTATTTTAATTTCCTCTCGCAGACGACGTAAAAGAGCACAATAGTACTCTGAATTTATTGTTTTGCCCTTTTCGAGATAGTCTATCATGATAACCCCCCTGCAATCCCAGAAAACCGAGGCCATTACCTTATTAGCTGACAAAATGACCTTGGGTTTTTTGGGTGGTGGTGAACCTGGTCTTTTCCATTGCCTGGATTGTTCTTTCGATTCTGGTGTACTGTGGTGGACCCATGTCTCGTCCATAGTTATAAAACGATTGAGAAAATCTTCGGGGTCACGTTGAAACATGTCCAAACAATCTTGGGAAATTGTAACCAGTACTCGTTTGTTCTCGACTGAAAGCAGTCTAGGCACCCACCTGGCTGACACCTTAGAAAATCCAAGAACATCGGTGATGATGTTCTGTGCCCGCTCATAAGAAATACCCATTGCTTCCGCTATCTCCACAATCTTCAATCGCCTATCCTTCATTATCGCATCTAATATTTTATTGACATTTTCATCCGTAGTAGGCGTCAACGGCCGCCCACTCCTAGGCTCGTCTTGAACAGTCTCCCGGCCACGTTTGAAATCAGCTACCCATCTTTTTATGGTAGCATACGATGGAGCAGATTGCCCTAATGTTTTGTTCATATCTTCAAATATTTGTTTTGGTGTTAACCCCTTCTTTTGCAAATATTTTATGACAGAACGGTGCTCAATTTTATCCATTACTTGAAAAATCAGTGACCTTATGTAGCAGTTCCAGCATAAAATGCAAAATTGTGACAAGAAAAAAACAAAAGATAGTGCATAATGGCGACTAAATATGGCACTTTTACCTGCCAGTTTTTTTTTTTTTTTTTTTTATTATATACAACCTTAGGCTCAGAACTTTTCAATGCACCCTCGTATCTTATCGCCACCCTTGAAATAGGTACCGTTGAGGAGTTCCGGTTCACCAAACGATATATTCTGAATGAAAAAGCTGGACTTTTAACTAAAAATACTAAAATCGTTATAATATGTACCTATGCCTATAATATTCTAGAAGTTCTGGGTTTAAATCCCGGTAAGGGCAGACATTTGTGTTCCGGACTTTTTGTTCCGGAGTCTTGGCTGATTTCTATGTATTTTTCTATATAAGTAAGTTTATCGTTGTCATAGATCTTAGTTAGTATAGTGATAGATCTTAGTGTCCCTTGATATATATATTTTTTAATGTCACACTATCTCAACGCGAATTCTGTATACCTAAACTAGAAGGAAGCGTCTGTGTTCGTGCTAAAATCCGACAGCTGATAGATCAGAGCGAGTGCTGCCGACTCTAACGTTGCATAATTATTATGTCCACACACGTCGTTAGTATTTATTACACATTCATTATATCATACACAATATTACACGTTAAAACTCTAATGATATATTATTATTAAACTGGTACCTAGTTACCTACTCGGCTTCAGGGGCTATTCCCAGTTGTCCACACCCTCGAAATTAGGTTTGGACAACTACGAATTTATAAAAAACCCAGCTGTACGCACTCCTTAATTTGACTCAACTGTTAGTATTTATTAATGTACTTAGGTAGATATTAGGGCCGCCATAGACGGACTGCTTACAGCAGTCAGGACCGACAGCTCCGTGGTCGCTATTGGTCAATCTGCAGTTTCTATACGAACCTAGAGCATTAAAATTGCAGATTGACAAATAGCGACCACGGAGCTGTCAGTCCTGACTGCTCTAAGTAGTCCGTCTATGGCGGCCCTTAAACTAATAGGTACAGTTGAGTCAACTTAAATGGGATTTTTTATTCAGTGTTCCACACCTAATTTCGAGGGTGTGGACAACTGAGAATTATTATTCCCGGCCCGGAATAGCCCGGCTTTAGTATCCTTTTGAACAATCTACTATTTCGCAACCATTATTATATTTGGTCACAGAATAAGTAATAGTGATTTAGTTTAGGGGTTTATAAAATGGGATCTTAGACGCGTGACTGAACCAATTCTCGAAGCCAATAAAATAAAAAAATAAGTCCAAATTCAATTTATTCATATTTGAAGATTTCATTAGATCACTCAAAATAATATCAGTATGATTCAAATAAAATTAATCCTATGTGGTTTCACAAATCTCATGTCAATAAAAACTACTGTTGGGTAGATGGTTGGAAGCCATAACCGGGATAAGGTTGCGGAGCACCCGGCGGAGGAGCGCCAGGGGCCGGCGCTCGGGCGTACGGGTATGGGGACGGCGGGTATTGCGCTGGAGGATATCCTTGCTGGTAGGCATGCGGCGGATATGCGCCTCCAGCAGGTGGATAGTTCTGCGGGTTTTGTGGGTAAGATCCCTGAGCAGGTGGTGCTGTTGACACTGATGGAGCAGGGCTACCAGGTTGCGATGAGGGGTTTGAATATGGGGGCTGTGTTGCAGGGGGATATGGTGATGGCTGGCCAGGAGGATACTGCTGACCAGGAGGGCCACCTGTTGGAGGTGCTCCTGATGCAGGAGTTGCTGGGGGAACATTGTTGCCATGCGAACTTGAGTTATAAGTAGGAGATTGAGCTGAAGGTGAACCATATCCTGAACTTGGTGGATTTTGAGAAGAGTAACCACTGGGTGGTGGTTGTGGAGACCGATTAGGCTGAGGTGTGGGAGTTGTATTATAAGCTGATGTTGGAGTAGTGTTAGGGAATGGTTGGGATTGATAAGGTTGAGGTTGCGATGAAGTTGAATTATATGTGCTCACACCAACATTAGGATAATTGGGACCTGACTGTGGAGGTGGGTAGGCAGAGTTACCAGTGTATCCAGGTTGTGTTGGTCCGCGAACAGGATACGGAGAACCAGCAGCAGCAGGGCTACCTGGAGGAGGAGGAGCATAAGGTTGCTGAGCAGTGGAAGGAGGATATCCACCTCCAGGATGAGTTGATGGTGGGTAATTACTTGGAGTTGTTGTAATTGGTGGACCATAGTTAGAATTAGGAGGATAGCCCTGTGTTTGTTGAGAAGGGTTAGGAGGTCCATACCCTTGATTTGGTGGCCCATAACCTGCTTGAGGAGGATAACCTCCTGGTGCACCTTGATATTGGCCTTGGTACTGATTTTGAGGATATGGTCTCTGACCATATGATTGAGTAGGCCTGGTTGGTGCAGTTGATACTCCAGAAGGAGGCCTGTAAGGTTGCTGTGATGGGCCAGGGGAGTCAGCTCCGCTTGAAGGAGGGTTGTGAGGGCCTTGAGGGACATTTCCAGCAGCTAGTTGATGGGGAGGCTGAAATATTTAAATACAAGCAATTAACTTGCATATCATTAATTAAACTATGAATGTATTGTCTTAATATCAAATTCAACAATACATATATGATGCTTGAACATATTTTATATAGTTGATAACAGGCCCAGGATTTTTTAATTCGATTCGATTAGGTACTGCACGTCGTAAGTACTTACCGGTAAAAGCGTCTGAATATTTTGATTGGCGTCTGCCACCGACGCCAAATACACGAGATTTCTATGCAAAACTTGCTGATATTGATGACATTCCATTAGTTGGCCTTTCGCTTGATACTCTTGTATAGTTTGTATAAGATGTGCATTCTCGTCCAACATCTTTTGGATTTGCGCAGGACTCAGGGGAGGGCGATTGCCTCGTGGCGAAAAGGCGACCGACATCTTGTCGGTTTTGCAAAATTTAATTCCTTAGACTCGTTTTACTTTTTACGTTCCTAAAATATTACGAAAATGCAATGCGAACAACAAGTAGAATACTCTCAGTTTTGCACAGTAGTTTCACAGATTATAGGATATGAGTGAGTAGTTTATACTACCACAGATTATAAAGGTATAATAGACCACAGACATATTATTATGTAATAGGTGCCTACCATGGAATTAGTCAGTACACCTGGAATGCTTCCTGCCAAAATCGCGACAAGTAAAATTGAACTCAATTTGTTAGTAAAGAAGGCTAATTTTGTGGTAATCAAGTGTACGACCCGAAAGAGACTTACTTTGTCTTGTTTGTCCCTCTTACACAAGTGAGTAGTTAGTAGGATAACCACGAGCTATCATTAATATCATAATTCCCAATATGATTCTGTTGACAGATGGAGTAAAAATAGCCGCCATCTTTAATTTTTAGCTATTCAAATTATTGGTTCCAAAATCAATATCTGGGGATCTGTCTGGTCTCCGACAACGAATCCGTTGACAGTTTAAGAAAAAGCAGCCACCATCTTGAACTTTTTAGTTAGGTATTCAAGTGATTGTTTCCAAAATTGATATCTGGGAATCTGTGTGGTCTCCGAAAACGAATCCATGGACAAAGTGAGAAAAAGTAGCTGCCATCATGAACTTTTTAGTTATTCAACTGATTGTTTCCAAAATTGATATCAGGGGATCTGTGTGGTCACCAACAACGAATCCGTTAACATATTGAGAATAAATAGCCACCATCTTGAACTTTTTAGTTATTCGACAGATTGTTTCCAAAATCTGTATCCGAGGATCTGTGTGGTCTCCGACAACGAATCCGTTGACAGTTTAAGAAAAAGCAGCCGCCATCTTGAACTTTTTAGTTATTTGACTGATTGTTTCCAAAATGGATATCTGTAATCTGTGTGGTCTCCGACAACGAATCCGTAGACAGATTGAGGAAAAGTAGCGGCCATCTTAAACTTTTTAGTTATTCGACTGATTGTTTCCAAAATCGATATCTGGGGACCTGGGGAAGGACTAGCTTTTCCTCAATCTGTTAACAGATTCGTTATCGGAGACCACACAGGTCCCTAGAGATTGATTTTGGAAATAATCAGTTAAATTACTAAAAAGTTCAAGATGGCGGCTACTTAAAATTAAAATTAAAATTAGAACATTATTGACTGTCAAATAATTCTCTAAATCTTATGTCTTCATATCTTACAAGGAAGGGTACCCAACTGTCCGACTCCGATTTGATTCATTTTGATATATGTTATAGAGTAGTCTAAAATAACGGACACGTATTTTTTTTTAGCTGCCCAAACTCATTTTGTTTATGAGAATATTATTTATGTTATTAAAAATGTAGGTTCTTTCACCAAAAATTCGGATGTAGGTACATCATTTAAATACAAGATATAAAAAAAAATTGCCATCCAAAAAACCCGTGTTCGTAAAGTATATAAATCATTTGTTGGCAAATGCATTCATTTCTGTAATAAATTACCTGACGAAGTTTTAAAGTTACCATTTCCAGTACTTAAAATTTACTTGAAAAAGTCGCTGATGTCTAAAGCTTACTATAAGGTCGAGGACTACCTATCAGATAAAAATGCTTGGCCTAAACTAAACGGCCAAATAACTTAATAGTAACTCGTAAAAGAAATAAAAAATGTAAACGTATATTGTCTAGGGGACACGGTATCTGTAAGAGAATGTATCGAAACTTTTTTTTGTAGGTGTCTTGCACCATTATCGTTAAAATATTTTTTTATAATTTTTATTTTTCTATCACTACTAATTAGTTCTGGTGAAACTCCTGACCTTTGACATATTTTCAGGCTCAACTACGCGTGAATTTATCTACTTCTTATTGTATGTTATACTCATTGTTTTGTATAATGCTAGGTTAAGTTTTATAATTGTATATCTAAAACAACGATTGACTGTTGAGTTTCTTGCGGCGTTTCTTCTAAGCAGTGGTCTCTTGCGAAGCGCTGGTAGATTGTTGACGTGGAAAAGAGTCCGTGCGGCCTACTTACTGAATAATTATCTTTTATCTTTTTTACTTTTCCTCAATCTGTCCATGGATTCGTTGTCGGAGACCACACAGATCCCCAGATATCGATTTTGGAAACAATCAGTCGAATAACTAAAAAGTTCATGATGGCGGCTACTTTTTCTCAATTTGACAACGGATTCATTGTCGGAAACCACACAGATCCACAGAATTGGGGAGTTCCAGTGGCCGTCTATGGTCTCCATCATCAGTTCCGCCTCACCAAATCATACTTTGCAATGCAAATGTTGGATCTGTTACTGAAAATACCAAAATCACTACTTTGTGACAATGAGACCACCTCGGGAGTATGTACCCATTCAAACAAAAAAAGAATATTCAAAATCGGTCTCGCGTAACAAAAATACAAAAAACATAACATACAGTTGACGTACAGAAGATTTGAGAACCTCCTACTTTTCTGAAGTCGGTTAAAATTGTTTCGTTTACTGCCCCACCGGCTTGTAAAATTAATTTGTCCGTAAATTGCAATTGAAATATGGTTACTTTACTAGAAAGGGAAGCAGTAAGCTTTAAGTACATCCCTTTCGGCTTGCGTTATCGGTGTAGTGCACCTTCCAGATGTACGTTAGTACTCACTAATTCCATGGTGCTTACGTTCACGCTCGAACGCGCGAACGCGTAAACATTATACCTATACCACAGATTGTAGGATAAATGTCTAAACCTACTGACCTATACAAGCTTATATTTTTTCGAGGATAAAATGTCAATATTGTGTCCGTAGAGTATAATGAATGTGTAGTAAATTGTGTCACTCACTATTTTATGAAAATGCATGGGAGATGTGATGGTGTACTAAGGCCTCTCATGTGGTATCATACTTTTACAATCTTTGGTAGTATGAACAGATAGTACTATATTGTTATATAGATACATGCTGTTTAAGTGTGTTTGACAGTCAGTATACGGTATGTACCCTATAAATAATCTGTGGACATACCCTTATCTATGTAGTTGTGATTGTGATGACTGTTGGTTATTGAACGAACTTTGCACTAAGTGCATATAAATTATCTAAATTTTGTTCTTGATAACACAATACCTAGTGAGACTAGAATAATAACACATACATATTAAAAAGTAGGTGTAAATATTTGCTACTTAACTTTTTATTGAGTTGTACAAGAGTCCTGTTTGTTTTTTGTTATAGTTAAGAAGAGATGGCGCTTCGAGGAATTAAAGTTGTGGAAATATTGGGCTTGGCACCGGGCCCTTTATGTGGTACAATACTAGCAGACTTCGGAGCGACAGTCACGGTAGTCCAAAAGGTTGAGATGCTGAATTAATAAGGATTATAAAGGAATATAAAGTTTTTGAACAGTTTTATAAATGTTTACTTTTATTTTTTTGTAGATTGGACCATCACCGTTTGATGTAATGTCAAATGGGAAGAAAATGTTATCAGTGGATTTAAAGTCCAAGGAGGGAGTTGATATTATAAAAAAAATGTGCGCATCTTCAGACATAATACTAGATACATTTAGACCTGGAATTATGGAGAAACTAGGACTTGGGCCTGAATCACTCATCAAGGAAAATCCAAGATTGATATATGCAAGACTCACAGGTTTTGGCCAAACCGGTCCATATAAGAGTAAAGCTGGACATGATATTAATTATGTAGCCATGTCTGGCCTACTTTCTGCACTAAGTAAAAAGGGGCAGCCACCTGCTCCACCACTTAACTTGCTAGCCGATTTTGCTGGTGGAAGTTTTGTGTGTGCTATTGGTGTTCTACTAGCCCTTCTAGAGAGAAGTAAGTCAGGAAAGGGTCAAGTAGTTGATTCCAGTATGACAGAGGGAGCAGCTTACTTGGCAACATGGTTATACAAATCTAGAAAACTACCAGTGTGGTCAGGAGAGCCAGGAACAAATGCTTTAGATGGAGGATTGCCATGTTATGGAACTTACAAAACCAAGGACGGCAAGTTTATGGCAGTTGGTGCGCTAGAACCGCAATTTTATTCAAACTTTTTAAATGCATTACAACTGTCTGCTGATGACTATCCACAGACTGGTAATCTTGATTATTGCAGGAAGGTGTTTGAGAAAATATTTTTGTCAAAAACCCAAGAAGAATGGTGCAAAGTCTTTGATAACTTTGATGCTTGTGTGACCCCTGTTCTTTCACTTGACTTAGTTGACAAACATGAGCTTCATGCATCAAGGAAGTCTTTTTATAGGGACAGTGAAGATTATTTAGTTCCAGAGCCATCACCGAGACTGTCTTCAACTCCTGGAGAATCCACAGGGCGCCAAGACTTACCACAGCCTGGGCAACACACAGTACAAATTTTGAATGAATTGGGATATGACAAAAGTACTATAGATGATTTTATAAATAAGGGAAAGGTGTACGCATATGAAAAATCTAAATTATAAACTTTTTTAGACAATATCATTTATTGATTTTTTAATACTTAAATTATCATATTTATAATTTATTTTTATACATTTGTTTACAATTAAGGGATGGTTATCAAATAAATTAATGACTTTCATCAAGGCCTTTAAATCAAATACAATGTGGTTTTTACCTAATGAAAACTTGTTAAAAACAATATGATTATCATCTTGAAATTGACTCAGCCTCTTTTTGGCTATGTAACTAATAAAATTAATGAAACTTTGAAAATCCATACCAAACATTGATTTTAAGATCAATTGACATTGGTCCACAAATTCAGAAGTATCTTGGAATTCCTTAATCTCATGTTCAACACTTAACAAACATTTCACTAAAGCTTTCCAAACCTCCTCTATGTTGCAGGCATTTACCCAATTGTGGTTTATGGATATAGTGTCAAGCTGATTAATCACTTGATGATGCCAACCAGATGGTACAAATATAGCTTCACCCTTCTCTTGTATGACTTCAAAATGTTTGATGTCTTTAAAATCATTTTCACTGAATAAAAGAGGCAAATTTCCTAGTGAATCTTTCAGCTTCTCTTCCTCTTCAGGAGGGAATAAAATCCATTTCTTTCTTCCAACAACATTCACAGACCAACTAAATGAGTTGTACACATCAGCATGTAACGGTGTCCTGTAACCAAATATTAATCTTCTGATAAATGTACCCTACCAAAATGAACTTACTAAAGACAAATTAGGTACCAGGAATCCTTAGGTCCAATGTACACAAACATGAAGTCATCTTCTTGGTGATCTTGTGCATATTCATTCAGCCAATCTGAACCAAACAGTGTTGGTACCTCATAGAAATTGTCATCTGGGCGCAATCTTCTTAAATGCCAATCTTTTAAATAGAGAAGTTTATCTCTTTGTACAGATTTTAGATATTTCACATAATCAGTAACTTTAGAATTGAGCTTTGATTGAGCATTATAAGTGATGGAGCCGCAATCTGCGACAGGAGCCTCCAAGTCACTAAACTTGTTAATTAAGTAATCATAGTCGATTGTGTCACATTTTACCCACTTACTAGTACACTCCCAATGTGTACTAATATTTCTTATTACGCATGGTAAATTCTTATAAACATAATCCTCATAAAACTTATTATATTCTGTTTCTCCTTTTAAAATATCTACGTTACAATTTGTATAATCGTAAATACAATTGTTTTGTAGATTTTTGATTATTTCTATTTGCTTTATATCGCCAGACATATTATTTTTCAGCTTTGAATTTTTTGATCGTTTAGTCTTAAAGGTTGGTGACCATCTTTATGACCAACCCTTAAAATCTGTGTTTATTACTGAGACAAAATAATAATTAAAACCGCGCCTACGATATTAAATCATTTTGTGACTTTCACGAAATGTTCTTCTTTTCTTATTTGTGGCATTCTGAGTTCTGTATTTATTTCACCAATGTAACTTGAGTAAGAGTAGTTATACTGGGATATATGTACCTACGTAATAGTAATTAGTAAATAAGAAAATAAACTATTAAAACGTCAAACCGCCCAAATTTCACGATTTTAACGAAAACCATTTGGTATAATCAATTTATTTTGGCATTGACGTTGTTGTTGTTTTTTTAGTTCATCCCATAAGGGATAGGCAAGGATCAAAGATCATACAGCCAATTCTTATTTTTATTTGGCATTGACGGTTGAGACAAACAGCGGTTAAAGATTTTTTTTTTTTTTTTTTTAATTTATTGAAGCTTTGGCTACTAGGCCATTAGCTTAAAACGATGCGGTTAAAGAGCTGAGGCCACAGATTATAGGATATGTGCTAAGGCACTTGACATACCCTTACAATCTGTGGGCACTAGGTAGCCTAGGTACTTTGAAAACCTAAATACCTAAGTTCAAAGTTACATTAGCTCCGTCCTGTCAGTCATTACTGATTCGTGACTAAATCAAGAGAAAGGGATGGAACGTTAGCTTCTATATTTTCAAAGTAGGGCCTTTGAAGCCATAGGCATAGGGGCATAGGCACTTTTTTGGTCTAACGATTAGCCTGGATACTTATCCAAAATAACAGATAGTGAGGGTAAATATATTCTTAGTAATGTGTTAAAGTTTGCTGCCAATAGAAAAAAATATATTTATAATTACAGTGAATTATTTTAAAGTTCTTAATAGATTTGAAGTCTTTAATTATTTTGTAATTTGAATGCTGCCTACTATCAGTCAGATTTCTTTTCTTGTTGTATGTCGTACTCGTTTGACTTACCTGTGGCATGTCATATTTGTGATGGCGGTGCTAGCTTGGGGGCTTTGCTGCCTTGCTTAGTCGTAAATTTACGATACAATACTTTGTGATAGATTTCGAAGTTTATTTTTGTGTTATGTGAAGTTTTATTTTGTTGTGTTTATTTTCGTGTATAATTTATGATGTTTTTATTTGAGATCATGGAAGTTTACAAGATAACAATTCTTGGCGCTAAGAAAACAATTAGTGGTTCTTGATGAAAAATATACTTATTGGAACCTTATTAGCGTAAGAGAATTATACAATTTGGATACGAAGTCAGTTTTGTGTCATTAAAACCAAAGTATTCGTCGATAAATTAAAGTAAGTAAAATGAATGATGTTCGTGACAAAGTTGTTGCCGGGTCTTCGGGTTGGGAAAGCACAACACCCCGCAGCGACTCTTCTCCCGAAAATCAATCGTCACCCGGCGGCAGCGGCGAGACGCCGCAGACGCCCGGCATGCCCGCGCCGCTGGCGCCGCATCTTGCCGCCGACCTGCACCCTGATCTCATCCAGCAAGGCTGGCGTAAGTACTGGTCTAAACGAGAAAATAGGCCCTACTTCTGGAATAAACTATCCGGCGAGTCTATGTGGGAGCTACCAGCAGTAAAAAGAGACTTTGATCCTATAACAGATCCTCTTGGAATCTGTCACACTGGCCCTCCTAATGCAGGTAACATGACCCCCAGTGCAAGTAAACGGCGACCTTCTGAGGATAATGGTCCCCCTCCAAAAAAGTTTGTCTTGGCTGGACCATGGGACATTGAGGTACCAACTAATGTTGTGATATATGAGAGGCCTCCAACTATATGCCCACATCCACATCCAGAAATAGAGGGGTTCAGGTTTACTCTTGCCAATAAGCTGCGACAGTGTTATCAAGAACTATGTCATACTAGAGAAAGTATTGATGCTCCTAAGGATTCTTTTAATCGTTGGTTAATGGAAAGAAAAGTGAATGATCAGGGAGGCTCTGATCCACTGTTACCCAGCCACTGTTTCCCGGAGATATCACATTCCATGTACGAAGAAATCATGAATGATATACCTATCAAATTAACTCATCCTAAATTCACTGGTGATGCAAGAAAACAGTTGTCACGTTATGCTGAGGCTGCTAAGAAAATGATTGAATCCAGAAATGCTTCTCCTGAAAGTCGTAAAGTGGTCAAGTGGAATGCAGAAGATACATTTCAGTGGCTCCGACGCACGGTTGGTGCTACTTACGATGACTTTCAGGATAGACTGGCTCATTTAAGAGTAAGTTATGGAAAAATCTAGAATATACTTCTTTTCTTTTTATATAAATTTAATTTTTACAACAATCAATGGTCAATGTAAGCCTTTATTCCAAAATGTGGGCAAAATAATAGTACTTGTCATATTATTATGGTAATTATACTTTTTTGTTCCAGCGACAATGCCAGCCTCATTTAGCTGAAACAGTAAAGGCATCTGTTGAGGGCATTTGCCTAAAGATCTATCATCTCTCTGCAGAGTATGCCCGCAAAATACGTGAAAAACATAGTGCCCTATTAAAAGAAAATGGAATACAGGTACATTTTATCTTTATTTTGGACAAGTTTTGTGTGCTTATACCTATTTTTGAATGAAAAGACTATTTTCATATGTAAATATGATTGTAGAATAGGTCAAGTCACAATGTGAATAAGTATTACTAAGATAGAGTTGTTAGTTTTGGATGTGCAACATTTGGTTTCACATTCATTGATCATAGATATTTTGAAAATATTACATTCTTCTTAGTATTAGTATGGCTTGTATGGATTAGTTGCATATTTTACTATTAATCATAATGATGATAAAAAGCATATGAAGTGGTAAAGTTATCAAGTAATTAATATAACAGTATTAACATATTTAATGCAAAGCTCACTGATTTACATAGAAAACTATAACTTGACACTTGAAACTTTTTGTCAAGATCGTAGCAAGTGGAAAGAAGTGGTCTCTGCCTACTCCTCTGGGAAACAGGCGTGATTTAATGTAATGTAATGTAACTAAAACTGATATTAGTTGACAGTGAAAGATAAAAGACATTTATGCAGTAAGTAGGCCGCACAGGCACTTCTACATGTCATAAATCTACCAGTGCTTCCCTGCTACTGCTGAGAAGAAACGCCACAAGAAACTCAGCAGTCAGTAATTTTTTAACATAATTCATAACATAATACAATGGTACTACTTAGTCTAGCATTATATAAAACTATAAACATTAAATTAAATATAATATCAAATATCATGCATAGTACAGCAGGAAAACATGCCAAAAAATCTTACTAGAGTAAAATAGGGAAAAAAAGGAAAACAAAAAAAACCACCTGGTGATAAGACGGTGCAACATGACCACATAAAAGTTTCGGTATGTTTTCCTACACGGATGGTGTACCCTAGACAAGTTCAAACTTTTGCATTTGCTAAAATTATGTATGACTAAGTTTCAGGGTTAGGCCAAGCATTTTTGTCTGTTAGATAGTCCTCGACCCTATAATACGCTTAACCCTATTAACTTACTTTTTCAAGTTACTACATAGTATAAAACAAAGTCGCTTCCCGCTGTCTGTCCCTATGTATGCTTAGATCTTTAAAACTACGCAACGGATTTTGATGCGGTTTTTTTTAGTAGATAGAGTGATTCAAGAGGAAGGTTTTTATCTATAATACATTTTGTGTTATGTACGTGTGTTATAGAAAACTCAAATAAACCGAAGCGAAGCGAGGGCGGGTCGCTATAATTTATAAGTGCTGAAAAGAGGAACCTTAAAACTATGTCATGTAATTTATTATTTTAGTTTTATAATTATTGAAATATCTTTTTGTATATGTTATAAGCGACAAATCACCTGCCATATGATTGAATAAATAGAAATCAATGCATTGATCAACAAATATGATTGATATAGGTACTTTACAGATGTTGAATTTTTTGAAGAAGCGTATTTCTCCGTTCTTTGTATAGACAGCAGTCTATCACAAATAAATGTATTTCTTTGTTTCTTTAAGAATAGTTTTTTTTTGTCTAAAACAATTTGTAGTGGTATTAACTGGTTTATTTAGTTATCTATTTGGCCATAAGTTCTCTGATGTGAAGTGTTTGTCACAGGAGCTGTCGGCGCCGCTGCAGCAGGCGGCGCTGCGCAAGGTGTGGTGCTACCCGGTGCAGTTCGCGCTGCCCGCGCCGCGCGCGCCGCTCGTCGACCACTTCCTCGACCGCGACCAGGCGCTGCTGCGCTACCTCGGCGAGACGCAGGTCATCAATGCCGCCTACCTGCAGAAACTGGTCAGTTCACACTGGATGGTTCAATAAAATCATTTTCACAACTATAAACAACTAATTTGATTCGGTAGCGGTCTACAATACATGTTTTTTAAATAATTGCCCGTCAATATTACGGTTTTCTATTAGACAAAATTAGAGTAAGACGACTATAAATTGCCGTGTGGGTGCCCGCGTAAGTGGTCCTCTAGACGTGCAACGCTGACCGCCAGCTGTCCGATCACACAGGAGTGCCTGTACCGCTACAGCTGCTTCGACGACAAGAAGTTCGAGCAGTTCCTGTCGCGCGTGTGGTGCGTGCTGCGGCGCTACGCCGCGTGGGTGGGCGCGGGCGGCGAGGCGGCGCTCGCGCAGATGGCGCTGCCGGTGCCGGTGCTGGAGTGCCTGCACCGCTGCTTCGGCGTCACCTTCGAGTGCTTCGCTAGCCCGCTCGACTGCTACTTCCGCCAGTACTGCTCCGCCTTCGCCGATACGGACTCGTATTTCGGATCACGCGGGTGAGTTGCCGCAGCGTTGTTGATTATTTGATCAGTACCTCCCTCATTAACTTGGTTACTGTCAAATGAAAATTTAAAAAGAATAAGAAGTAAATGCTAGATACCTACCGGTACCAGTCAGATGTCAAAAAACCTTTTTTTTTTGCAATCATTAGGTCCAAAGTTACTACAACAAAAAATATGTACAAAGACGAACTTATCCCATTAAATTGACAGATCGCTTCTAAAGAGCGATCAATATGAAGGTTGTTACGCCGCGCCGGTAAGTAAGAATTAGAGTACTAAAATGATTGAGCTCAATTTGTGTGTAGCCCGTTTCTGGAGCTCCGGCCGGTTTCGGGGTCGATGGTGGCGCACCCGCCGTACTGCGCGGAGCTGCTGGAGGCGGCGCTGCGGCACATGGAGCGCCTGCTGCAGGAGTCGGCCGAGCCGCTCAGCTTCGTCGTCGTGCTGCCCGAGTGGCCCGAGCGCCACGCGCACGCGCTGCACAAACTGCAGGCCAGCCACTTCAAGCGCAAGCAGGTACACAACGAGGCCGCTGATGCACGCCGTGGGTACTGCGCGTAGCTGCTGGACCACTCACTGATGCAAGGACCATTATAAATCCTTACAATTTGAGCATAAGAGGAGTCGCTCACACACTCAAGAATCGAGGCGCAGCCGCCGCTAGGCATTACATGGCAGGGCGTTCACAGTGGTTACCTATCATACATACAGGGTGTTCCCTTAAAAGTAGTTCAAACGAAAACTGTTAATACACAAAGGTCATTCATTTCCTATCTAAATAACGTAAAACAGGTCTAATAAAAATGTGACGGTTTTCGAGATATTCCAAATTTTATGAATTTTAGAGTTTTATTCCTATTTTACGTCATTTTTAGGATTCCGCACCTCGAAAGGAAAAAGCGGAACCCTTATAGGATCACTTTGTTGTCCGTCCGTCTGTCAACACACTTTTTCTGAGACGCGTGGAGGTATCAAGCTGAAATTTATATCAAATACTCAGGTCTACTGTCCCTTGTAGCTGTGAAAAAATCAAACTTCCAAGCGAACGCAATGAAAAGATACAGCCGTTTAAGTCGTAAATTTCCGCATTTTTTTTTTAAACCTGCTTCGTTGTTGAGTTTATTATTCTAGTATTCGGGCGAAGCATAGCCGCCCGCGAATTGACTCTTTACAAAGACCAAATCTCGATGGTGCCGCAACGCCGCTGCCTCGGTTCCGCAGGGAGCTACTTTCCTTAGGCAGCCAAGCGCGCCTCGTTCCCCGTGTTCTTTCAGTAACAATTGGTAATTTACAGTGTTCCGTTGTCATCGAATGTAACATATATTTTTCATTTAATTTTAGGTGGTGATTCCTGCATTCGAACACGAGTATCGCCACGGGTTTCAGCACGTCCTGCCAAAGTAAGATTGCGATAAAATCTAATGTGTTAACAAAATGAACTGTTACAATTTATTCACGTACTAATGCCAGGAAGCAGCTTAACATGTTCGGACTTGTTAGGCTTCCATTTTTATGGCAAGGATAGGGAAAACTAGCACAACAGGAGTGTGGGTCTGTGTGATTGCGGGCCCGCATTCCCGCACACTGACGAATCGCCCTGAGCGCCGCACGTTGCGGCGGTCCGACAGCGCCGGGACTATTGCTGGTAACTGCGCCGTACATTACTTTCCAATACCGAATCAGTGTAGTGGAACGGTAGTAAGAATACTATAATAACCATGCCCACGAGATTATACGTAGAGTTTTTGGAAACAGGGACAACCGCTAACCGGGTTGCTAGCAAAATTAGGGCGACGTTCTATTCAATCACTTCGCTGATCTTGCGTGCTTTCTGAGCCGTTCCCTGTCAGTATATGAGAACACCGTAGCAGTGTTTATGTTTTTTACATACGGGTGGGGCCGGGCACGGACTAGGACTAGTTTAATATAGTATTGCAGGCGTCTTTTTTTAGTATGGTAATATTCATAATACCAACATTAAAACAATATATAACACCTGCGCTGGCCCTGTGCCGGCCTTTTTTGACCTGTTCATAACTCTTTGTTCACAAAACCTCTTCTCTTCTTTTTTAGAATATTGTTGCTTTTATTTCAATACATTCTTCTCTCGACCTCTCAACCATAACGTTGTTTGACTAAGAAAGATCCTACCCTTGTGGAGTCCCACCATAAATATTAATTTCTCCAATTTTGATTTATTTCTTACCATTATTAATGTTATTAATCGATAATACAACAACACGATATTCGTGTATACATTACTAGTGACCCGCCCTTGCTTCGCTTCGGTTTATGTGAATTTTCTGTGGCTCCGGACATAAACCAGAATTTATTAAACATAAAAACCTTCCGTGTAAAATTATCTAACTGATACTGAGAACCGCATGAAAATCCGTTCAGTCGTTTTTGAGTTTATCGCGAACATACAGACAGACAGAGCCGGAGAGGAACTGTTTTATAATATGTAGTGATATATCAAATTAGATTTATACAGAACATTGTTAGGGATACCCGTAGACATATCCGTAATATAATTATTTATATAGTGTGTAGAGGTGAGCAACACGTCATCGACTAGTGATGTTTTTCGGGTATCTCCCATAGACGTAAAGCAAAGGTACCTACTTTCTTATATTTACATTCACATCGAGCGAGGTATGATTGGGTAAACTATCACGACCAAGTAGACTTGATGGTTCCTGAAATACAGGCGCTAGGCGGCTAGTGTTTATACATACTAAAAATCATCTAAAATACCTTTACGAGGGCTGCTACTTATGTAACCGGAATAGAAAAAATAAACAAACGTACATGTCTAAATATGGTTTTATTGTTTTTCGAAGTATTCTCCGTGATAATCGATGCACTTTTGCATACGTTGAAACCAATTTATAAAGCACTTTTTCCACTCTGACTGAGGTATCTCCAAAACGTGCTGTCTGAACGCGTCGGCATCTTCACGGGTCGAAAATCGTTGACCACGTAATTTATTCTTTACATTTGGAAATAAATAGAAATCATTGGGTGCCAAATCAGGGCTGTAAGGTGGATGACCCGTTAATTCTATATTTTGACCTTCCAAAAATCGAGTCGTTTCACGTGATGTATGACAGCTGGCGTTATCATGGTGCAGAATGATTCTCCGTCGCTGGTTGTTTTTCCGTATTTCTTCAAATACTTCCGGCAAACAAATGGTCGTGTACCACTCCGAATTAACCGTTTTACGATTTCTAGGGGCACTGTAGCCACATGGCCATTAATACCAAAAAAGCAGGCCACCATTTGCTTCAAGGTGCTTTTTGCACGAGTTACTTTCGTAGGGTTCGGCTCATTTTGAAACACCCACACCGTTGATTGTTGTTTAGTTTCGGGATCATACGCATAGATCCAGGATTCGTCACCTGTGTAGATATTATAAACAGCTTTTGAGTCACCACGGTTATATTTTTTCAACATTTCCTTGCACCATTCGACGCGAGCCTCTTTTTGATCCTTAGTTAAGTTGTGCGGGATCCAACGCGAACAATTTTTTTTCACAGCTAAGTGTTCATGTAATATCTTATTAATGCTCGTCATACATATGCCTTTAGTCGCCTCTATCTCGCGATACGTAACATGACGGTCATGCATTATAAGTTTTCGCACAGCTTCAATATTTTGTGGTACAACGACCGATTTCGGGCGACCATCCTTAACTTCGTCCCTGAGCATACTACGTCCACGATTGAACTCACTAAACCAGTGATACATAGTAGTTTTGGATGGAGCTTCATCACCAAAAGTCGAAGTTAGTTGATCTATGCACTGTTGTTGCGTTAAACCACGCCGAAAATCGTAATAAATCATAGCACGAATATTTTCACGAGTGAGTTCCATTCTTGCAGCGAGATTAAAATTTAAACCCGCCAAAAACAAAAGACTAGCGTACATAAGAAAAAAAATATATAGCGGCCAGTATTAAAAAAAGTTCAAATTTTAACATGGAGGTCAGATATAGCGTTTAAAAATGTTGGAATCCCGGATTCCGGTTACCTAAGTAGCAGCCCTCGTAAATAGAAAAATTGTTATACGTGTTGTTTTGTTGAAAATCGGAACGAAGTACGAGATTCGAAATTGTTGTATTTCGGAACCCTACACTGAGCATAGTCCGACACACTCCTGCTTGTTTTTTTAAATCTTGTATCGCATACAAAGGCGTGATAATTAAAGTGTGTGGTAAGACTGGTTACACATTATCTTCAAGGTACCTTGTACGAGGGTGGTCTGAAAAATTTCCGACCTAACAAAAAAAAAAAAATTTTTTATTTCTCTACGTAGTCTCCTTTTATCTCAATACACTTTTGCCAGCGATGTGCAGTGCTTCGATGCGAGAAATCTGGCGAATATTGTGCGTGAGGAAGTAATTCAAACTATAACTCATTCTCTTGATGAAACAATACTTTCTTCTTTGCCCAATGCGGCCGTTTTTTTTATTTTGTCACTCAAACGCTGCAATAAGTTCGCATAATACTCGCCATTGATTGTTTTACCTTTTTGAAGATAATCAACAAAAAATATTCTACTCGCATCCCAAAAAACTGAACTAACTGACTGTTTCGTTCATTTTTCAAATCTGACAATATTCGCCGTAGTTAAGCGGGTGCTACACGGTGAGCAACCAAGGTGACCTTTGATGGTTTGCGACCGTGTAGAAGGTGGTTTGCAACCAAATTCCGTTTGACCTTTCATTGCCCTTGGTTGTCGGGCGTGCGTTGGCAACCGCGGTTGGATACTGCCGTTGTATGTACACTGTAGACGCTCGTTGCAAACCACGCGAGCGCAGTCAGTTGTCTCTGCAGGCACAGAGTGCGCACGGCCTCTATTTATTTATTTATAATATTTATTTTCCCATTCTCAGGAAGTTACGAATATCGTCAAAGTCCATATTTATTTATTTATAATATTTATTTTCCCATTCTCAGGAAGTTACGAATATCGTCAAAGTCCATTAAATTCAATAAATTTAAATGACTTAGTAATAGTCGTTCCTTCAGCCATCTCTTCATCTATATTCTTTTCTTTTTTTGTTTTCTGTCCTCACTAGCGCACAAAAGTGCTAAAGCTACGCCAACCTACTGAAATCTTCTAAAGCATAGACCCATATCGTGTGCACTGTTCAGTCGTACGATGCGTGTTTTCTCTCCGCGAGCAGTAGACACACTGCTGCTGTTGGCAACTGTGTAGACAGAAACGCGACGGCGTTAGCAACCGAGCCCCCAATCAGGGTCACCTTGGTGGAGAGCTTGGTTGCTCACCGTGTAGCAGCCGCTTTACGCGTTGAATTTCATGAAAAAAAAAAACGCGATGGATTGAGTACCTTTGTTAAAAGGCGCTACATCACGAAACAATTTCTTTGATGCCAACTCCTTATTTGATGCCAATACCTACACTTAACAATGTCGCTGTGATACATCGATAAGATAGACAGATAACGGCGATCGTTGAGGAGTTATTTTTGGTACTTCACCACTAGTTTACCTTTTACCACATATGTACGATGAGTATAACAGTAGCTTCATAATCTTAACAAAGAAATCTCATCGCTGGCCTTGAAACACTTATGATAAAGGAGTTCCGGTGGCCATCTCTAATAGGTGCTTTTAGGATGAAAATACTTACAGAAAATACCAAAATCCTAAAACTCATGGGTTAAACCATTAGATCACGTCAACTTTTCTAAGCTAAAAAACCGGGACAGTGCGAGGTCACGTCGCCGGCGTAGGTGGATAAGTTCAAACGTGTGGCGTGGCGTGTGGTTTTATGGCTGGTTCATCGGCCCGTCACAATCTCGGGCCGAGTTCTAGCGGTAGTAGCGGTAGCGACGATCTACTCCAAAAATCGGCTGCCGGGATGACGGCGCTAGGTTTGACGGGCGTCCATAGTAAATAAATGTGTCGCTACTTCGGCGTCGTTATCTCGTTATCGTCGTCGTGTCGTTGACGGTGGCGGTGAACAAACGGCCTTAGATCTTTCAGATGAAAGTATTTAAATACAAAAGGTCATCAATTTTATCCATGTTTAAAACTTCACTGAGAGTGTTAACTTTGAAGGCTAACAAACAACAAAAACAAAAGAACGTTGCGTCTTCCATTTTCAAAATTAAATTGAAATGAACTACTTTCGTACGCAATTAATTTTGATAGCAAGCTTCAAATTGGGAAATGTTTTTTCCCGTCTCGTAGCCAGATATGAAATGGGAATGCTTTTCCCATATCGTAGCCAGGTTTGGTACCCAGCTTCAAACTGGGAAATGCATTTTCCCGTCTCATAGCCAGATATGAAATGGGAATGCTATTTCCATATCGTAGCTATGTTTGGTAGCCAGCTTCAAATTGGGAAATGCATTTTCCCGTCTCGTAGCCAAGAAACATAGTTTCCCTAACACCTGGCTACGAGACGGGACTAAAGGATTCCCGTTTCGTAGTCAGTTTGTAATTGAGATTATTTTTCCCATTTCGAAGCCGGCTACCAAACCTGGCTACGAGATGGGATTAAAAAATTCCCGTTTCGTAGCAAGCTTCGAATCGGGATTATTTTTCTCATTTCGAAACCAGCTACTAAATGTGGGTACGAGATAGGACTAAAAGTCAATTATTATCAGTACTAGAACAGGAATCTATATTCGGGGTTGTGTTAAAATGGACGGGATGAAAATGTTGTACAGTAGCATTATTTGTGTACAGGAACGAGGTGTACTTCCGTTGGGGCGGCGGCACGGTAGTGGTCTGGCTGCAGAATGCGGCAGGGTTCGCGCGCTGGGGCCCCACGGACGAGCGCGTGGAGGCGCT
>OZ014439.1:14773458-14806811 GCA_963966035.1 Acleris laterana | reverse complement strand
GGTTAATTTTGATATATGTTAGAGAGTAGCCTAATATAACGGACACGTATTTTTTTTAGCTGCCCAAACTCAACCTATTCGGAGAAAAATTGTCCTCCAAAGTACTGAAAAGTGACTAAACCCTCTAACTACTACGAAGTTTTTTTTTTTAAATTGCTATTTTCCTACAAGTTTGATTGTATGTTTAAGAACATCAAAAATAATGAACACGTTTTCTGCCATCGGTTTTAACTCATAGTTAAAAAAAATACCAAAGGAAGTGTAATCTTCGATGAGAAATATATAACTTTAAAGGCTTTTTGTTAAATATGAGTTTTAGTCAATATAACAAAACACGTGCTCATTATTTTTCATGTTCTTATAGTAGTTTATGCAATAGTTGTATAAGAGAGGTCAAAAAATATGAGTAGCGCGTGTTACGATGTGAGCCGAAGGCGAACATCGTAAAGGTAAGCGCCACGAGTATTTTTTGACTTAGTTATACACCGTTGCATACAATACTTTTTCTACGACTAGGTTTCAAATGAAATGCAAAACTAAGCGAAAAAACTTACAAACGAACGAACGAAGTAAAGAACAACAAACGAGCGGGAAACAAGAAAATGACAAAATATGTGTCTATGGTTTACTTTGTTTTTAAATTGACGAAATGGAAAATAGAATTATTTACAATTCCAAAACATTTTAATTTGACCAATCAGAATACTTCACCAAATTAAATCCACCAATCACAATACACATCGACTGTCAAACGGAACGATAGGTTCTTTTAGGTACGTGTTTCTCTTTAACTAATTTAAATCTTTTAAAAAAACTTTGTATTTCGTATCAACCAACCAGAATACAGCTATTTTAAAATCGACCAATCAGGTAACTGAAATAATTTCTCAAAACATTAGGTGATTTATAGTCCCTATTTCACAATCGTTAAAATATGATTAAATCGTTTGTGCAACGCTAAGCTTTGGCAGCTGGCCGTATCGTTTTATCTCAAAAACGCACAAGTGCTGTTTTGGGGCATAGACAAGATAGACTTTTCTCTGGATTATTCTGCGGACATATTATGTATGTTCTTATATTAGTGTTCGTGACTATATAAATGACAGATAAAAGTACAGGAGTAGGAAAAACATATAATGAAACCTGTAGGAAAATAGCAAATTAAAAAAAAACTCTGTAGTAAGAGGGTGGACAATTTCTAAAGCTAAAAAAAAACGAAAAAACATATATTGAAACCTGTAGGAAAATAGCAAATTAAAAAAAAACTCTGTAGTAGTTAGAGAGGGTGGACAATTTCTAAAGCTAAAAAAAATATGTTTCCGTTATTTTAGACTACTCTCAAACATATCAAAAGTATCCCGAGAGCAAAACGCCTTAGTAGCTAAACTAAATGCCCGAAAAACAAAACGATCTTAATATTTGATTTAAGGATGCATAAACATTTTCGATCTTCGATGGCGCGCCCCGCGGTCGAATTGACGTTGCACGGTTGCCTTGTAGGGCTTTTGCTTTTAAGAAGTTTCACCATTGGCACATAGAGCTTACAACTCTCTTCGGCACGAGGGGCTTACTGCGGCAGCCTCTCGGATCTGTCCACTGCCGGCTGCGCACGGCAAAATATGAAGCCGAGTTACAGCATGTTTAAAAATATTTCACCAAAAAGTAAACTAGGAAAATTTAACAGATAATATTTTTAAACAGGCCCAAGTAAAAATTTGTCCGTTGTAATTGAAAAACTATATATAAATATGTGCACATCATCACTCAAATCAAACAACATTACACTTCGTCTGATTAGCTCGTTTTTTTCATGCTATAGTATCCATCGATAAGCTAATATGAGCTAACTAACAAAGCGATATAAATAATAAATTAACAGGTACAATATTTATTTGAACACAGGCAGGTAGTTACACAGTTAATGACGTTATATAAACAAAAGACCGTGCCATATTCGACGCTAGACGTCCAAACTTGCGCAAATAAACGGTGTTACACATTATATACTTTTATTATATATATTTGTCTACATTTCCTTTAGTACCTTTTGTCTAATCCAAAAAGCCTATCTAGCCCCTCTGCTGAACAAAGGCTTCTTCAACCCTTTACTCGTTTCTGAGATTTAGCAAATTGCAAGCATGGATTGGTTTTGTCGAAGTCGTCAACTGGGGCCTTTAAAGAATATGTTTAGCTTTTATATTACTAAAACGGGCACGAACTGTAAAAGTTAATTCAATTAGCTGTCCCACTTCGGTCTCGGGTGGTGGCTTCCAACATTTGTGATGAGAAATTGCATTCGTGTAGGGTTGTAAAAATGTGTTCTCTTAGAATAAGGAAAGATGTTATATATAGTATAATGGTCATTGTGGGTAACAGTGGCATTCAAACTGCACGCTCTAGCTCTCATCAGTAACGCAGGCCCCTAGCTGCATTACCACAGATTTTTCACATATTATTGTGTATGTAAATGTTACATAGCTTCAAATAGTTTAGCAACTGAATCTGGATGCAACACAATAGAATATATCTTAAAGATTACGTGTTTTGTACATAAAATAAAATTTGTATCATGTATATAAAATATATTATTTAGTTGTAAGGATCATTTTGACTAGATTTTTTTGGTAATTTTAAGGGCCACATCTCTGTTGTATAGTTTGATAAATATATTGTTTTGATTGTTCATCATTATATTTTTGAAGAAAAAACATTTTTATTACGACTACTTCGAACTCCTATCCTATATTTTTCTTTTGGGGACTAACCAATAACCATAGCAAGCGCCAGGGACGCGCGCTGTGTATTCATTTTTGTATAAAGAAACAGTCTTACGTACAGTAGAGATTATAAATATACACAAGTACCTTAGTACCTTTTTAATCTCGTGTTTAAACTGTCTTATATGAAATTGTCACAGGGTTAAGGGACAAGGTATAGTTTGTTCCAGTTAAGACGACGAAAATGCACTTAACGTGGGATTTTACAACTTTTGTTGCTAAATATGAAAGGAAAGGATAACAAAGAGACGCAATAAAACTGACCGAAATGTAGCACGTGTACTGGAGTAGCTCAACGCTTCTTGATCATTGAAATGAAAGATTTTTTAAACCGTCTATATTCTAATGCAAAAAACTGAAGCCTAGAAAGTATCTTATCACTATACACATCACCTTGTTTTTTTTAGTTTTTTTTTTTTTTTTTTTTCCTTGTTTAATGGCTTATTGCCAAAAAAAAAGCGCGGGAACTGTTGATTGAGAAAGGCGCACTTTTTGTAAAATATTTTTGGAAAATTCCTTTTTCCTGTATTAACTGTATATATTGTTGTGAAATTGGTCTGTATACATTTAGTTAATAAGGTTTTTGTAATATAGAGATGGGGGGGGCCCCAAAGCGACCCAAACACTCCGGCTCTGCCGATGATCCCGAGGTCGCCGAAGAAAAATATAGGGTTTATCAAGTCAGGAGTTATGCGAGAAAATACCCGGAAAACTCCAACAAAACCGAGTTCGTAGTTTTCTTGGCTCACGGCAAAGTTGACAGCCCAATAACCGATAGAGACCGCCTGAAACTCTCTGAGGCGATTCGCAAGTACTGCGTCTCCGGCATTTTACATCTGAGGCCGATAAATAGATACAAAGTTGGTGTAACTTTTGATTTATCAAATAACGCCAATGTATTCTTACAGAATACCAACCTGTTAGACGACTTGGACATGGTGGCTACAATACCTGCAGCGGACACCGAAGTCACGGGGGTTCTGACTTCCGTTCCCACAGAATTGTCAAATAAAAAAATTTTTTCGTTGATAGGAAGTTCGAGGAACGTAATCCAGGTCCGGCGTTTCATGAGGAGAATGCGTGGTGAAGATGGCGCTGTGTCATATCTACCTACACAGACTGTCGCGGTCACCTTCGCTTCGACTCAACTGCCCGAACATGTATTCCTTGATCACTGGAGACACGAGGTCAGCCTATATATTCCTCCAGTTAAACAGTGCCTGCGCTGCATGCGTTTTGGCCACATTGCTAAATTTTGTAAGAATGCAGAGGTCTGTTCTATATGCACAGAAAATCACAGCTTCCGGTCTTGCTCTGTACAGTCAGCTAATGCCAAATGTGCAAACTGTGGTGGCAACCATGTTGCCATAGCAGCAGCATGTCCATTGAAAAAACAAAAAATAGAAGAAAACAAAATAAAATCTCGGTCGGTTAAATATGCAGATCTATTTAATGAGAAATCTTTCCCGCACCTAAACGCTAAATCTATAGAAACACACATAAACAATCTTACAAAATCAGACATATTTATGAATTTACTTGTAGAGTCAATAATGAAACTAGTTTCAAATAAAACTACACCAATTAACTCATCATCCATAAAAGAAAGTTTAAGATCCACCTTTAGCAAAAAAACTTAATTAGTAAACTAATGGATATATTAAATATAATTCAATGGAATGCACAAAGTATTGTTAGTAATAAATTGGTACTAAGTAATTTTTTGTACGAAAACAATATACATATAGGTATTATATCAGAAACTTGGTTAAGACCAAACCAACGGTTTAACATTAGAGGTTACAATATTGAAAGAAATGACACTGGTAACAAACATAACGGAGTGGCTATTCTGATTCATAATAGTATTTCATATTCAAAAATAGTTACGAAATTTGATGATTCCATACAAAATATTGGAGCCCGTATAGTGGTTGGTAATAAAGAAATCAGTATCATTAGTTTTTATAGTCCAAAAAACTGCAATCCAGTATTTAGTAAAAATAAATTTGATGCTTTAATAAAGTCTGTTCCCGGTCCTATGATTTTTGCTGGTGATTTCAATGCTCATCATATTACTTGGGGATGTGGTTCCACTACTCCACGTGGTAGAGATGTCCTTGAAATCATTGAAGACAATAATCTAGTGCTTCTTAATGATTGTCTTCCAACTACAGTTGGTTCTTTAAGTTGGCGACCAAACGCTCTTGATTTAACTTTGGTTAGTCCATCTTTGGCTTTGTCCTGTGACTGGTCTGTTCATAATGATCCACTTGGTAGCTATCACCTTCCTGTAATAATAAATGTCTCTCTTAATAATCATTGTAACGTCGATCTTGGTCAAAATAGCATGTTATGTTTTCCTAAATTTACTAACTTTAAACTGGTGGATTGGAAAAAATATCAAGATAAAACTGATACTTTGTTGTCTAATTTTAATGTTTCATCTTATTCTCCTCTGGAAGCTTATTCCTTATTCTGTAAGTGTCTTAAATGTGCCATTGAATCATCTTTACCGGCTCAACTTAGTTCCTCAAATAATTATACATCTCTTTCTAGAAAGTCAGGAACGAAGCCCTCTTTACCTTGGTGGAATGCTAAATGTTCTGAAGCTGTACAAAAATCCAAAAGTGCTTATGTTAATTTTAAAAATAACCCTTCTGAACAGTTATATTTAGAATTTAAAAGGTTACAAGCTTTTAAAAAACTTACCTTGAAACAGGAAAGAGCAAGAAGCTGGGCATCTTTGTGTAGTTCATTTCATCGTTGTACTCCTCTCTCTGTTATCTGGAAATACATGCGTAAATTCAATAAGTCATACGTTCCTAACAATAGTAATAATTGTAGTTGGGTACCTAAATTTCTTCAAAAATATACTCCAGATCATGTTAACAATAAACAAAATTTTTCGATGAACACTTGTGTAAGTAACTCTAATAATATTTTTTTAACACAACCCTTTACTTTACCAGAATTGAAATCTGCTGTATTATCTAGAAAAGATAGTGCTTTTGGTCTCGACGGAATACCCTACAAAATGCTTAAAAACTTAAAAGAAAAGAGTCTTTTAATATTATTGTATATTTTAAATCATCTTTGGGTTAGTAATGAAATACCTTCATCCTGGAAGACAGACTGCTTGATTCCTATTATAAAACCAGGTAAACCTCAACTAAATGTAGATTCATATAGGCCAATTGCCCTGACATCTTGTGTTGGTAAAATATTTGAACAACTTCTGAAACAAAGGTTGGAGTTTTTTGTTGAAAGTAATAATATATTACCATCTAACCAGTTCGGGTTTCGTAGAGGTCGATCGTCTGCAGAGAGTTTTTGTCAGTTGCAACTTGACATCCAAAATAGCTTAACTAATCGTAATTGTTCTGTGTCTGTTTTCTTTGATATTGCAGGAGCATTTAATAGTGTCAATATTGATGTGCTTTCTATTGAACTGCTTTCTATTGGGCTCCCTGGGAAAGTGGTTCAATGGATTAGCAACTTTCTGTCTGAAAGAACAGTTTTTGTTAAACATAATGGTTATCTTTATGGACCTAGACTTGCATCTGTTGGGGTGTGTCAAGGGGGAATTTTGTCGCCTCTAATCTTCTTACTCTACATTCGTCGTTTAAATTTAATCTTGGGATCAAATGTTAAAAATCTGCAGTTTGCTGATGATCTAGTTGTTTATGCAAGTGGTACAAACTTAACAAACTTGGCTTATATCATTAATAATGCTTTAAATAACTTGTTCCAATATTTTTCGTACCTAAATCTTGATGTCAATCCTCTCAAATCAAAACTGCTCGTTTTTGGGAAAAAAAGCGCAATAATGCCTAATGTTTACTATAATAATATTGTCATTCCTATTTCTCTAGAAACTAAATTTTTAGGTGTCATACTAACTCATAATCTATCCTGGAAAAAATATATTGATAAAATTACTGCAACAGCTAACAAAGCATTCAATATCTTACGATCTTTAGCCTCAACTTATTGGGGTGCTGACCCCAAAATTCTACTACTTTTATATAAATCAATGATTCGTAGTCACTTTGAGTATGGTTTCTTATGTTTTGCTGGTGATAGTAAGCTTGTATATATTTTAGATAAAATACAAAATAAAAGTATGCGTCTGATAACTGGTGCTTTTAAAAGCACACCTATAAATGTCATGCAAGTCGAATGTAACCTTCCTCCGTTGTCTATTAGATTCAGCTATTTAAAGGAAAAATTTGTCTTAAAACTGTTTTCGTCTAATAATCAGTTATTGTCCAATTTAATTGCATTACCATGTGTTCCGCCTCGAAATCCTTTATACGTTCTTCAGAATTTAACTGAATTACGGAGTCTCCTTGACAGTTCCAATATTTACAAACCATCTTCTTGGGTGTTGCCATGTTACAATGGCAGTTTTGAAAGTAAATTTCCTGCAATGAAAATTGTTATTGACAGTAAATTATCGTCTAAAGAGGAAGTTAATTGCAATCTATCTAAATGGCATGACCATCGTTTGATTTATACTGATGGGTCTAAAATGGACTCTAATGTCTCTTTTGCCATTTTTGATACTTCTCTAAATAGTGGTTTGGGTTATAAATTAGATAAAAATTGTAGTATATTTACAGCTGAAGCAGTAGCTATTCTTGCAGCTTTAAAACATATCAAGCATCAGAATCAAGGATTTCAAAAATGGCTTATTGTTAGTGATTCCATGAGCGTACTAATAAATTTAGATAATCATAAATTGCATGCTAAAACAAATTACTTAATTTTTGACATTAAACAGTTATGGTACGATCTTTTTGTTACCAATAAAATAATAGTTAGTTTCATGTGGGTTCCGTCTCACATAGGTGTCGTAGGGAATGAAAAAGCTGATTATTTAGCAAAATCAATTAATAATTCACATTCTGTAACTTCTTGCTTTAATGTCTCGATTCCTTATACAGATCTGATTAATATCCTAAAACAAAGAATGATTACAAAATGGAAAATGCACTGGAATCATACTATACAAGTAGAAAATAAGGGACTTTGGTATGCTCCTTTTAATGTTATGATTAATAGCCAACCATGGTTTTGTAAAAGTAACTACTACATAAATAGAAATTTCTACTCAACTATTTTACGCCTTCGTTTCGGTCATTGCCGGTTGAATTTCCATCTTCATCGTTTAAAAATGGTTGATAGCCCTATTTGCTCTCATTGCAATTCTCATGAAGAAACCATTTCGCACATCATCTTCGACTGTTCATCCTTCGGCATTCAGCGCCTTGTGTTGTTAGATGAACTTACTAAAATTTATGAGTCTCATTTGGTCCCGCGTGACATAATAAAACTTCTTGTAAATAATTGTACATACTCACCTTTGTATAAATTCATTGTTAGCACTGTTGGAGAAATATAGTATAACATTGTAAATAATTCTGATATGTTTGTATATATATATATTGTGAATACCGCAGACTTATCTGTGATGATATTTATATTTATTGACTGGATTATTCTTTAAAATGAGGACTGTGTTCCTACTTGATTTGGACTACCTGAACTGGACTTGATAAAATAAAAATATAACACTGAAGACTTTAACACCGGATTTGACTATAAGTATTGAAACAACTGAAGAAAACTCACCACTGGATTTGACTATAATATAATTTATATAACTGAAGACTTATAATGGATTTTACTACTCAAGTATACATAGAAACAACTGAAGATTTATACTGAAGACTTTTATAAGGGATTTTACTTCTCGCTATTTTATGTTCATGAAAATGAGAATTACTGAAGACGAGGCAGCATGGCTTTTGGCCCTAGCCTGTTCGTAAGGACAAATGTAAAAAAAAAAAAAAAATGGCTTATTGCTACGAGGCACTTTGCCAATGTCAAGTGGTTCGAGTTATTTGACGTAGGAAACTGTGAGCGCTATGTTTTTCCCCCCAAAGGAAAAGGAAGGGATAATCTGAGGGAGTTAGTTTTGTTAAAATACATATATATATGAACATACCATATTATATACCATAAACTGTCAAGTAAAATGCTAAATATTATGGAAGAAAAAAATTACAATTTAATATTATTTTTATCTAGAAACTCTGCCAAAGCTTTCGTAGCATTAGGGTCAGAATTAACTAAAAGTGTTTTGGCATTGGTTGGAAGGAGAACTTTTAGTTTAATCAGATGATCATAGAGACAAAATCTGTTTAACGGGCAATCAAAAAATATATGATCAATTGAACCAATCTCATAACCGCATTGGCATTCTGCACTATCTTTAACCTTTATTTTGAATAGAAATTCTGGAGAACACACGTGACCAAGTCTAAGACGAATAAGAGAACTGGTTACCTTTTTTTTAAATTTAAATTTGTAAAACCAAGGTCTGGGTAATATATTTCTTTGGATTTGATAGTAATGTAGTTTATTATCAGCTACCCATAAGCTCGACCATGTTTCAAATAACTTAAACGAGGAGATTGCATCCAGATCCTTACTAAAACATTGATATATGGAGCGATTACCATTTATACATGCATCTCGAGCAGCTTTGTCAGCAGCTTCATTTCCATGTATACCTTTATGACTTGGGATCCAAGACAACACAACTTCGAATTGTAATAAGTGGCAAGAAAACAGAGCCTCTTTAATGAGACATATTAAAGGTGATTTAGCGCAGTTTTTAAACGAATTATATGTAATAGCCTGAATAGAGCTAAGACTATCCGAAAAGATAACTGTTTTAGACAACTTGTGATCAATCACAAACCTAACCGCCTTCAAAATGGCATAACATT
The DNA here is from genome assembly GCA_963966035.1 of Acleris laterana. Lineage (NCBI taxonomy): Eukaryota > Metazoa > Arthropoda > Insecta > Lepidoptera > Tortricidae > Acleris > Acleris laterana. Next base: position 14,797,234 of record OZ014439.1, on the reverse strand, counting down.
CTCCAGTGAATATAGAGCATACCGTGGGCAACTTAAATTTGTGGGTTTCACCAGAATTATCATGAATGAAAGCACAGCCAGCCTGTCCATTATTGTCAAGCTTTGAGGCATCTGTATAAATTAAATCCCATTCCTGCCACTTCGCTCTTACTGCAGCCAAGAACCTGTTATTAACAGAGGTCGAGTTTCTCTGGATGCCAATATCTACTGATTTTGACTGAAAAGTAAGTGCCGGAAAAGGAACTACATAAATAGGGATTTTAGAAAATTTAGCTAAAGGGGCATCAATATCACTTAGTCTACTCAAGCTAGTTAAAAGATTCGGGTTTGATTTCCTAAGCCAGTACGGATCGACATCTACATGATCCTTTAATATATTCAGTTTAGTAAATAAGGGGTGGTGTTCCAACTGTGCAATACGAAACAAATATCTGTCAGCTAAATATTGACGGCGAACTTTTAGAGGAGGGTCAGCGCATTCAACTTGAAGTGCCCTGATGGGCGACGACTTCATAGCACCAGTTACGATCCTTAGAGCCTTGGATTGGACCATATCTAGTTTTTTAAGTTCAGCTTTGTTACACGTTTCAACAATAATGGAGCCGAAATCCAGGTGGGATCTTATTAAAGAATTATACAACAACTTTTGAGAGTACGGATGGGCACCCCACCATGAACCAGACAGAGCACGAATGATATTCAAATTTTTTTCACATTTGCCTACGACATTATTTATATGTTCAGCCCCTGATAATTTAGAGTCAAAGGTTACTCCTAAAAATTTTGCTGTATCTTGAACCGGTATGGACTGAGAACGAAATGAGATATTGACAGCGGGGGACATTCGGTTTCTGGAAAAAACTAAAACTGCGCTTTTGGAAGGGGATAAATCTAAACCATGGGCATCTAGCCAAAGTCCTAAAGAGTTAAGTGCATTGTTAATAAAATTAGCAGCCTCGTTAACATTTTTATGTTGAGAGTATATTGCTATGTCATCTGCATACTGAAGAACATTGCAATGTTGGTTGATAGACTGTTCTAAATCAGCTGTATAGATACTGTATAATAAGGGACTCAGGACCGAGCCTTGCGGTAGACCTCTCCAAATAAATTTAACATTATTTTGTAAGTTATGTAGTCTTAATGAGATCTTTCTACCAGACAAAAGATTGTTTATGAAACGAACTACTTTCTCTGGGATACTCATATGACGCAACTTGCTACTGAGCACCGAGAGCAGCACGTTGTCATAAGCAGCCGATATGTCCAAAAAAACAGCAACTACTACCTGTTTCTGAGAAAAAGCCAATCTGATATCAGTCGATAGCAGAGCATGACTGTCTGTTATACTCCTTCCCTTTCTGAAACCGAATTGAGTAACCGCGAGAGCACTTGAATTCTCTACAAACCATTCTAGTCTATTTTTAATCATATGTTCAACTATCTTACATAATACTGATGAAAGAGCAATAGGGCGGTAAGAGTTGTGATGTTCAGGATCCTTTCCAGGCTTTAAAATGGGCAAAATTATCTGATACTTCCATGACTCAGGAATATCACCCGTTTCAAATATTTTGTTAATTAGGTTTAAAAAGAAAGCATGAGTCACCGGACCAGCCTTTTTCAAAAAAGAATATACAATTCCATCAAAGCCTGGAGAAGAGTCCCTGACTGCATCCAAAACTGTCTTAAGTTCAGCCAAATCAAAGTCCTTTTCTAAAAAGTGTTCCGGTTCCGATTTATCAAAAGAATATACAGCCGGAATATCATAAAAGTTAGGCGCTGTTGGAGGGGCTAATTTGTTTAAAAAATCATTGGTCCAATCCAAAGACGAGCCCAAAGATGAGGACGGCGATATCCCTCTACGAAATCTACGAATATTCTTCCACACCAACGAGGGAGGAGTGGAAGGAGAAATAGATTCACAAAAAGAATTCCATCCTTCGGATTTTTTTGCTGCAAGAACTCTACGACATTTTGCTCTCACCTTCTTGAAAATGATGTAATTTTCAATATTAATATTATTAGCATATTCAAATTCAGCCTGATTTCGTTCTTTTACAGCAGCAGTACACTCAGAATCCCACCACGGTTGCGAGGGCCTATGACGTAAGTTAGACTTTTTAAGAGGGATAGCTGCCTCAGCAGATTCGTGGATTATGTCCACAAATGATTCATGATTAGCATTTAGGCTTATATACAAATTTGAGGAGATTGTTTGAATTTTATTATCCAATAATAAAGAATAATTATCCCAGTCAGCTTTGTCTAATTTATATTTTTGTAACGGGGGGAGAGAGTTATCGGGGCTTGATTTACTAGGCAAAGTGATAAAAATAGGGAAATGATCACTATTATGAGACAGAGTCGAAATACTCCATGAAAGGTCCGTAGCAAGATCAATGGAGCAGAGCGTTAAATCAACTGCAGAAGAATTTTGATTTGGAGCCGTCCGTCTGGTCGGTTTTCCATTATTTAAACAGCAGAGGTTCAATCTATCTGATAAATCTAATAAAAGTCTGCCATTGCTATCTGTTGCACCTGAGCCCCAACACACGTGATGAAAATTCAGGTCTCCCATAATCACAACCGGTTTAGGAATATCACAGAGAATAGAGTAAAATTCAGACAACACAGTAGAGGAGGGATGAGGGATATACACTGAAACATAGGAAACATTATATATATGGGCAGCAACGATATAAATATTATTAGAGTGAGCTGGCAACTGAATTTGTGAAAATGGAATATTGTTTTTGATAAACAGAGCTGAACCATCCCAACCATCCGCCCTGTCATCTCTTAACGAAGAATAACCTGGCAATTTAAAGAAATGTTGAGGCTTAAGCCACGTTTCAGCTATTGCAAACATAATAGGATTATATTTTTTAGAGAAATAAGTTAGTTCCGGTTTTTTATTTGTTATACTACGTGCATTCCATTGTACGGCCGTATACATTATGAAGTCTTTTATTTAAAATAACACACAGAGTTTCAATTTTAGATGCAACGTTGGACGGTATATTATCTAGACTTAGAAGCATTATGACAGTTGACAAGAGAGAATCTAGCACCCTATCATTTATGTGACCCTCTTCAAAGGGAATGTCATTAGATTGTGATTCACGGACATCTTGGGACGCATATAAAGTATCACCACTCAACATATTACCCTCATCTATACTGGGCCTCTCCCGAATGGCGCATCCATTCTGGGGAGTGGGGATGCGATAGTTATTGAGAATTGCTTGATGTGCTTTTATGTCATAACCTTCCTGCATGGGGGAGCGAGGTTTACGAGGAAGATACACGGTTTTTCTGTACGAGACAGTGGTAGGAGAGTCAGTAGCTGCGACTTCTGCAAACGACCGTCTAGATGGTGGGAAACGTTGAGAAGCTTCCATGAATGAAATGGCATCTTCAGTCATAGCCGACTTTATTTTATGTTGACGGTCAAACTCTGGGCAAGATTTGTCAGTGGCAGGGTGGCAGCCAGAGCAGAACATACATACTACATCATTGGAGGATGTGCAGTCACTCGTCAAGTGGGCCTGGCTACACTTTGAGCACCGGGGCTCTGATCTACAGTTAGATTTGACGTGACCATACCTACAGCATTGGTAACACTGTATTACCGGGAAGTTGTATTTTTCCGTAACAAACGAATTGTGGAAAAGAAAAACACGCTGAGGTAACTTTTGGCCATCAATTGTGAGAGCCACAGTCTCAGTTGGGATCCATTCGTGCGTTTCACCTACTTTTCTTTTCGTATTAAGTCGTCTGGCCTTTAATATTTTACCAAAACCTTCCGGCGTAATTACACCAGCTACAATATCCTCGTTTGTCAAGTCTTTTGGAACCCTGCGTATAATAAACATTTTACAAACACTGAAGGATGGGATAAATGCTAGGTATCGAGAACTTTCAAGCTGATTACTTTCTAGAAATTTGTTAGCAGCGACCGCACACGTAAACTCTAAGCTTATTCTGTTTCGTCCTATTTTATTTATTCCTCCCTGCTTCAATCTGTCTATGCCTTTACCACATAATAACTGACCAAATTTGACAGGATTCAGATTGGTGCCATCACCGGGAGACACGTTTTTCAATTGGACATGAACTATAAACGGGCCCATATCTATGTGCGTGTAACATTGCCTACTTATTGGAAGCGGTGCCGACGGATGAGTGTGTTTCATTTTGGTTACTTTATTTTTATTCGCTTCGATATGAGATGAATCTGATTCAACTAAACTTGACGCTGTTCTTTTTTGAGCCTGTACATGACCCTTTGTTTTCGCCAAAGTGAAACCATCATTGTCTAAATCTGGGGAAACTGAGGCTACTTGGTCCATCATTGGAGGGCTATTGGGAGAATTAAACAGGTCAGTATCCATTTCCTGACCAACGGGGGCCGGCAATGATGAGTTGAAACTACCCACCATTATGCCGGCCTAAAACCCATTGCTTTGATCGACTCGAATAGTAAAGATTAATCGCAAAAACCACAAATAAATACAATAATCAATAGAAAATAACGTACTGTAAACTATCCACCACCAAAAATATTAGTTAGTTAATTCCTACCAGGAGAGAGGACAGAAGACGTGTTACCCTTCCCGCGCTCCACCATCGAAAAAAACAATACTCTTTTTTTAGTTTAACAATGAAATCTTCGGCTCTTCCTTAAACAATCGACGTTAGGATTAATGGTTTTTACCTGAACCGGACACTTAAGTAGGTGTTTCAGGTAAAAAAATATTTTTAATACTTTTCAAAAAAAAAAAAATTACAAATTGATATTGCCACAGTATTTAATTACCTATTATTTTAGAAACGCACGCCGTCCAGTGTAATACCCACAAACAACATCAAAACTATCAAAATTGTTTGTTCACAATATACTGCTACCGACACACCTGCGTAATTGTTTTGCAACCCTACTTGAAGATAACATTAAGTACTTTTCGTCATCTTAACTGGAACAAACTACATAGTCCTGCCATAAGTTCTGTCCCTAAGGTTTAGTGAAATAAAACAATTTATGGATACTTTTTTACGATAAAGTATTTATATTAATTAAGAGCCTTTTAAATATTATATATTTTTAAGAAATATCTTTCAGTTCAAAAAGTTGCCTTAATATTTGAAACGATTTCTTTTAATTTACGGAAGAAACACGCTACATTTTTCTGCTAATTTCAGTTTTTGATAATGATTAAAAGTAAAACTTTTATTAAAAAAGGTATAGTCTTTATTATTTCTAGCGAGCCGATCTTCTACACAAAGGCCATTGTTTGTGTACAATACTATTATCTTTCTTTGTGTCCGTAACCGCAAGCCGATTACATACAAAAAAGTTAGAACTACATTGAATGTCCATAGAATTATCAACCCTATCGTCATAGTCAATAGGTTTAAAATGTAAAGTACAACCCTGGCGACAGAAGATGGTAGTATTGTGTAGGGAATAAGACCGGTTCAAATACTAAAGACATATCTGTATCCTGACACTTTACATTTTAAACCTACTGACTAAGAGGATAGGGTTGATAATTCTATGGACATTCAATGTAGTTCTAACTTTTTTGTATGTAATCGGCTTGCGGTTACAGACACAAAGAAAGATAATAGTATTGTACACAAACAATGGCCTTTGTGTAGAAGATCCGCTCGCTAGAAATAATAAAGACTAATACCTAATTTGGTTCCGCCATATTTTAAAACCTCTTTTCTCAAGCCATATTGAAGACTAGCATTAGACTTGAAACGGTTCTCAATCTCAATTTATGAAGAAAGAGAATATGGAGAGATTTCGAATTTCCCAAAATTCATGCAAAATCGTTAAGTTGATTTAGAGAAACATGAAGTTCGGCGATGGTATAAGGAGATCTTTAGTTTATTTGCAATATATTTATATATCCGTATTTAATGGAGTAAGTGTGATTAATAAGTCGTATTAATTTGGACAAGCTTCGACTACTTTTACAAAAGCTATAATCGAGAAGAGCACCATCGTCGTTGCGTGTTTTTAACCATGCTCAACCAACCCAAAACAGATACTAAAAGCTTGAACATCAACCTAATGCAATAATTTAACATAAATTATATTTTTGAGTCTTATATTTAAATTTTAATAAATCTCTGTGACAGAACTTATGGCAGGACTAGGTATACTAAAGAGTACAGATATTTATGAACTCGACGTATGTGGGGGTTGGTAACAGATAGACATTCACAAAAAAACCGATAATATATTATGTATGTTACCGATTTCGCTGTCAATTGTGGACCTATTTTAAAAATCCTTTTTTGTTTTGATATATTTTTCGAGGACTAATGTGAATTTGGTGAGGGGATCGTGAAGAATTGAGGGAACTCTTCAAATATTATAGGCATACATAACGATTTTAGTATTTTTAGGAGGTAACAATAAGTCCAGCATTTGCATTCAGAAAGTAGGTATCATTTTTGAAGTGGAACTGATAATGAAAACCACAGATGGCCACCGGAACTCCTCCACGGTACCTATTTCATATCGCTATTGTTGAGCGATTATAATGAAGAACATTGTACCTATTGTTTAAATATGACTTTGAATTTCACGCGGCGACGTTGCTTGCGGCGAGCTTGAAATGTCTTAGTTTCGTATACCAACTAAGAAGTGGCCAGACCTTTTTAATAACCGTTATTTTCGTGTAACGTTATGTTTCATAACGTTATTTTACTCGAATAACGTCATACCTGTAGCGGTATTCATTATAACGTTATCAAACAAAACGCTATACGTATAACGATACTTCGGTTAGCACTACAATAACGTTATAGACCATCTCTTTCTTACACTCAATTTCACCCACTCTCGAGCTTCGTGCGGCTGCGGCTTATGGCGCATGACATTGTTTTGCCTTGCCGTTGCCGTTGCCTGCTTTGTACCGATGTTTTAACCAGGGATTGAAAACCGGTTTATTTTCCGTAGCGGTTAAAGCCACACTATTAGAGCCTAACCCATAATAAAGGTTACGCTCACAGGGAGCAAAATGCATTTACCGGTTAGAGAGCGCTCCTTCCGTGTGAGCCGAGACAAGGGTGAATGACGGAAGCGCTCTCTAACCGGTTAAAACCGGTAAATGCATTTCGCTCCCTGTGAGCGTAACCAATTCGTTGGAACGTAACCCAAATAATTAACCGGTTCAACCTAAATAAATACCGGTTTATTTGTAACCGGTTACAATCCCTGGTTTTAACTGTACTGGGGAGTGATTCTCTGAACGACGACGGTCGGACGGACGGACGAGTGAATGTCCAAGCGGCGAGTTTAAGTAGTCCCGTCAGTGCGAACAAAACATATTTTAGCGCGTGCATTTTCAATTTAGCAGCATGGTTTCTGCCGATGGATCGAACGTATAAGGCAGCTTAATTGAAAATGCACGCGCTAAAATGTGTTTTCTTCGCTCTGACGGGACTACCTAAACTCACCGCTGCGATTTCGCTCGTTCGTCCGCCCGTCCGTGTTGTTTCTGAGAGAATAACACCCCTGGGTGTTGATACGGTGGTTAAAAACGGTCGCGTAACCGGCCGGGTGCGTAACGATTGATATAATTATTGAATCATATAACAACATTTTATATATTTAAATATGATATAATATAATTATCATTTTATATAATGATCATTTGATTGAATCATATTTTACTTTAAGTATAATGCATCACTACATAGTATAAAACAAAGTCGCTTCCCGTTGTCTGTCCCTATGTATGCTTAGATCTTTGGAACTACGCAACGGATTTTGATGCGGTTTTTTTTAATAGATAGAGTGAATCAAGAGGAAGGTTTATATGTATAATAAATTCTTTTTTTATGTACGGGTGTTACAGAAAACTCATATAAACCGAAGCGAAGCGAGGGCGGGTCGCTAGTATTTACTATAATAATATACATACATACATAAACTCGAGCCTTTATTCCCAGAGTGGGGTAGGCAGAGCTACAGAATTTCCAACAACTATAAAAACTTTTTGATAGGTAATTCTGTAACCACATTTTGCTCACTTAGGCGAAGATGTTTACCAGTGTATTAGTGACAGGTTGCAAGCCCATCGCCTAACAGTACTACACAGCCTTCATTCCCTTAGCCGTCTCTTACGACATCCACGGGAGGACATGGAGTGGCACTATTCTAACCCGGCAACCACGCGGGGAAATACAAATATAAATGTAAATGTATTTCGTTTAATAGTATAGGATAAATTAAGAACTTATATCATTATTTTAGAATTTTTGACATAAACAAAGGAGTTAAGGGGGAGTAAAAATGAAAAATCCGGAAAAAAATTATAATACAGTATTACGTCGCTAACAATATTCAGTGACGCCTTAAAATAAAGGCGGATTTCTACGTGACTTAACTTTAGGTACCACTACCGCATACTCCTAATACTTTTTATTTAACAAGGTCTAAATTCATTTTCGTTGGCAGTAAAAAAAAACCAGTTACTCATTAAATTTCTAAAAACAAATTCACAAATTTCATATATTTATAAGACTTGACGATTTGATGTATTTTATAAATTAACTGCGATATATTACTATCGTAAATTACTCTGTGCTAGACCAAGCTGCAGAATGGACATTCAACACTTATCTACTCGATACACGCCTTACCATAATAATTAAAATGTAAAGTACGAACAACAGAGCAAATTACAATTTAACTAAGACTTTATAGTTACTGTTACAATGTGTGCTACTAAAACATATTCAAGCGCCACAAATTGCTTTCATTTATTTTTAAGCATCGATAAATTTTCCAGTACCAGTAAAATAAACAAATTTTAGAGGATTTTGAAGTAGTCAAATAATCCATCCTATTATATAAAGGTTTAACTTCTAGAATCACCTTTTGAAACTATTACTAAGCGGAAAAATATTGTATTGTACTTTAATTTATATAAAATAAGAATAGTAAATAATCAAAATGCCACTCCAGTAAATGCAGTAGCTTAAGGAAGACAGCTTTAAGAGCATTTTTTCATACAAAATGAACCCGCCTAGCGGGTCGGTGGCAATGAAAGTGTTAAGTAATCAAAATATATGATCAAAGATATAGAACAATAATTATTTATTATGGACCCCTGTTGTAACCACTATAAAAATTACACCACACGAAAAAACGTATGAATGAACATGATGAATATTTAGAATTTGCTGCTTGGTGAATGGTAATCTTACTAATTAGTATAATTATACTTTTAGAATTTAACGTTTAATATTAGCACAGGAAAATTGAGTCTGTCACAATTCAAAATCCTGTACCTTGTTGTTTACAAACACCGTTTGAGCTGACAGATTTACCTTCTGATTGTACTGTAGTTATGAAAAATCAAATTTAATATTTTTTTTGAATATTAAGGGTATTGTAATCTAATTTTAACACAAAATATATCTCATGACAAAAATTTTATGCTCTGGGTTGCGTCAACACTTAACAACTTAAAAAATAAAAAGTAAAAATAATTATTAAGAAGTGTGAAAATGTTTACCTATGCCAGTGAAGGTTTAAAAAAAAGTATTTATCAATCATTAAATTTTAGTGTATTAGCCATTAGGGTGCATTACTTATCATTAAAGTTATTCTTGACACCGCAACTTAGTTATATTCTTCATCCTCATCCATAGCAAAATCCACACCTGAGTCGACAGCACACACAGGGCTGAAAATAAAGTATAACATAACAGGATAATACATTATATTTGACAGCAGATGAGTTCCTTAACATTAAAGGGTATCCAGTGTTAGTTTTAGCTCATACCTCAGATCACAGAAACAAGGGATATGTTTGGGGGCGTGGTTCGTGACGCCTCCGTATGGTCAAAATTGACATATTGGCACAAGGTGCGTCAAGTCAAGCGTTGCCTTAGTCACCCGCTGATTGCTGTCAATATACGAGGATCGTTTAAATGGTAAAATGACTGTTTGTAGCGTGAAAGTTTGTAAAAATCGAAGTCCAAAGATGAATATTAAAGCAAGGGGCATAGCATACCACCAGTAAATTTCGTTTTAAGCATTGTTTCTATTTTTAAATGAATATTTAATGTTTGTTTAGAAATCTCAGCGTGTTCTACAGTGATCAATAGAATTAAACGTCTTATTGTCAGCCCGCGCCATCTCATTGGGATACATAAGAGATGATTATTAAAAAAGGTTCAAGGCTAAAGGTTGAGTGGTAATTAATGCCCCAAGGTGTAAAGTGTTTCTTTCTGTTTTAAGTTTTGTAAGAACCATTTGTAAAATAAAGTTTACAAAAATGAGTACCCAAGACAAACTACTGGTTTGTTCAAAACCGACGTGACACTCAACCGAATCCATTTTAATAGTGTATTTGTATCATCTTCATAATATCCAAGCTACTAGTTAAAAGTCCAAGTTCAGACTTTTAAGTACTAAACAAGTAAAATCAACACAAAAATCTTTAACAGCTCCAGCAAATTGACCACAGAAATGCAGCCATATTTTTATTACGTTTTAACATAGGTAGGTATGATTCCCAATTTCAAAAAATTATGTATCAACTTTATGTAAGCCACATTCTTTCTAAAAAAATATTATTCTATTCTAACATGAATGTATTAAGTTTAAATTATGTAATTATATTAACCTTGTAGTAAAATAAAAATTATAGTACCCATTGCCTGAAAATTTAATAGTAACTATTTTAACTTTGCAAGCAAGTTTTATATGGTTATTAATATATTTGAAACATTCCTGTGGATTGCCGACAAGTAACGCACACAGTTTGAAAAAAGGATCATTACATGTCGCTGAAAGAGTAGTCCTTAATCAGCTGAGCATAAGGACAATTAAAAGTCGTGGCACCAGGTCTTGTACGAATTTGCGCCCATGACATAAAGTTAGGTGCAAAACTGAGTCGATATTATCACTTTAGTAAGTAGAATGTGAATAAGTTGATGATAATTAAAAGTATTTTTAAATGTATACAGACAAGTAGTCCTTGAAGTTTTCTACAAATCCGCCTATTGAAAGATTTGCCAGTCATTTAGTTTTTAAGTAGTTTTAACGTAGAAACTGTTAAATTGAACTTATTTTATAATATGTCTAATATTTTAATTATCTTTTTCCCATAGGGCAACCCCAAATTAGGACCATGATAAAATAAAAGACATTTAGCCTCTTTAAAATGGGTTCGGTCCCGTTGGCCTTACTTGCATTTAGCCTTGGCGAGCAGAGCTCCTTAGTTGTATTTTGTCCGGGTAGCAAAATGCCTTGGTCTGTAAAACGCCCTCATTGCTATAAGGCATAGCATAGACGGAATGACTTGGCTGTAAAACGACTTAAAATCATAATGTTTTAATAGGTAAATGGTCTGGATAATCTTTTTGGCCAATATAGTAGAATGTCTTTAAAGTATAAAGACTATGTAGTTAAATCGTAAAGTATAAAAAAGGTCTAAGTAGCAATTTTGCCCAGGTTTTATAATGACAATACATTATATTATTATCACCTCCATAGTACTTCAAATTCGATTACAAAGCTGTAATTTGGCATGGGTATACATATTAGTTAAGCCGACAAAGTGGTACAATAAAATCATGAAAAAAAAATTTTTTTAGGGTACCTTCCCTACAAGTCAAGTGGGGATGATTTTTTTTATTCTCGTCTACCCCATAGTGTGGGGTGTCTTTGGATAAGTCTTTCAAAATCATTGCGGGTTTGCAAAAACCATTTTTCGATTAAGAGATCCGTTTGCGAAATATTAAGCTTTAAAGTGCTATTTTTTTGTTTTGTTTTCTTCTTTGAATCTACCACTTTTGGTTAGGTTGAATATCGCCTAGCGACGCGAAGTCAACCGAAGCGGAAAATGGCGTCTTGAAATGTTTCGCCAGCGTAGAAATTGTTCCCAGTTTAGTATATACCTATTTATGATTTTCGACTTTACCCCTTGTTCGAATTTACCCCACAGCACCTTATACTTTATTTTTCATACAACGTAGTCGTTAAGCAATTAAGACGTTTCATCCACTTGCTCATTTTGTAACTAAGACATTAAAACAAACAAGATATTTTGATTGCATAGTCCTTAATACAATCAAGACCTTATACAATATTGAGTCATTCTCCGTACTTGTGCATTTTGCGACCTAGACGTTTTGCAAAGTGAGTCTTCCTGAAACTAAGACAATTTTGTAACCATGGCATTATATAACCAAGTCATTTTGCATACTTGGTCAGTGTACTACTAAGCCGATTTGCTCACCAAGGCTAAATGCAAGTAAGGCCAACGGGACCGAACCCTTTAAAATGAGTAGGAAATTATTGTAATTAGTCATTACAATCAGTACTTTCGGTGGTAGTTGTTGGCGACATTAGTTTGGTGCATGGTTCACTTTTGCAATGAGTCAAAATAACCTTACAAACTGCTTGTTAGTTCACTTTTGTAGTGGATTAAAATTCAGAAATAACTAGAAAACTACGATCCTGATTCAAGCAGTTGATGGGCGTTTTCACTAAAACGTGTACCCCAATTAAGGAACTTTAACTTACGTCAATTTTGTGACGAAAATTAGCTATGGCGACCGTATGGAGTAAGTTAAAGTTCCTTAATTTCGGTGCTTATGTGGGGTACACGTTTTAGTGAAAACGCCCTGATACCTCATTTTTGGGGTTGCCACAGAGAGAACTAAAATTACTGGTAAAAAAATAATTGAAATTTCAAAATTACTAAACAACTATAAATGACAAGTAAATCATTTGTTCAGCAGTTTTGTAGAAAACTCCAAGGAGTACTATTCTGTATTAAGCATTTGACAATCGTTTTGAATGTCATAGACATAACATTCTACTAAAGTGCCAATATTGACTCAGTTTTGCACCTAACTGTATCTTCCTTGATTTTATGATCTGAGGCTACAATATGATTTTAACTTCTATTGTACAAACTCTACATTCTTAACACAAAATTTAGTATAATATACTGATAGAGAGTAACTAAACAAACCTCATAGCACGGCATGTAAAAAATACAATCCGCTTGAGCTTGCTATTGTAAAAGAAGTAGTTGAAAACCCAGAGGCAGCCTGGCTCGCCGAAGGGGTCGCTGGCCAGGTCTGGGCTGTAGCTGTAGATGCGGCACTCGGGGAGCACCACCTCCTCCTCCACTGCGGCCCACAGTGCCGCGCGCAGCTGCCGCCAGCGCGCACCACCCACTGCAGACATCGCTCCGTCCACCGCACCCTGCACCCAATTCAGTGATGGCTCCGCACTGAACTCGCTACTCTGTACCAAAAAAACACATTCACCAATCATAAAAATCAAACATTTGTAATTAACCTGTCCTTTGTAGTTGACACACCTGTTTATAATCCATTCTAATTAAGATTTTGAATTTAAATTTTATCAACAAAGTAAAGATTAAAAATTCGTATTTAAATGCATCAATTGAAATCTGTCAGATACACGCATCGGGTTAATTGATGTTGGCAACAAAAATTCTAAAGTTACCTTAGCTAATGAGAAATCATAATCTGGAAAAGCTGAATTCAGTGTAGCAATCAAATAGAAAAGAGTCTTCCGTGATATAGTGTCACATAGCACACCATCCTCATCCCCAGACAAGCTCCGGCTAAAACACAACAAAATAGTTCTTGACATAAAGGACACTAATAAAGTACATTACATAACTTCGCAAATACCATGTTTTCATTTGTATTGTAACCATCCCTTCGTATCGAAACGTCCCAAAAGCAAATAGTCCTATTAGCATAATGACCTAAAAGCAAATTGTCCCATTAGCAAATTGACCCGAAAGCAGAACGTCCCTTTCGCAAAACAACCTAAAAGCAAGTCGTCCTATTATCAGGTTGCCCTTTTAGCAAAACGTCCCGAAAGCGAAACGCCATGAAATCAGAATGACCTAAAAGCAAAATGTCCTATAAGCAGAACGTCCCATGGTGTAGAGACAAGAAAAAAAACGGCCAGGGGCCCGTTTAAAAAATATTATTTTAATTCAGTTGAAGCAAAATAAAGTAACAATGTGTTCAATCAACTAGCTCTTCCTAACTTATTACTTAACACCACAAAAAAAAAGCACTTCTTTCATATCTAAATATATAAAAGGAGAAACTGACTGACTGACTGACTGGCACTTGAAATTTGGATGGCACGTAGCTTAGGTACCGTAGAAGTGCACTAAGAAAGGAATTCCCGAAATTCCCATGGGAACGGGAATTAGCGGGAAAATCCTTTTGTATGAAAAATCTAAACCGCGTAAGATAGCAAAGCAACGAAGTGGTCACGGGTCTGCTAGTCATTTTATAAGCATGTCATTTTAATAACCGTCAGATAAAATTCTTTTAATAATGTGTTATCTTTTTCAAGAACTCGTAAGATGAAATTTCACCAATTCTTAGTTTTTGCATCTCCCTATTATATTTTTTTTCAAATGTCATTACATTTCTTCACCAATTTCACAACACATTAATGAAACCTGGAACCAAGTAAAAGAAGAAAGCGTCGATTCGGACCTGGCCGTTTTTTTTCTTGTCTCTACACCATGGGACGTTCTGCTTATAGGACATTTTGCGTTTAGGTAATTCTGATTTCATGGCGTTTCGCTTTCGGGACGTTTTGCTAAAAGGGCAACCTGATAATAGGACGACTTGCTTTTAGGTTGTTTTGCGAAAGGGACGTTCTGCTTTCGGGTCAATTTGCTAATGGGACAATTTGCTTTTAGGTCATTATGCTAATAGGACTATTTGCTTTTGGGACGTTTCGATACGAAGGGGTAACCATAAATGTTGGAAGTCTGTCATAAAACAGACACTACAGACAGTACCCATTTTGTTCTAAGCACAAATAACTACTTCCTTAGCAAAATAGATCACTTACATATATTGACATTCCAGGCATTTGAAGCACTTAATAAATTACATTATTAGAAGGTGCACAAAATAGTCTGCACAATATTTAACCTTTAACTGACGTGGTATACGTCTCACAGACATCATGACTATTATTATGGTCTATGTCGCCTGGGCCTAAGTGTTACTTTGAGAGTGCTCTGAAACCACGTCATCAATTAAAGGTTAATAGTATCAAGTTTTTTCAGTAATTTATTCATTGTAAAATATAATTTGAGAAATTTTTCAAAAACAAAATTGTGTAATAAATGTAGTATGTGCGCTCGGAATACAAAAGTACTAAATAAAATAAAACATTGGGTACCCATCTCATTAAAAGTTCATCTATAAAAATAAAAATAAGAATAAGTATTGACAGCTTGATAAGAATCATAATAACAATAATTACATTGATTGTTTACATAACAGAAACAGAAGCATTGTTTCATATACAAAAGGTACAGCATAGAAAATATTTGCTTAACAGGTGTACCTATACATTACACCCTCAGGAGGGGACAGAGCTTGCAGATCTCTGGAGGTCTCCCCGTCAGCAGTGAAACGCTTGTAGAAGGCCTTATCCGAGCCGGCCATCTTGCAGCTGTAGCTCTCGACGCGCGCCTGCACGGCGCTGTCACCGTTCAGGATCGACAGAGCGCTGCTTAGCGCCTCCAGGCGACCACTCTCTAACAGTTTCATTTTTCTCTTTTTAGTGTTAAATAAAATTTTACCCAAAAAAACTATTTGTTATTGTAAGTATTGAATAGTTCGTGCAGCAAGGGGCACTACTTCTGTACATAGCCGAAGGGTGTATAAATATTCCTTTTCTTTTGGAGTGAAGAAGCTTCACACTCGGAATCAAATTCGTCTTCTGTTCTTCTTCAGCGCTGATGGAATGCGGGTACATCACAAATAAGAAAATAAAGTTGAGTTTACAAATCGCTATGTAACGAAGCAAAAGTATTTATAGCTTGTTATTGGTTTGCTCAAGATCGCGTCCACTTCACTTCACTTCTGTCCTACAAAAACGGGACAATCACTAGTTTGTGTTAGAGATCAAAATCCATAGAAGACATCGTCGCAAAATATCAGAATCAATTCCAATTTGAATAATATACACCAGATTATCACAACTTAGCTGTAATAAATAGATAGTCAAACAAAGGAGAAACTAGAAATTGTTGATTCCGCAGCCATTCAATTTTTTTTTTTTTTTTTTCATTTGTCCTTACGAACAGGCTAGGGCCAAAAGCCATGCTGCCTCGTCTTCAGTAATTCTCATTTTCATGAACATAAAATAGCGAGAAGTAAAATCCCTTATAAAAGTCTTCAGTATAAATCTTCAGTTGTTTCTATGTATACTTGAGTAGTAAAATCCATTATAAGTCTTCAGTTATATAAATTATATTATAGTCAAATCCAGTGGTGAGTTTTCTTCAGTTGTTTCAATACTTATAGTCAAATCCGGTGTTAAAGTCTTCAGTGTTATATTTTCATTTTATCAAGTCCAGTTCAGGTAGTCCAAATCAAGTAGGAACACAGTCCTCATTTTAAAGAATAATCCAGTCAATAAATATAAATATCATCACAGATAAGTCTGCGGTATTCACAATATATATATATACAAACATATCAGAATTATTTACAATATTATACTATATTTCTCCAACAGTGCTAACAATGAATTTATACAAAGGTGAGTATGTACAATTATTTACAAGAAGTTTTATTATGTCACGCGGGACCAAATGAGACTCATAAATTTTAGTAAGTTCATCTAACAACACAAGGCGCTGAATGCCGAAGGATGAACAGTCGAAGATGATGTGCGAAATGGTTTCTTCATGAGAATTGCAATGAGAGCAAATAGGGCTATCAACCATTTTTAAACGATGAAGATGGAAATTCAACCGGCAATGACCGAAACGAAGGCGTAAAATAGTTGAGTAGAAATTTCTATTTATGTAGTAGTTACTTTTACAAAACCATGGTTGGCTATTAATCATAACATTAAAAGGAGCATACCAAAGTCCCTTATTTTCTACTTGTATAGTATGATTCCAGTGCATTTTCCATTTTGTAATCATTCTTTGTTTTAGGATATTAATCAGATCTGTATAAGGAATCGAGACATTAAAGCAAGAAGTTACAGAATGTGAATTATTAATTGATTTTGCTAAATAATCAGCTTTTTCATTCCCTACGACACCTATGTGAGACGGAACCCACATGAAACTAACTATTATTTTATTGGTAACAAAAAGATCGTACCATAACTGTTTAATGTCAAAAATTAAGTAATTTGTTTTAGCATGCAATTTATGATTATCTAAATTTATTAGTACGCTCATGGAATCACTAACAATAAGCCATTTTTGAAATCCTTGATTCTGATGCTTGATATGTTTTAAAGCTGCAAGAATAGCTACTGCTTCAGCTGTAAATATACTACAATTTTTATCTAATTTATAACCCAAACCACTATTTAGAGAAGTATCAAAAATGGCAAAAGAGACATTAGAGTCCATTTTAGACCCATCAGTATAAATCAAACGATGGTCATGCCATTTAGATAGATTGCAATTAACTTCCTCTTTAGACGATAATTTACTGTCAATAACAATTTTCATTGCAGGAAATTTACTTTCAAAACTGCCATTGTAACATGGCAACACCCAAGAAGATGGTTTGTAAATATTGGAACTGTCAAGGAGACTCCGTAATTCAGTTAAATTCTGAAGAACGTATAAAGGATTTCGAGGCGGAACACATGGTAATGCAATTAAATTGGACAATAACTGATTATTAGACGAAAACAGTTTTAAGACAAATTTTTCCTTTAAATAGCTGAATCTAATAGACAACGGAGGAAGGTTACATTCGACTTGCATGACATTTATAGGTGTGCTTTTAAAAGCACCAGTTATCAGACGCATACTTTTATTTTGTATTTTATCTAAAATATATACAAGCTTACTATCACCAGCAAAACATAAGAAACCATACTCAAAGTGACTACGAATCATTGATTTATATAAAAGTAGTAGAATTTTGGGGTCAGCACCCCAATAAGTTGAGGCTAAAGATCGTAAGATATTGAATGCTTTGTTAGCTGTTGCAGTAATTTTATCAATATATTTTTTCCAGGATAGATTATGAGTTAGTATGACACCTAAAAATTTAGTTTCTAGAGAAATAGGAATGACAATATTATTATAGTAAACATTAGGCATTATTGCGCTTTTTTTCCCAAAAACGAGCAGTTTTGATTTGAGAGGATTGACATCAAGATTTAGGTACGAAAAATATTGGAACCAGTTATTTAAAGCATTATTAATGATATAAGCCAAGTTTGTTAAGTTTGTACCACTTGCATAAACAACTAGATCATCAGCAAACTGCAGATTTTTAACATTTGATCCCAAGATTAAATTTAAACGACGAATGTAGAGTAAGAAGATTAGAGGCGACAAAATTCCCCCTTGACACACCCCAACAGATGCAAGTCTAGGTCCATAAAGATAACCATTATGTTTAACAAAAACTGTTCTTTCAGACAGAAAGTTGCTAATCCATTGAACCACTTTCCCAGGGAGCCCAATAGAAAGCAGTTCAATAGAAAGCACATCAATATTGACACTATTAAATGCTCCTGCAATATCAAAGAAAACAGACACAGAACAATTACGATTAGTTAAGCTATTTTGGATGTCAAGTTGCAACTGACAAAAACTCTCTGCAGACGATCAACCTCTACGAAACCCGAACTGGTTAGATGGTAATATATTATTACTTTCAACAAAAAACTCCAACCTTTGTTTCAGAAGTTGTTCAAATATTTTACCAACACAAGATGTCAGGGCAATTGGCCTATATGAATCTACATTTAGTTGAGGTTTACCTGGTTTTATAATAGGAATCAAGCAGTCTGTCTTCCAGGATGAAGGTATTTCATTACTAACCCAAAGATGATTTAAAATATACAATAATATTAAAAGACTCTTTTCTTTTAAGTTTTTAAGCATTTTGTAGGGTATTCCGTCGAGACCAAAAGCACTATCTTTTCTAGATAATACAGCAGATTTCAATTCTGGTAAAGTAAAGGGTTGTGTTAAAAAAATATTATTAGAGTTACTTACACAAGTGTTCATCGAAAAATTTTGTTTATTGTTAACATGATCTGGAGTATATTTTTGAAGAAATTTAGGTACCCAACTACAATTATTACTATTGTTAGGAACGTATGACTTATTGAATTTACGCATGTATTTCCAGATAACAGAGAGAGGAGTACAACGATGAAATGAACTACACAAAGATGCCCAGCTTCTTGCTCTTTCCTGTTTCAAGGTAAGTTTTTTAAAAGCTTGTAACCTTTTAAATTCTAAATATAACTGTTCAGAAGGGTTATTTTTAAAATTAACATAAGCACTTTTGGATTTTTGTACAGCTTCAGAACATTTAGCATTCCACCAAGGTAAAGAGGGCTTCGTTCCTGACTTTCTAGAAAGAGATGTATAATTATTTGAGGAACTAAGTTGAGCCGGTAAAGATGATTCAATGGCACATTTAAGACACTTACAGAATAAGGAATAAGCTTCCAGAGGAGAATAAGATGAAACATTAAAATTAGACAACAAAGTATCAGTTTTATCTTGATATTTTTTCCAATCCACCAGTTTAAAGTTAGTAAATTTAGGAAAACATAACATGCTATTTTGACCAAGATCGACGTTACAATGATTATTAAGAGAGACATTTATTATTACAGGAAGGTGATAGCTACCAAGTGGATCATTATGAACAGACCAGTCACAGGACAAAGCCAAAGATGGACTAACCAAAGTTAAATCAAGAGCGTTTGGTCGCCAACTTAAAGAACCAACTGTAGTTGGAAGACAATCATTAAGAAGCACTAGATTATTGTCTTCAATGATTTCAAGGACATCTCTACCACGTGGAGTAGTGGAACCACATCCCCAAGTAATATGATGAGCATTGAAATCACCAGCAAAAATCATAGGACCGGGAACAGACTTTATTAAAGCATCAAATTTATTTTTACTAAATACTGGATTGCAGTTTTTTGGACTATAAAAACTAATGATACTGATTTCTTTATTACCAACCACTATACGGGCTCCAATATTTTGTATGGAATCATCAAATTTCGTAACTATTTTTGAATATGAAATACTATTATGAATCAGAATAGCCACTCCGTTATGTTTGTTACCAGTGTCATTTCTTTCAATATTGTAACCTCTAATGTTAAACCGTTGGTTTGGTCTTAACCAAGTTTCTGATATAATACCTATATGTATATTGTTTTCGTACAAAAAATTACTTAGTACCAATTTATTACTAACAATACTTTGTGCATTCCATTGAATTATATTTAATATATCCATTAGTTTACTAATTAAGTTTTTTTGCTAAAGGTGGATCTTAAACTTTCTTTTATGGATGATGAGTTAATTGGTGTAGTTTTATTTGAAACTAGTTTCATTATTGACTCTACAAGTAAATTCATAAACATGTCTGATTTTGTAAGATTGTTTATGTGTGTTTCTATAGATTTAGCGTTTAGGTGCGGGAAAGATTTCTCATTAAATAGATCTGCATATTTAACCGACCGAGATTTTATTTTGTTTTCTTCTATTTTTTGTTTTTTCAATGGCCATGCTGCTGCTATGGCAACATGGTTGCCACCACAGTTTGCACATTTGGCATTAGCTGACTGTACAGAGCAAGACCGGAAGCTGTGATTTTCTGTGCATATAGAACAGACCTCTGCATTCTTACAAAATTTAGCAATGTGGCCAAAACGCATGCAGCGCAGGCACTGTTTAACTGGAGGAATATATAGGCTGACCTCGTGTCTCCAGTGATCAAGGAATACATGTTCGGGCAGTTGAGTCGAAGCGAAGGTGACCGCGACAGTCTGTGTAGGTAGATATGACACAGCGCCATCTTCACCACGCATTCTCCTCATGAAACGCCGGACCTGGATTACGTTCCTCGAACTTCCTATCAACGAAAAAATTTTTTTATTTGACAATTCTGTGGGAACGGAAGTCAGAACCCCCGTGACTTCGGTGTCCGCTGCAGGTATTGTAGCCACCATGTCCAAGTCGTCTAACAGGTTGGTATTCTGTAAGAATACATTGGCGTTATTTGATAAATCAAAAGTTACACCAACTTTGTATCTATTTATCGGCCTCAGATGTAAAATGCCGGAGACGCAGTACTTGCGAATCGCCTCAGAGAGTTTCAGGCGGTCTCTATCGGTTATTGGGCTGTCAACTTTGCCGTGAGCCAAGAAAACTACGAACTCGGTTTTGTTGGAGTTTTCCGGGTATTTTCTCGCATAACTCCTGACTTGATAAACCCTATATTTTTCTTCGGCGACCTCGGGATCATCGGCAGAGCCGGAGTGTTTGGGTCGCTTTGGGGCCCCCCCCATCTCTATATTACAAAAACCTTATTAACTAAATGTATACAGACCAATTTCACAACAATATATACAGTTAATACAGGAAAAAGGAATTTTCCAAAAATATTTTACAAAAAGTGCGCCTTTCTCAATCAACAGTTCCCGCGCTTTTTTCGCAGCCATTCAATGAATAATAACCACAGACTATAGAGGTATAGATAAAAAAAAACGTCTTCGTCTATGATATGAACTTTGGAAACGATGACCGACGTAACGTACCTACGAGCTGAGACGGGCTACGAGCAAAATTCACACAATATGTTGGATCCACAGATTAGGTGTCTGTTGGATCGCCGACGAACTTAAGCCGGGTCCGCTGTGTCATGCTATTCGTGTTTTTCTAATATTTTTGCCGCGGGGGGTGGGTAACATCCCCCACGTTCGCCTACCGGGGGGTCGGACCTAATATGTTAGGTGTTAGAAACAAAGTATAACATGGCGCACTCAGCGGAACCATCATTACTCGGCGGTTTTTAAGTAGGTAGGTAAGCGTACGCGTATCTCGTATTTCGGACGAGATATGGCCGAGTGAGATCACCGAGCCGCAAGTACGCGAACTTACTCGACTCGACTGGACTCGACCGTCTATTATTGCAAAAAAAAACTATTACTTTACTTACTGTCAGTGTCAATGTTAACTGTCAATCAATGTTCCTCTCCTCACCATAGTCACCGTTTCTTATTTCTTACAAACCTTTGCTTGGACCAAATTTAATAGTTACTTTCTCTAACAAAAATAATAAAGTCTAACGAATGTCGGATTAGACCATATCCTTTGTTCTATCATAAAATGCAGGCGTTATCAAGGAAATCATTCTCATGTTTAATTCAAGGAAAACTTACGAACTTGTTCCGACATCAAAATTATGGTTAGAATGTTTATTTACTTTCTTATTAGTGTGGTGTATTACATACATGTTTAAGTTCTTATCTAATATATGTGTTGCAGCGACTCGTAAGCGGTTTTACCGCAACACTGGCATTGTGCAAAGTGATAGTAAATGGGAAGTGACCCTGGACCACCGCCGGCTGAAGTCGCCCGGCGGGCGCGTGCTGACCGTGGGCAGCGAGCCGCTCGCGCGGGCCGTGGCCGCCGAGTGGGACGCGCAGGCCGAACAAATCTCCCTGCCCACCATGCACCTGGTTACAATTCAACTATTTAAATTACGATTTAATTATGGGAAGTATTGGGAGACTAATAATATGCTTCCTATAGTTTACTATGACGATACCGTTTGTTTTACAATATGAATGTTGTAGTGGCACATGCTAACTTGGTAGCTAGCGGCTTTGCAATAATAGAGACAATGGCCTTTGTTTAAAAGATTACGGCGAAAAATTCACCTGGGAAGATTCATACTATATTAAAACATTAAAAAATGTATTGTACCTATATTTTAAGTATTGAAATTTTTGTTTCAGACTGCATTATGTAACACAGCACTGGATAACCCAGGAAAGTTAACCTCGCATGATATAGCTAGTTACTTGCTAGATTTTGTGCCCACGGACACACTTCTCTTTCATTCAGAGGTATGTTAATTATTGACTCAATGGCCCTCTTAAGACAAAAATAATCATAGGCTGTTTCATCTAAAGATGTCACTTTAACGAAAACCTGAAACTTTTAATGTAGAATCTTCCTATTCATTTAAGTCATGGACATAAAGGTAAAAGAAATAATTGATGGTGTACTTACCTAGTGGCTTAAATTATTATAATTCTTTTTTACATAAAAATTCAAGTACAATTATCAGTTCTAGTTGATTATGTGATCTCATATATTTTAATTTTGACCTCAGGAAGAAGAAGAATTGAGAAAAGTACAAGCAAAAAAATGGACCCCAGTTATAGAATGGTTCCAAAAACGTTTTAATGTAACCCAAGAAACAGCCAGAGGGCTGGAACTTCCTCCAATCGCCACAGAGACGCGCGCTGTCCTGGGGCGATACTTCTTGTCGTATGACTTCCAAGCACTTAATGGTATGTTTTTTTCATAAATCTATAAAAATATTTGACCAAAGGTATTTTGCGGGGGCAAGTATCATAATATATGGAGTTCAAAATATATACTGGGTATAGTACATTAGGTACAGTCAACTAATCTGATTCCTAGGCCACTATGGACTTTGTCAACGTGACGTTGTAAACCAAATCATAGGGAGCCTCTTACGTTTTGGTTGACAACGTCACTTTAACATAGTCCTAAGTGGCCTAGAAATCAAATTGGTTGACTGTACATCATAAATATCATAATATATAGATAGTGGTTTTCTGAAATTGTAAACAAAACTCTAACCTAACCTAATGGGTTCTATGCAAGGTCCTTTAAAATACCATGAAAAGTTAGCAGTTTCGAAG
>OZ014439.1:14714058-14773258 GCA_963966035.1 Acleris laterana | reverse complement strand
TAAGGATCCTAAAATACGGACAGAAAAAAGTTTCTTGAAACAGATTTTTGAGAATAGGAAAAGGCACTCTGCCGTCGAAACGGTCCCGGAAAGACTATTGCCGAGCATAAGTGAATTAGACAAACAAGCTGCTGAAATAATTGAATCGTGCAAATTGAAAATCGTGAGTGATGGCACAGAAAGCGCCGGAGGAAACCGAGAGGACCGACCACATTCGAGAGGAGACATGTGGTTTTGTACCAGATGTCTTCGCAAATATGATGATTCTGTTGTCACTTGTGTACATTGTGTAACTGAACAAAAATTGAATTTAGGCAAAAAAAACCCGAGTGGCGGCAATTGTTATAAAACAGGGACCAGTGCTTCAAATCACTACACACAAACGGAAAATTTACGCGTGGCCACAACAAGCAGATTAACAGGGATTGAAGAAAAACAGAAGCTAAAAAATATGCTAAAAGAAATTAAAGATTCGTTACCCAAAAAGACTAAGCATGATGGAAAAACCACAGCTAATATCGTTAATACTTCAACCACAGCATCACCTCAAAAGACAACAATTGATGCTCCTACTCTTAGGATAGGCTCCAAGATTTGTGACGAAGTACTGAAATCATTACAAACTGCTGACCCAAATGTAATAATTCTCAACACAGAGAATAAAACGAATGGGGTAAAACCGTTTGAAAATTCCAAGCCAAGCATTACTTTGGTTATGGAAAGCGCTGTCGTGACTCAACCCGTCGTTTTACAGCATCTGCCTTCAAAAGATATTATAAAATTGACAGATTTTAAACCGCCTGATCTCAAAGAAAAATCAAAAATAAGTTGTAATAAACCTAGCGACAAAGACTTAAATGTGGGCGAACCAAAGAAAAATCCGAATGTATCGCCTGTTTCTGTAGGAAGAAATAAATTATACTCTGAACATCCAAGTACAAGTTATAACAATTTGAATACACCTTTAAAAATATCATCGTTGTTAAACCCTCACTCCTCGCGAGAAATAAATATACCGAGAAATTTATTTTTTTCCCAATCCAAAAACGAACATCAGTCTCAATCAGGTTGCAGTTCACCAAATAAATTACCCACCAATTATAAGGAACCGTTGCCTCCAATAATGCAAGAGACTAGTTTAAATTCTCATACAACATTAAATAATGCTGCAAATGTGGGATCAGTCAAATCTATGCACAATGATAAGCCACTAGCTCAAGAACCTTTTTGGAAGACGCCAAAAGTAACAACGACTACTCAAACTTCATCTGAGGAACATCTAGTTTCACCTTTAAAGTCGAAACAAATTACAAACAAAATAAAAGACTTACCAAACAATAAAGATACTCCAAAAAATCTGTTTTTGTCATCGCACTCGTCTATTCCTACTGATAACACACCTTCGTTCACTTCTTCTGGCAGTCCGCAGAGTATAATTAAAAAAGAAAACAAATACTGTTTAAAACGTTCAGTAGAATGTAAAGAAAACAACCAATCACAAAAGCCAAATGAAAAAATATCAACCGGGCTACCGGAACCAGCAGTTCCGCGAGCATTAAACAACAGTCCGTATAATCCTGCTGTTACAATCGCATCATTTGATCTACATTCAAGACGCAGAAATTTGGTTAACCAACTTGAACAATCAATAGCAAAAGGGGATGAACAGGCAGCAGCGGAAGCTGCTGCTAAGCTAGCTCAATTGCGATTGTCATGTTCGGTTTTATCATTCTCTTCACAAATAGTTGGGGCTGCTTCGTCATCATCTTCAAATGCCCAAACAGAAAGGAATGAATCTGTTTCAAATTGTACTAAAATTGACCCAACTGTAACAATTCCCATTAAAACAGAAAACGCTGATAATTTACAGGATCTAACTGCTAAAAACACTATAGTAGTGTCTCCATGTTCCATTCCAATCCAGTCTCATTCGGGTGACTTTTTAACTCAAAAACTTGAAGCTACAAATAATAATTCTAAAATTTTGACTAAGACGTCGAGATCTAAATTATCTAATGGACTCAAAAAAGAAAATGATATGATTTCGTAAGTTATTACTTTTAATGTATTGACAACTTGAGCAGTTTGTTCACTTAGTATTTTGACTACAGACAAATTCATATTTTTTATTGACCAGGATAGAAGTATGGATTGAAGACAAAGAAGCAACTCGTGGGCCGATACGAATTAGTATGCCTCGACTATCGGTAATGGGCGATCTGCGACGGTATGCTGTTGCATCCCTCGGC
This sequence comes from Acleris laterana, assembly GCA_963966035.1. Lineage (NCBI taxonomy): Eukaryota > Metazoa > Arthropoda > Insecta > Lepidoptera > Tortricidae > Acleris > Acleris laterana. The sequence continues at coordinate 14,771,009 of OZ014439.1, read as the reverse complement.
CTAGCTGCCCACTTACAGCGGTGGATCGTGGGACGGACTTTATGTACCGATGACAGCATGCCTCTCAACACTCTAGCGGGTCCAGCATTCGATGCTCCGTTTTACCTTTGCTTGGTGGAACCTGGTCAGTAAACAATTATATTCATAAAATTGTTTTTCTACTGCATTATCCCGAACTACTTAAGTTACACATTACAATACCCTTTCAGACACAAGTAAACACACTGCTTCACGTGCAAGAGGTACTGCTGCTTCGACTTCAAAAAAAGAAACCACGAGTGGCATTAATTCAACCGATGTGTATTCGGAATTGGTTCTTTTGGAGCGACGGGCACTTGTTCCTAACGCTGAAGAATTCGAGTGTGGGGTCTGCATGGAAATGTATGCCGCCGGGCAGGGGGCCGTACTGCGAGAGTGTGTGCACACGTTCTGCCAGGAATGCTTAGCAGACGTCATTAAGCACTGCGAGGAGCTGGCGGTCAGCTGCCCTGCCATGGGCTGTCCCGGGGTCTTGCAGGAACGAGAAATTCGGGCATTAGCGGCCCCGGAAGATTATGAGCGGTGGCTAGCTCGAGGGCTTGCCGCGGCTGAAAGTGGGACACGCAACGCATTCCACTGTCGGACTCGCGACTGCACTGGCTGGGCGCTGTGTGAGCCGGGGGTCACGAGGTTTCCTTGTCCTGTATGCAAGCGAACAAACTGCGTAACATGTCAGGTAAAATTCTGGATGTTACTCTAGCAGACTTTTGGATAGCGCCCATAGGGTGGAACCGGAGTTAAACCATAACTATTATTTTAATACAGTTGCCCAAAAAGTTTAACGTTTAGTAGCTGTAGGTATATTGTGCAGAAACTTGGATTTTTGTTACTAGTGCTTTATACTTTTCCATTTTTTACCCTTAATTGTTCAAATTCTACTGTAATTTTTTATCAGAAGTAAGAACTAAGTAAAATTGTTTAATTTTTTCGCAAAAGTATTAAAAAACGTCTTTTGATACACGTGCAGAATTGACATTTTCACTCGCCCTGAGTTTTGTTCCTCGGTTGCAGGCCAAGGGCCAAGGCACCTCGGGGCTCGTGTAATATGACATGCATTTTGCACTTGCATCAAAAGGTACTTGGTTAAAGGTATTCTTGGACCCTCGTCGAGTATGCTAGATCTGCACATGCTCAGGGTGTTTTTCGAGTTTTGACAGTATTCCTCCGTTTCATAAAAAAAACAACGGCTACTGATTTCTGCTTCTTTTTTAAGGCGATACATGAGGGGGACACGTGTGAACAATATCGTTCTAAACAACGAGATGCAGACGCCTCCGACAAGCCTTCAGCGCAAACCGACGAAGGCACCAGAGCTTTCCTCGACACGCTGATATCCCGTGGGGAAGCCCTGGAGTGTCCGGAATGCAGTGCAATTATAACTAAGAAATGGGGTTGTGATTGGATAAAGTGCTCGGCGTGTAAGACCGAGATCTGTTGGGTGACGCGCGGGAGACGCTGGGGCCCCGGTGGCAAGGGGGACACCTCCGCTGGCTGTCGCTGTGGTGTGGATGGTGTGAGATGCCATCCTTCTTGTGGTTATTGTCATTAGCAGTAGAGATAATATCTATTACCTTTGTCTATGATCGAGACTGAACAACCCAAAGAGCCTCTTTTTTTATTAAAATTGTATTTAGTACACATGCAGGATAAAGATAAATCCTGTATTAGTCATAATATATACGACTGACAGTCCCATACATTAGGCCACTAGGTACTCAACTGAACTTAAGACATAATCTAGATTTATCTCTTTGCTGCATTAGTAGTGATGATACTGATGATGATGTAAACAGGCGATTAAATTCGAGGTTTGTAGGTATTTTTAGCTGCGCTTAGTTCGTTTGTATGAACTTAATGGTAGTATGTCGTAGCTTGGGGACCTATCTTAAGTTCGAAAAACTTTTGTCCGCTGTTTCGTTCATCCAAAAAATTTTTTTCTCTGAAACCGTTTAACATTCCTGGATTGTTATAAAACTACTCTAACCTAACCTACAGGTTCTGGAGGTATATTTAAACATTTTGAAAAGTTAATAGGTTCAGAGAAAAATTATTTTCAGGTCAATGTATATTTCGGACCAAAGAACAGTGTAAAAAAGTTGTTGAGTTATAATAATCTCTAAGTTTTATTTTTCCCAACTATTATTATTCTGCTGCCAGGAGCGTCGCTAGTCTTGAGGAAATAATAAAGGGGGCCCACTCAACATTCTTACCCAAATTTAGGCCGTCAAAACTATTACACTACGAGATGCATCATCATAATGATACAGTTGCCAGCAATAATATCTTGGCTAAGATTAGGCTGAAAAATATTTGACACGTCCGTCTCTGGAACTAGTGGCAATAGAATGTGCGAAATATTTTTGAGCCCAATCAATCTATCTAGGATATACAAGTAAATTATTCGTAGGTACTCTGATTTAATACTAGAGGTTAAATATGTTATTAAACGTATCTCAAGGTTTTCCAATTAACTGTATTTGTCTATACTACTCGTATGTATCAGTTACTTCGATAGTTTGTGTTTGAATTGTATTGAGTTTGAAAAGCAATTTACAATTTTGTATTGAAAAATGCGTTTAATTTTACTCGTTCAGTCACTTTTGTTTATTGGCTATCGGTGATTTCATACTTTTACCTTATAGTGCTTATAGTAAAACCAGAGTACAGTCCGTGAGCACATAGATAAGAATTCGAATTCTCGCGTACAGTAGGCTTCGGTTATTGCCGTAAACACGCGAATATATTATGTTAAACTAATAAATACCACTTGTTCTGCATAATGACATTACGCTTCTGACACGTTAAGCCTAGTTGGTAGTGACCCTGCCTACATACCCCTAAATACTTGTGTGATGAACGCTAGTATTATTTTTTGTTTCTGAGTCGAGGATGTTCTCTGTTGTACTTAAGATTTATCTTTACAAATGTTTTTAAGACGGCGCCGAGCGTACGCCGGATGTACAGTGGCGCCCTCATTACTATTATTGTTTTCTAATAAAAGAAAAGTATTTTCTTGAAATTGGTTTGGATGTTTTTGTACTATAAATGAAAACACAACTTGCCACAAGTGGCCACCTTTTCCCGTTAAGCTGACTACTGAAAGCGTAATTGTTATTAAATTTTGTTACGTATCCCATAGATTGTGTTTTTACTTGCGCTACAAAAACGTATCGTCTGATTGCAACGAAATTCTTTAGTTAATTAGAAAACACAATAATAGTAATGAGGGCACCACTGGACTCTCGAAGTTTTCTTAACGTTGTCTATTACCAATAGATATAGCGAAGCCCAGACCTTATAGTCAATACTTTTAGGCATTTAAAAAAATGTTAACAAAACAACCAAGTGATATAGATAGATAGATAAATCGTTTATTTGCGTACCTACTACAAAACACACATACAATTGACAAAAATATAAAAAATAAAAATAAGCAGAGTGACACTAACATTACACACAAATTGCCAAAAGAATGTGTGCGCTGCAGCAGGGCAAAAGGGTAATGGCTCGACAGTGTTCTGCTTCTATTGGCTGACGTCAAAGTCGTAAGTCAAAGTTCGATCAAACAGTTTTGATTGGCTGTTTAACAATGTCACGTGGTTTGGTATGTTTACATTTTTTAACTAGGTACTTACCTAAAAGTATAATAGTTTGGGACTAGGTCATAATTCCCCCTGTCCTTGTTCCCTGATATTTTGTTTTTATATCAAGTACCTAGCTACTCATAATTGAAATAAAGAAAATCTTACGTTATCGTATTTGTTTAATTAATTACACATCATTGGGGAAAATTCTACGTTTTTGAGTGCTTGGACTCGAAACGTTGCATTTATTACTTAAAACATGGCATTTTGGTTTATTAGGATAAGTATAGTGAGTGTTGTAAACTACAAATACTTTCTCCATACTAAATTACAACGAAATCGGTTCAGCGGCTTAGCCGTGAATCAGACAGACATAGTGCCTTTAACATTTATAATATTAGTATCGATGGATAAGATAATAATTATTTGATTTAAACTGTGACGTAGTAAAACGTAAATTTGTTCCTTGTTTAACTTTATCAACGCCATGGCCGAATAATTATCCAGACCACAAGTTCACCGCCATTACGGAAGTCTGTCTAGCTTAACAGTGTAAAATATAACTTTCACATCAACTGTACATGAGTAAAATCATATTATACATTAGTGTATATCCAATTAAGTACCGCTTTTATATTATGTGTAATGAATAATACTAATGATCAACAAGCTGGACCGAAGATTGCGCAGTCAAACTGTGCAAACAGTTTTGTGGAACAATGCATAACCATTGTAAACTTTGTGTTTGTTATAATAAATAAATAAATAATAATGTTCTGTATGTGAAGTATCTAAATTTAAGTTGTTTTATACAAATCCTTAAATACGCCGATTTGGATGCGGTTTTTTTTATTATTTGAAAGCGGGTTTTCTAGTGGTGGTTCTAAGCAATATGTCATGAAAATTGGTTAAGCCGTTTAAGAGATATCAGCTCTTAAAGTATGTGGCGCCGTTAAATCGGGGGCTTTTAACCCCCTAAACCTCTCTATCTCAAAAACGGCTGAACCGATTTTGTAAAACATGTTTAACAACCACCGCCAAAAATCGCATCCAAATCGGCTCATCCGTTTAAGAGCTACGGCGCTACAGACAGACAGACAGACAGACAGACAGACAGACAGACAGACAGACAGACAGACAGACAGACACACACACACACACACACACAGACTTACACGTCAAACTTATAACACCCCTCTTTTTTGCGTCGGGGGTTAATAAAAGTGAACATTCAACTATTAATAATTTGCCCCAGAGATAAAGGGTAAAACCACCACAGCTTACCAGGCCCCTATTTTTACATAGTATATATTTTATTTAGTGGTATAGAATCATATGCCTGGCTAGATATAGAATATAGATTGATTCCCTGTGACATCTGTCTTTAATGCATATCCCACTCATGGTTAATCCAGTAACATGAGTATAACAGTATTTAGTACCAATTTCACCAAACAATGTTAACCACTTAACAGATGATTAGTGTTAACCTTTTCAACGCTATATTAAAACAAAAGTTGTCACACACAAACCAATGACAGCTAAACACCAGAGCTATTGGCAACCTTACCTCTTAGACACTCGGGGTCTTTTTTACGCTGTCAACCATGATGGATATATCCGTTGTTGGCATTGAACCAGTGGTGCGAGTATATCTGTCAATGGTGTGGAAAAGGTTAACAGCTGTCGAAATGTATGAACTAACAGTAGATTCACATTAATTAAATTTAACAGTTTGGTGAAATTAATATTTAAAGTCATAAAATACACCTGTTGCAGGGATAATCCTAAATTAATCAAGGTGGAGCTGTAAAGAGTATAAAATAAATAAAATAAAATGTAAAGAATTATATCAAGGGACTATCTTGCACAAATTAACCTAGTAAGTAAACTAAGCTCTATGCTTTTACTACGGATATTAGACATGGTATGGTATGGTATGGTGATGGACTCCTTTTTCCGCACTTAGCCCGTGTATGTCGGGCCATTGTGCGTAGGGGTGCCGGCTAGTAGTCTAGCCAGCCTAACTCCGACCAGAAGCGCAGGATCCTCCTGGTATCTCCACAGGCTTCTCGGAGTGACCTCGGTGTCTTGAGGATTTCAGTCCGTTGAGCGGCTACACCTACGCATTCCAGGATTACGTGGGGGGCTGTTTCGTCAGCCGACAGGCATCCCCTGCATAGGGGGCTGTCGGTCATACCTAGAACATACAAATGTTTGTTAAGCAAGCAGTGACCAGTAATGTTTCCTACAATTATTCGTAGGGCATGTCTATCTAGTGATAGGAGACGCTTAGTTAGACGCGCGTCCGGGTGTGGCACAGTTTCCCTTGATTGTCTACATGTACTGGTATTTGCCCATTGATTGGCATGTTGTTCGAGTGTTCTGTGACGTAACCATGACCTTAGCTGGTTAAATGCTAATGGAAGCATTGGAGCGGGACCGATCGCTGGGCGGTCTGATCCTCTCCTGGCCAGCTGGTCAGCTGCATCGTTACCTAGAGATCCACTATGCCCCTTTATCCATTGTAGCGTGAGTTGGTTATTTGAACCTATCAACTCCAATGCTGAGTGGCACTCTAGTATGAGCCCGGAATGTATTATTTTGTTGTCTAGGGCTCGTAGTACCGCAGCGCTGTCAGAAACAATTCGTATCTTTTGGTCTTTGATACCTCGCCTGGCTACTGCCTTGGCAGCCTGTAGTATGGCAATACATTCACATTGGTATATGGAGCTGTATTCGCCTAAGGCTGTTGATATGTTGATGTTAATTTCGGGTGAGTACACTCCTGCACCTGTTCCCTTTTTCGTCTTTGATCCATCCGTATAGATGCGTAGTTCATGTATACTGGACTGGTCAGTGGGTTCCTCAGCTAGCTGGATGGTGTAACTTTTGTTGAAGTTGTGTTGCTTGGGTACCTTGTCATTAGGAGCGGCTATCAGTGGTTGATATGCAATTGCCTCCTGAAGGACTACGGTATGGGTCCCGTTTGTAACACCCCAGAGGTTGAGGGATTTTAGTCTGATGGCTGCTACCGCCGCCTCCTGTTGGATGAAAAGGTTTAGGGGCGGTAGACCCAGCAGTATCTCCAGCGCCGCTGTGGGTGTAGTTTTCATGCAACCTGTGATAGCTACGCAAGCTAGTCTTTGAAATTGTTGCAGTTTATTCTTGGCCGTGGTCAGTTTGGTTCTGGGCCACCAGACCACAGCACCATAGGTGATAACAGGTCTGATCACTGCCGTGTATAGCCACATGGCAATTCTTGGGTGTATACCCCAGGTTCTGCCAAGTAACCTTTTACACTGCAAGAATATGACACAGGCCTTTTCTAGTTTGTTATCTAAGTGTTTGTTCCATAGCAGTTTGTCATCCAGGATGACTCCTAAATACTTGACCTCTTTGGAGAGAGTCAAGGTCGTGCCTAGGAGTTTCGGTAAACTTAGGTTATCAATGACCCGTTTCTTTGTGAAAAGTACTAGTTCGGTTTTTGATGGATTTACTGACAAACCATGTTCGGAGCACCATCGTTCGACGATTTTGAGAGCCCCCTGCATGAGGTCGCATAGGACTGACTCAAACTTTCCCCTTACGAGGATAGCTACATCGTCTGCATAGCCTACAGTGTAGAAGCCAGCCTCGTTTAGTGAGCGGATTAGGTCATCCACCACGAGGTTCCACAGGAGCGGTGAGATGACTCCTCCCTGCGGACAGCCCCTCGATACAATGGCTCGCGTGGTGCTAGACATTAGACAATGAACATACATAATATACAGAAATGCATTAACCTTTTGTACATCTCATGTCAATTACAAAATGTGTCACTAACACCAGAGTACTTTTATATTAGACTAACACTAAACACGTTTGCTATGCTATGCAAATTATAACTTAATTCATGCAAAAGTTTATTTTATTCATTGTCGGCTGTAGCCGACGGTGGTGTCAATCCCACAACACAACTCGCATCACACAAATATTTGACCCTTCTACAAAAAAAAAAGGAGAATGTACTTAATCCAACTTGTTTATTACTTATATTAGAAATTTGGTGACTTGTTACATTCATGCAAGTGGCCAAAACCCTTGTTACATCATGTCACTATCCATATCATGAAATATTTTTACAAATGTAGACACTAGTCCAGTAATAGAAATCTAGTCACAAATTTAAAACTGCACTCCACAGCATTGAGACATCCCGAGATAACTAGGTATTAGGTTACCACAAATAACTGTTGTTAACATGGTTAATAACGCCCTCTCATCCCAGGGGGGCCTCGGCCGCCAGGACCTCCACGGCCCATACCAGGAGGTGCACCCATCATGCCAGGAGGTGGACCCATCATAGGCCCACCACGCATCTGAGGGGGCGCAGAGAGTTGGCCACGGCCTCCTGGAGCCATGTGTTGATGTGAAGGACCACCAACGCCACGGGCAGGTCCCTGAAGCCCTGGCGGTGCCCCACCTGGCCCGGCACCGCGCCCGGCCGCACGACCGCCGCCTGGGCCACCCATCCCACCAGGTAGAGGTACTCGGGGCAGACCTTCTTCTGGGGGCGGTGGACCCTCGATGGTAAGAGAGACTATATTTTCGCCGCGCAATAACACAAATCCTAAGGTCCTCTTCTCTTCTCTATCAGGTGTTTTGGTGTTTTTAGATTTGATCTTTCTAAACTCTTCGCAGTCTCCCAGTATCAGATTCATATGCTTATCGAAGGCTTTAAATGTCCCAATAAATGTTCGAGAATCCTGAAGTATGACCCGAACTCTATAGTTGATATGCTGTTGCATCTTATTGTTTTTACCGATAGTCTGTAAGAAAAAAATCCATGGTAAAATCGTTAAGCAAAAACAAACATTTGGAGAATAATTTGTAACACCGGCATAAAATAATGGTTGCAAATTTGTGACTAAAATGATAAATAATTGCATCTACATAATTCATACTATATACATTATAAAATAATCGTAACACCCACCATTTTGGCTACGGGATTAGGTCACAGTTATTGGATTTACTTCAATTAATTAACAAGCTAAATAGTAGCGGGCACTATTGACAGCTACGCTACTATACCTAGCTAAGCTTCCTAACAAACAAACCACAGATTATAGGATATGTCTATTAAAGACAGATAGGAATCAAACTTGGAACTGACATAACGTTAGTAGTAGTTGAGTCCCGCACCGCAGCGTAAAGCAGTGGCGCTAGTATGCAAAAAAAAAGAAAAAAAAAATGGAGGAATGGCGGCAAATGAATTCTGAGAGCAGTTCATTTTCGTATTGAACGAAGTAAACTTCTTCGCACTTTTGGTTGATAAACACGAATAAGTTAACTTCGTTCAATTCGAGAACGAACTTTTAATTTCTGCAGTTTGTGTATTATAGGAACTCATGTTTTTTTTCCCGTGTGAATAAGATTGTTTCACTGATTTTAAACGAGTTAAGTATTAATACATTTTCGACAATAAACTGATGCAGTGAAACAAACTATACAAAATAGGAAAGTATACATAATAGGCGCAACTATTGTTTCCAATCCACAAAGACACACACGTCTCAACATCTAATTTAGCTGTTACGAGATTGAATTATGAAATCAAGCAGCTGGGTGCGTCTTTCTGAATTGAAAATATAATACCGTAGAAATTATAAGCCGTATTAAATTAAAAACATTTATTTTGCAATTAAGTCAAATTTTAAGTCACGAGTCTACCAGCGTTTCTTAAGAGTAGGTAAACCATTTTTGCGAAAAAACGCCGTACAAAATCTCTAGTTAAAAATAACTCTTACTAACAAACATTATTTCATTGAAAAGATACAGAAATGAATAGTGTATACACTGTTCTGCCATACTGTAAGAGACACTGACAGAATCTCTTCTTCGGAGAAAAGCGTAGGACACGCCATTGTCATCGTACGGGGCTTTGGCCGTCCACAAAATAAATATTGTTTTTCAAAATGGTAAAAAACACACACTTTTAAATTTTCCGAATCTGAATTACTTTTCGACACTAAATTGCCAGCGTGTGGCGTCAGCAGGTCACACCAGATACCTTTTAACCCTGCGTTCCGAGGGAACCGGTATAACGTTTGATTATCCACGGTCGAGTTGCAGACGGGAATAATACATTTTATTGTACGGCAAGATTTTGCGAACACAATTTCAAATTGGTGGATGGAGTGAACGTTAAACTTGGTGGAAATGGAAATGGAAACTGGAAAAGATTTAAAAGAGAAAATTATTAAGTATTTATTTTAGATAGATCTTTATAACACAAAACCAATTTTTTGGCATACACCGTCAAACGCAAAGTCACTTCGAATCTTTCATTTGAAATTATTGAATGAATGTAAAAATGACCCACAGATAAAGCAAAGTTAACGAGTAAACTATTCACGCTTTGTAACATCATTCAATTACCTGAAGTGTATAGGATACCTTATGAACTTCAGGTCATGATTCCCACAAATCAGTAACGTAAAAGAGTGAATGAGGTAGATTCCAACCCGTGAAACAAACATGGCGGACAGGACAGATTTTGTCTGACAGCCAGAAAATTGGGTTAACAGATTAAAAAAATCGGTTCCTATGCCGGTTCCACACGCTTGCGGTGTTTGCCAAACACTGCAGGACGCAACTATATGTTGGAGTGAGCACGATGTATTTCCATCTCACTCCAATATATGGAACCGGCAGTATTTATTATGCTGCATTCACATGCTTGGTGTTTGCCGCATACACTGCGGGACGCAACTATATGTTAAAGTGAGCAAGATGTACTTCTATCTCGCTCTGACGTACAGTTGCGACTTGCAGTTGTTGTGGCAAACCAAGCATATGGTGCGGCTTTAGACGTTCTAGCAGCATAAATGCCTTACTTTAAAAGGTTAGGTACTCGTCGTTCAAGACTAAATCGAGAGAAAGAGTTCTTTAAAAGGGGTGATAGACGGACGAGCTCTAAGTCGCGATCTTAAAGTTCGCGGACTTACTCGGCTCGCGTCGGTAACACACGTTGAAGCTTGCTCACACTTCAAACGCAAAATTCGTCGAAAGATGAAGTTTTGAGTTATTAAGGAATTATATCATATCAGATTGTCTTAACTAGAATTTCTGAACACAACACAACACAATTATATCAAACACCTCACCCATAGACTGCCGAAAGAACTTGGCGTCTTGGCTCGCTATTATATACTCGCGGTGATGACAGACGTACGAGCCGAGACAGGCTACGAGCAAAATTCAAACATGTTGGATCGCCGCCGAACTTACTCGGCGGTTTTTAAGTACACGTGCGTACTTTTGATGATACACGGGCGAGTAAGCTCGCCCAGTCGTAAGTACGCGTACTTACTCACCCGTCTGTCACCCTTTTAAATAAAAATAAATACAAATTGCTTACGCTGCATATAGGTGAAGGTTCGTTTTTGCGTCTCTTTCGTCCTCTATATTAAAGTAGGAGATGACAGCACGAATCTTCGCTGAAGCCCTGTAGTTCGGCGTAACAAACAGATAAATCACTACATAGTATAAAACAAAGTCGCTTCCCGCTGTCTGTCCCTATGTATGCTTAGATCTTTAGAACTACGCAACGGATTTTGATGCGGTTTTTTTTAGTAGATAGAGTGATTCAAGAGGAAGGTTTTTATGTATAATACATTTTGTTTTATGTACGTGTGTTATAGAAAACTCAAATAAACCGAAGCAAAGCGAGGGCGGGTCGCTAGTATTACGTAAAATAGATTAACACTCGATATGCTTGTGATTGTTTTTCATTGTGAATGTACCGTACTGCACCAGAAACACACGCCTTATATAACCTGTGGTTACTACAAGGGTATATAACCTGTGGTTACTACAAGGGTATATAACCTGTGGTTACTACACGATAACCTCCCGTTTAATCTGTGGCATGGCGAAGTTTCAAACATGACATAGGTACCCTATAATCTGTGGTTTCATTTTGAATAGGTATTTACCGTGCCGTGGTATTTACTAACAAATTCGGAATTTATAATAATAGTAATACTTACCCTATTTCAATTGTTTTATTCGTTCTTTAAAGTGACCTACAAATCCTATATTATTTTTGACGGGACCGACTTAATCGTTATCTTATATATTTCTCGTTAAGGTTTTTATTTGTGTTGTTTTGTTAATGACGGTGTATTATTAAGGAAGAGGTACTTAAGTAATACGGTCCACTGTATGTTTTTTTTTTTAAATGTATGTTCACCGATTTCTCCGTCAATTAGGTATGATTTATGGACCGATTTTTTGATTTGATAGAGTACTTATGCTTTCGAGGTGGTCTCATTGTAAAAATAGTTCTAAGTGTAAGAAATAAATAAATAGGTAAATAAAATGATAGTTTGGTAGTATTACTGACTATTAGGCGGTTTTCAAAAAAGGGTATTAAAGTACACAGTTAAGGACTAAAATTAGGAAACGGTAACTCTAGTCAGTTGAGTCACAAAAGTAACTAGGGTGATTTCGCCGGTTTTCCGTCCGGTTCCAATATTCCAATATTCTGTTTAGAACAAAAGCTTGGAATAGTAAAATAAAAACAGCTACCTAGTGTGTGGTCTCGTCGGGGCCCTAAGGCCCTTAGGGCCTGTTGTTTGATCAGTGGTTAAGGGTCAATCAACTTTTCTTTGTAGCTCGTTGCCATGGTTACGTCTCCTGAGTCACTCTTTAAAACTGTGATTTCAAAGAATATAAGTCCACTAAAAATCAGTTTTATTGGCAATTCCAAACCCATTCTTTTATGGGCTTTCTCCTGAGTGTGCTAGAAGTATTATATTATAGCATTTTTTCTAAGAAACTCTAACACTGTTGTCTCCTGGGTTACGGGACAGAATAACAACAACAAAAAGTTGATCCACCCTTAAACTAACTAATTGTTAAAATTTGAAAAAGGAAGCGAAATTTTGAAGGAATCTCAAGAAAATGTGTCAAATTTTCAATTCCTTTTTCGAATTTTAACAATTAGTTACTTTAACTACTGATCAAACAACAGGGCTTTAGTAGCCAACTATTAATTTCACAAACGTGAATATTATTGTTTACTTAACTAGTTGAGACGAATGAAAACGACGGGTTAAGTTGGTGTTTAATTTTCGTGTTACGAAAGTGTCATCATTGAGCTCGTTGAAACTTAGTGATATCAAGAGATTTTAAGTGTTTTTGCGTGGTAGTATTAGCTTTTTTTGTGCATAAGGCTCAATTAGAACATAGTGAACTTAAAATAATAAAGTAATCATATATGTATTATCTACGGTTAACATATAAGATTTAATGGACTAATACTGAATTAAGTAAATTTGCAAAATATTTAGTTCTCGTCCTCTGCATGAAAACTGAAAAGTCAGGGTGTGGTTTTGTATCAGTCTCAATTTGTAAGAACCTATGCCAATTTATATCTTTTATATCTGTTGGATGAAAAATTTTCTTTGGTGGTTACTCAACTAGACATTCCATTTAGGCCACCCATTTGTCATTGATGCACGCGTAAAATCAATTTAAATATGTGGACAAAAACGAAAAATAGCTAAAATATTTGAATACTTTTCGTCCTTTTGCTTTGGAGTGGGCGAAAACTAAAATTTACACCTCAGTTTTCGGTCAGCGGATTAACTACAATTTATTTGTTTTATTTCAAAATAATACTTATTTTGTGAGGTAATTATGAAAGAAAACTTTTTTTTTCCATTTCGACTTGCACGAAAACCAAAATTTTGCGCACGAAAACTAGTAAAATCGGTAAGTACTTTTATCATTAACATTTTTTATAAAAAAAACTGTGACATATACAGGGTGTTCGGCACATGGACCGTCAATTTTTTTTGGGATATTGTTATGGTTATTTGTTATCTTTTCGCCCTTGGACTTAGGGTCATAAGGGTCACGGTTTTGGAGATATGATTTGTTAAATGTTTTTTCTCAAATTTTCCGAAATTCCTCCTTTAAACGTTCGTAACTTTTTTATTAATGCGTGTTACAGAAAAATATGTTGTATTTAAAACTTGTTAATACATGCTAGTTCAAATACTAATAGTCTTTATTCTAATTGATAGTCTCAAAGGGACGTACGAGGTTTTTTATTTAACAAATTTACTGTTTGTGTGAAAAAAAACCAACTTCAAAATTAAATTATTAAAAACCTAAATACAATTTTGGGGTTCATTTTATTTTAAAAACTTCTCTAGCTAATTACCTTTCTTACGATGTGCTACACATTAATAAAAAGTAAACGATAATATCCACAATTTCAAAAAAAAGTTCGAGAGCACCTAGATAACTCGTTTCCTAACTCGTGGATAGGCAGAAGTGGCCCGATATCTTGGCCCGCAAGATCTCTAGACCTAAAATCTATTAACACCTACTATAATTAAACTTATAGGACCAATACTTATAATTTTTTTACTTTTTAGAAGTTTTTTTACCGACTGCTTAGAGTCAAGGGGTTTTTTAAATTTTAAATTTAATTTTTATTTCACTCTTTTTAAACTTTAAAGCTCAATATCTCAAAAACGGCTGAACCGATTTTGATAAAACATGTCTAAGAACACTTCTGACTAATACACCTTTCAAACAAAAAAAACAAAATTAAAATCGGTTCATCCGTTTGGGAGCTACGATGCCACAGACAGACACATACACATTTACACACACACAGACACGTCAAACTTATAACACCCCGTCGTTTTTTGCGTCGGGTCTGGTTTTTAACCAATTTGTAAATAAATATCATGATTTGCTAGTATCATGTGTGTATGATGTTTTGTGAGTATAATGTTATGCGTATATGATGTTTTGCGAGTATGATCTTTTGCGAATATGATATTCTTTAGAGTAACGGGTTGGCTTGTCAGTTACTTATGACACAATACGCGCTAAGTCACTTATATGCTAAACTACAATAATCAGTAACAAAACTAAACTAAAAACTATATTTGGAATGGAAACTTAAAAAAAAACAGCTCAAAAAAACAAGACATTGTCATTTTATGTTGCTTGACTGTGATCACTTCTAATCAAATCAAATCAAATCAAATCAAATTTTATTTGTGAAACATAGGTAGTAAGGATGGTACAGTCTTAAAATTATTTATCACTATGCTTAGCCATTAGGCATACAAATGTTCTATGAAATAAGCATGCAACATGCGTTGCTTACACCATGATATTAAAATTAAATGTTGTCCGACTTATAAGTAAAGCAGGTACTCGTTTATGGAATAAAGTTAATAAACGTCTTTTAAATTGTGGTATGCCACATTCTCTTATACATTCCGGTAACTTATTATTATAATCTCGGTGCCATGCCGAATATACTTTTTGAGAGGAAGGCCGTTTTAAACGGAACAAAATTAATTTTATGTTGCCGCGGCGTATGCTTTTAAAAGCAGAAAACTGATTAATGTTGTACTTAATATACATTGCCATTTTGCCATTTCGAAAATATATAGGCTTGGCAGAGTTAATATTTCTAGCTCAATAAAATAAGGCTTGCACGATTCCGTTGGTTGCAGTCAACAAACAGATCTCAAACACTTCTTTTGAGCCCTAAATGTAAATACCAATTCTCGGTCAGTGGAGTTGCCCCAGAATATGATGCCATACCTAAGTGTAGAAGTTACGTAGGCATGGTACGCGGTTAGTACTGTATACCGATTAACAATTTTATTCAATTTATACAATGCATATGAAAATTTGTTAAATTTTTTTTCTTCCAGTTTAACTTATTATCTAAACTTAATCCTAAAAAAATTGTATTTTCCGCTTCCTCAATTTTTTGCTCCTTAAATGTCACAGTTAATTCAGTTACGTTGCCAACCCTCTGGTTAAAATTCATAAGTTTAGTTTTGCCTAAGTTTATGTGTAGATTGTTATGATTAAGCTATTCGATTATAGATTCCAACGCGTTATTTATGGTAGCGCAGCATGTTTGTGGATTTTCTCCAGTTAATATAACTGTGCTGTCGTCCGCAAAAAGTACCATGGGGTGATCAATAGCCTGTGGTAGATCATTGATATAGATGAGAAATAGGAGTGGACCCAGTACACTTCCTTGCGGCACCCCGTAACTTATTTCTCTAAACTCTGATGTTATGGTTACTTCGCATTTTACTAAATTACGCACGTTACTAAATTTTTCTCAATTTCGTGCCTTCATAAATACTTATCTATCAAGGGTTGCAGAGCTGCTATAGCGGTATTCGGCTACTCGAAGATCCTATGCTTCATTTCTTAGGAAAATATAGCGGTCCCTACAATACAATACAATATAGATAAACAGCACAATTAAAAATAATTCACGTAAACAACAGGCGGTCTTATCGCTGATTAGAGATTTCTTCCCAACAACCTTAGTAGGGACATAGTGTCAAATTATAATATTTTATGACTTCACGCGAGCAATAACAAGAAACAATGTTAGTTATTAAATGTGAATACTAAAAAAAAACAAAGTTACAAATAAACGCTTATTAAACAAATAATTAAATAAGTAAATGTATACAAATACCTACATGAAAGAAAGAAATAAAGGCAAGATATACAGTATGTAAACTTACTAAAACCATTTATTTGAACCCGAGCATGTCTAGGCGATAGATAAGGTTGGGGTATATAAATTATTGAAATCTTAACACTTTTTCAAATTTAGGTAAATAAAGAATGCACTGAACGCAAGTTCAATAATCTGTTACGATGAAAACATTACATACGAGTCTTGTAATGGGCACTGAACAACGATGTAAACATTACACATGGGATGATACTTTTAGGGTTAACCGACTTTGAAAAAGGTGAGATGTTATAATTTTTATGCAATGATAAAATTAAAAATATTCGACACACACTAGCAAACAATGTGGTTAAACACTTAACTCAACTAGCCTAGCAACTGGTTGAAAGAGATGGTTTTAGTAAGTTTACATACTGTATATCACTTGCATAAATATACGGATAATTTTATAAATAAATACATAGGTACATAAATACGTAAATAACAATATATCCGCATCAAGAAAATAATAAAAATTAAAACCACATGATTAACTCTTCTTTTTAGAACTAGTATGCCGGTTTTCAGTGAAATTAGACTGTTTTCTAGAGCTACATCTTAGCCCGATTTCTTGAAACGCCCCCTCTAGTGGCAAGCGACACTTTTTACGTTTTTTAGTGTTCAATTTTGAACACGTATATTCTTCCGCTAAACAAATAATACTTTTTGTATATTTTGACGCAACTCTTCAAGTTTGACACTGTCATTTGTCTTTTCTATGAATCAAGCCATACCGGATACCGTATACCGAGTGAGGCTGCTTACTCTATCTCTATGTTCCTGAAAGGAGTGATACAACCACCAGTGTCGGTTCCCGCTACCTCTCTCCGGATTCCCTCCTCCCAAGCTCCTTCCCGAGGCGACGCGTTTCCTCTATTCGCCAACTACTTACATCACCCCGACTTCACCGCGTGCTGCACTTAATTTCCACTAAATACCTACGTGGGTGCCTCGTGACGTATAGGTGTCGGCACGAGAGTTGAGGTGAATGGTTACACACACTGCTACATAGAGTACTAATAGCAAAAAAGGTAGCGAATGAACGAATGAGTGAATGAAATTTAAGTGCACGATCGAATTATATATTTTCGAAAAATAGGTAAAACAAACAGCCAGAAAATAAAAATATGCTTTAATAGTTTTACTAGTCACTTGACATATCTTCTTCCGATTCATTTAGCTTTATTTCAAGGGTATGGTTTTCGGACAAACTATCAATCTATGTTCCATTGACCTGTATCTTTCTTCTTGTTCTTGAGTTTTTCTGAAAATACTGTGAAATGTCTCTTGATTAAGTGCTTCAATTTCTTCTTCTCATTTTCTCATGACGCTGTTAAATGTGAACTCAGTATTACTGGCCGCTACTCTTCCTTTTATGATTCCCCTACAAAGTTCAATGGGATTATTAGTAGGATTATGATCTGTTTTAATTCAATCGGATATTTTTGTCTATAAAAAATAATTGTAAGTAACTAAATAAATTGAAAAAATCTTTAGTCAATCTTGCAGTTTGCCATTTTGCTATCGGTACGAAAAAAGAACACTAATTTCAAAACCTCGCTATCATTACATGCAATGTTGAATGTGTGCGTGGCCTCAACTCTCGTGCCGATACCTATACCTCATCTTTGCATTACCTTACGTTTTTAGGGTTCCGTAGTCAAACTAGGAACCCTTATAGTTTCGCCATGTCCGTCCGTCCGTCCGTCCCCAGTCTAGCTCAAAGACTCGTAGTAC
This sequence comes from Acleris laterana, assembly GCA_963966035.1. Lineage (NCBI taxonomy): Eukaryota > Metazoa > Arthropoda > Insecta > Lepidoptera > Tortricidae > Acleris > Acleris laterana. The sequence goes on along the minus strand of OZ014439.1, from coordinate 14,753,075 downwards.
TAGAAAGCTGTAATTTGGCATGAATATACATATTAATCACGCCAACAAAGTGGTAAAATAAAATTTTGAAAAATATTTTTTTTTATGCACCTCCCCTACACGTAACGTGGGGATGCCTTTTTTTTTTCTTGCCTACCCCATAGTGTGGGGTGTCGATGGATAGGTCTTTCAAAAATATTGCTGGTTTATTAAAACAATTTTTCGATTAAGGGATCCGTTTATGAAATATTAAGCTTTAAAGCGCTATTTTTTGTTAGAGTCAAGTGTCCCCCCCCCCTACAGCCAAAACTACAAATACTAAAAATCTGAAAAAAATCTTCAACGAAAGCGCATATAACGAATTTTAAAGGAAAACTATCACGGCTAAGTAGACATGATTAGTTCCTGAGATACAGGCGACTAAAGTGTTTATACCTATCAAAATCGCCTATGATAACTTTGATAGAAACATTTGTTAACGGGGCGTGCAGGACGCGCGGGGGGAGTCAAACTGTCCAAGCAACAAATCGAGCGACAGCCGCGCTCATAAGCGCGAGCGCCTAGTTGCTGTTTGGACGTGCCCCGGAATGCTACCTACAAGTTTGCGATTTGCGATCTGAAAGTTTACAAATTTTCGATTAGATTATTGATTTGAGTTGAGTACCTATCGTTTGGAAAACTTAAAATTCTATTTACTGAACCTTGTTTTTTTTTCAATTTCTATTAATTACTATATAAAAGATTTAACTTTTATTGTAATTTAAAGTCGGTTTGAAGCAGTTTAGATACCTAACTACCTACATAGGTATACTGATCTCACACTTAAAAGCTTGGCTCTTGTTTGAGATATTATATACGAATTTATAAGAAAAATAATCATTACTAAGTAGACTTAATTAGTTCCTGAGATACAGGCGACTAACGGGTTTATACCTACTAAAAATCATCTAAGACAGCGCCAAATAACTTTAAATAGAAAATTGGTTCATACATGTTGATTTTTGAGATAGTTTTTTGTGTTTGTCGTTACGGCTTCGAAACCCTATACTGAGCATGGTCCGACATGCTCTTGCCCGGTTTTTTTAGTTCTTGACTTCGCCCCACGAATTTCAAAGTTGTGTTTGGATATGATGAAGCGTAATCCTCAATTTTTTTTGAGTTGATTTTTCACTGTGGATGAAACTTGGGTCCAGTTTCACCATATACCAAAATCGAAGCAGCAGTCCAAACAATGGATGTCTGCGGGTGAACGTGCCCCAAAGATGCTAAAGACTGTTTTGCCAGCTGGGAAAGTGATGGCGACAGTCTTCTGGGATGGTGAAGGAATGATCATGATTGATTATTTGGAAAGGGGGAAGTCTATTACTGGCCGTTATTACAGAGTTATTGGCCCGTTTTAACGCGTTACTGTTGAAAAAACGGCTGAAATCTACGAATCGAGCTTCGAGCTGGTGGGACATGCTCCGTATTCACCAGACCTAGAGCTCCTGTAATCATTATCTATTCCCAAAGTTGAAAACATGGCTTAGAGGACAAATTGACAAATGAGGACTACATCGCGGCGTGAACGGCTATTTTGCAGACTTCGAGATTGTATTTATTGGAGGGGATAAAAAAAATGTAAACTCGCTTGGAATATTTGTTTGGTTCATGAAGGAGACTAAAATGAAAAATAAATTTGATTAATATATTAAAAAAATGTAACGTTGTATTAAGGACTTCTCAAACAGCCCTCTTTTTTAACCCCCGACACAAAAAGAGAGGGTGTTGTTGAAGATTAAAAGATAAGATAAAAGATATTTATTCAGTAAGTAGGCCGCACGGGCACTTTTACACGTCATGAATCTACCAGCGCTTCCCAAGAGGAGACCACTGCCGAGAAGAAACGCCGCAAGAAACTCAGACTCAGATTTTGCTCATTGCTCACAGGTTTTTTTAGGCGCGAGCAATTTACTCAAAGAAAATTAATATACGTAGGAAAGCAAAATGGCAGTTCGAGTGCAGTTCTGATGCAGTTGACGTAACTGTACGTACGTACGTCAAGTGTACTCGGAACTACCATTTTGCAGCTGGGTTGCCGTTCAAACGCTGTCTCTCTACCGGTCCTTAGCTAGGTTTCATGATAAATGACAGCTCACCTCACTCGATGCCATAATGTAAAAAAGACTATTTGTGAGGTATCCGAAAAATTTTATGATTTTATTTTGCAATTTTGTCGGCGTTGTTTAAATGTATAACTATGCCAAATTACAGCTTTGTAGTACCAATAGTGTCTAAGTTAAACCGCGACAGACGGACATGGCAAAACTCTAGTGGTTTATTGTTATTTACGGAACGATAGAAACCGAATTAGTGCTAGGTGGAGTATTTCCTGATCTTATGAAACATAGTAAGATCATACCCTTGTTTAAGTCAGGGGCAAAATCAGACCCCACAAATTTTAGACCGATTTCAATACTACCAGCAATAAGTAAAGTTTTTGAGATATTAATTCTTAATCAAATATCCTCACACTTTAATCAATATAAGCTACTTCTTAGCAGTCAATTCGGATTTACCAAAGGACGATCTACTACCGATGCCGGTTCAACTATGGTAAAACATATCTTTGATGCCTGGGAGAAATCATTGGATATAATTGGAGTGTTTTGTGATCTGTCCAAGGCATTTGATTGTGTTGATCATGTTACGTTAGTGCGGAAGTTAAGCTACTATGGCATCAAAAACGGTGCCCTTGATCTTCTTTCATCTTACCTTGCTCACAGAACTCAGCGGGTAGACATTAACAGAACACAATCTTCTTGGTCATTTGTTGCTATGGGAGTGCCTCAAGGCTCTATCCTGGGCCCGTTCTTATTTTTAATCTATATTAACGATCTCCCGTATGTAGTGCGCGATAAACATGAAATAGTCTTGTTTGCTGACGATACGTCACTTATATTCAAAGTGGATAGGAAACAGGATAATTATAATGACATCAATGTTGCGTTGTCTACAATTGTTGACTGGTTTACAGCTAACAACTTACTTTTAAATGCCAAGAAAACCAAGTGCATTCAATTTTCTCTGTCCAACGTGAAAAGTATGAATGTGGATAGAATAAGACTGAAGGATGAGCCACTGGAATTCGAAGATAGAACAGTATTTTTAGGTGTCACTCTTGACTCGAAACTGCAATGGAGTGCGCATATATCCACACTTGCAGGTAAACTAAGTTCGGCGGCTTATGCGGTAAAGCGAATTCGACAACTTACTGACGTCGAGACGGCGAGACTTGTGTACTATAGTTATTTCCATAGTGTTATGAGCTACGGAATTTTGCTGTGGGGAAAAGCGGCCGACATCCAAATTATCTTTGTACTACAGAAAAGGGCTGTACGTGCTATTTATCAATTGTGGTCTCGTGTCACTTAGGGATAAATTTAAAGAAATCAACATTCTTACAGTCGCGTCTCAATATATCTTTGAGAATATCATGTATGTACGCAAACACATACATGATTTTAGGCATAACCGCGACGTTCATAATTTAAATACTAGAAATAGGGATAAGCTCGCTCTTCCAGGTCACCGTCTCCGTAAAGTAAGCACTTCGTTTGCGGGGAACTGTAGATATACGTTTTTACAACAAGATACCTTCTGATATCGTCAATATGCCGTTCAATAAATTTAAGTCCCACATCAGCGCTGCTTGTTGGGTAGGGCATATTACACTGTAAATGACTTCATTGGTGACCAAGCTGTCTTTAAATAGTGTCAGGTATATTTACTCGTAGAATGTTTCTAGGTACCTCGATAAGCATAGCCTTTAAGCAAACTGTGTATTCAAGCAATCAATGTTATGTTTACTATTTGTATTTTATTTTTACTAGTTCTTGTGTGTACAAGACGCTTTTAATTAAGAACACACTGTGATGTTTCTCGCCGGACAGCTGCTTCACACAATATTCCTTTTATGTTGCCCGGCAGCATGAGCATGTCACGCTACATTACTTATTCTGTGACGCTACTCACGCTGCTCGCTCAAAGGTCTTTGCTTACGGCGCGGCGGCGTCGTTGATCGGGTCGCCACTTTCCCGAACATATGGTTGAGAGAGGCGATGGCTGAGATACGCGTCATACTCGTGAACGGGTGCTGTTTGTGGGGTCCGGTCTGTTCACGTTTGCAAGGACTTGTTGTTAAATAAATTATTCTAGTTATGGCTTTTGACGTAGAGACCTCGTCGTGTTGTTCTCATAGTATTTTTTTTTAAATTTAAGTTTTATTGACCTTACATTTGTAATGATTTTATTTTTGGTAGTTTTAAGAATTTATTATTTATTACTTTATTACCTAATGTAACTTACTTTACTTAATGTAACTTAGTTTTAAGTACTATTATGTTTTTATGATTGAAAAAATGACCTTCTGCTGGAGTTTTTTGCGGCGCTTCTTCTCCGCAATGATGGTCTCTTCCGAAGCGCTGGTAGACTCACCCTATATTACCGACGTGTAAAAGAGCCCTCATGTGGCCTATTTACTGAATAAATATTTTGAATTTTTTGAGTGAATTTTCTTAAATTTTTGGTAAATAATTTGTGATATTTTGACAGTAAAATACTTTATTTGGTTCAGCTGTGTAGCGACCGAAAATAACTAGAGTGACTAGAGCGTCAAACCTTCAGCCCATCGACTTGTAAATAATAGATCAATTTGGATGTAATAAAAAAACCTAATTATTTGAATATTGTAATAACACGTAGTAGATAAATACAAAACCTTATAAATAGAATACATACTAAACTAACGTCGGGCGTAAATGCAAATTATTATATATTAAAACCGTTTTCAACATAATATTTTAAACAAATATTTACTATCTTCCTTTACCAGCTGCTAGTTACAGTAGAACATCATACCTTTTAACAAACGTTGCAGGTTTGTATCAAGTTAATTAATAATAAACAAATTCATCTAAAATATAATACAAGGCACTTCTAATAAGTTTAGCTAATTAATTTGACTTGAAAAATTGATATAAATAAATACGGCGTACCCGTCTTAATTCTTAATCCTAACTAAGCACTTAAAGCAAGACACGCACACTACAGTTATATTATTCCAAATGTATTGTTTAATACTTATTTGACAATATGTAGCAAGTTTATACTGGATTCATTTTAATAATTAAAATATTATTGCATTAATTTATATCATTGTACAGTAAAGGAAATTGATCCCTAGACCATATTGGACTATGTTATTGTGACGTAATCAATCAAAACGTATGATTTCTTACGATTTTATTTACAGTGTCACTTTGACACAGTCCGAAATGGCCTAGGAATCAATTTCCATGTCTGTACACTGTATTTTAACATGGTTAAGGTATCATGTCACTCTAGTCCAGTATTATTTGCCTTAATTTTTTTCGTAATATTAATTTACCTGCTCGATTAAACTTTATATAGGTACTGAGTAGTAGTAAGCACATGTACATTAAAAATAGCTATGGTGAGATGAAAACACATGTTATCTTTAGAGATCGTGGATTAGTTAACGACAGTTTATATAGTTTTAACCCTTATTTAAATATAACATCGGCGGTTTTCATTTCATCATGTCATTAATTCATTTCAGATTCATCTACAGCCTTACAGTAGGGAAAAATCTTAATATTATTATTAACTTCCACAATCACGAGTCACTAATAAATTAATTGAACTGTTATGAAACGTCAGCTGCTGCTGGTGCGAATTGTATAACAGACATATGACGTACCACGGGGATAGTCTCCTCAGGTTGAGGAATTAGTTTCCGTTTTCGGGGAGGGAGTGAGGAATGAGGGAGTGTGAATTGTAAACCAGTGAGAGGTGGAGATGGTGGTAAAGGAGAGGAAGTCGTTTGGACAGGGGAATCTGACAATGTAGGAGCAGGCACCAACACCACCGGGCACTGGGGTGAAGGGGGGGAGCTAGGAGGTGTAGGGGGTAATTGCTGAAGAGCAGCCTCAACCATGTCGCACATCACATTCCCATCTACAGGAAGAGGCGGTGGCGAAGGTTGCGATGATGGAGCTCGAGGAGTTTCGGCTCCGTGTTCCTTATAGATGTGAGCCTCCATCTGCTTTTTTGTGTTGAAAGTTCCATCACAGACTGTGCAACGGTAGCATCTTTCACCATAGTGCTGGAAGCGATGAAGTTTCAGCACGTGGTTATAGCCGAAATCTCGAAGACAAATGTCGCAAGTGTACGGGCGCTCTCCGGTGTGCGTACGCGAGTGCACTTTGAGTTGCTTGGAGCAGGTAAACCCTTTCCCGCAGCCGGGCGCCGGGCAGCGGTACGGCTTCTCGCCCGTGTGCGTTCGGAGGTGGATCACTAGCTGCCCGGACTGGATGAACGTCTTGTGACAGTGCGGGCAAGCGTGCGGCCGCTCACCTGTATGGATACGAGCGTGACGATGAAGTTTGCCCGAATGCTCAAAGGCCGCTCCACATACTCCGCAGCGATATGGCCTCTCCTTTGTGTGAATCCGACGGTGCACCTGCAAGTTCTCCTTAACACTGAACATCTTATGGCAGTACTCGCACTCGAAAGGCCGCTCGCCGGTGTGGGTGCGATAGTGGCGCACGAGACGCGCCGGTACGGCGAAAGTTTTCTGGCAGACGTCGCAGCGATGTGCATCAGCAGTCACCCGGTGCGACCGCGCGTGAGCCGTCAGCGCGCTGCGCGTGGAAAGCGTCAGCCCACATTCCCCGCATTGGTGCAAACGCTCTTCCGCACCTGTAGAACGATTAATTTGAAGCTCAGACGAAGATTCATAATCCATTACGTCCATTAATAATCACAATTAAACGTTCAATAGGTAGAAGCGCATATCAATACGACAAGCGTTCTCAAACAGCACTGTGTTACGTATGAAATGCACCGATCAGGATGCACGATGCACATACTACAACCAGTAAGGCGAATGAACGGGCGGAGGGGCGCAGGGCACTAACGGAGTGAATGTCCTCTGAAAGCACGTGGAGGCCCGCACCGCGGTTTTATCGCGTCGAAACCGCGGTGAGGGCCTCCACGTGTATTAGGCCGGCGACCCCGCACCGTTTGCCCCGCTCCTGCCGCGCGCCCTACCCCACCGCAATATGAATAAATGACTCAAGTTCATTAGTTTTTTTAGCATTGCATGTTTTAAATTTGTTTTAACATAAATACAAGTGTTTTAAAGTTATTACTAAAGGTACTCTGGCAATTATTTTATAAAATTATTTTACTTCGGATCAAAAATGTCCAAAATTGCAACCAACAATTGGATATATTTAAGATAAAAACGGGTAGTAAATGTAAGAGATGTATCGTAAAATGTCATGATTTAGAATGATATAAAAGTTTACAAACTTATTGACATATTTTACAGAGGAACTGAGTTTTGATGAAAAAATAATACGCACTTAGTATGTCAAGTAGCTTTCGGTGGACTTATTAATTTATAGCTTTGAGTTTTGATTCATCCAAAAAGTGAGAATAAGTGTATTAAAGATAGTATCCAATAATAATAAATATGGTAGTGTGCGAGTTGTATTGGGCTTACCTATCATTTCCAATGATGATGATGTGATGTTGATCTTTCTTGGTTCAATGGCGTCAATGTTGATGTAGGTTGCGCACGAAGCTCAAGCTGCGTTACACAAACAGGCGCTCGCTCGGCTGACGGACCGCGGCCGAATGTGAGCCAAGCATCAAGCGCAAGGAGAGCGAGCCGAACAGGCCGGCGCATCGACTGTTCTCCTGCTCTAACATCAAGTGTGCTGATAGGTCGTGGTTGTTGTTGTGCGGGTATTGAGTTGCGATGTGTGAGTGTATCGGTTGTCACAGTGTAGGTTATTTAGAAAAAATAACAGCTCTTTGGTTGATTTTCCTCTATTATAGTTATCTAAACAATTTAAATTTTGTAGATAAGTAGCTGTAGACGACAGCAAATCGTTATCAACAATGTATTAACGTGAAGGTATATAAGTAAATATACATTTTTAAACTGAAATAAAACATAGGTAAGTACCTACATGATAAAGTAGTCTTTTTTTGTTTAAGTAAAGATATATAAGTATTTAATAAGTTTTATTATTTGTTCATTTTTGTAGCTTAGCATTGAAAGATGGCAAAGAGGCGAGAGGGAGCTTCTTTCTTAATTTTAATGATTGTTCTAGGAGAAAAATCTAAAACGATTAGTCTGTGGCGGATATTAACGTAGGTATCAGATGTAAGTCACAATACGATAAAAGCGGCGCGCATTCGTTGAAGGTTGAGCGATACGAGCATGGCGGCGCGGTGAGGCAAGGGAGAGGGGGGCGCGGAGTTTACGCGTGGAGGCCCACCGCGGTTTCGCAGCGCGTGTGAACTCTCGTCGGCAGTGCGCGTGCGTGGTTTCCCGACCTGCCTCCTCCCGCACACTTCGTCCTCCGCATTCTATTTTATCTGTCTAGGGCAACATATCCTATGATAGGTGCGTCTTTTAGGAAGTTTAGATAGATAGATCTTTGTTTAGTGGCATATGTCATTTGTGTTGCCACTATGTTAGGAAGTTTATCTCTAGTACAGTCACGAGATTTCATTTGGTACCTACTCACTTTAGGTCCAAAGTCAAACTGACATGCTACAACAATAACGTTGAGTTTCCTAAAAGTTACAAATGACTTGACATCTCTAATTACTGACGACTTCAAGCATATTTTTCTTGAAATGGGTCCCAATTTAAGGCTCGTGAGTGAACGTGCCTATCAATTATTAATTCAACTTTAAGTATTAAAAACAACATATTATTATTACCTACCTACTTTTAATGTTTATTTAATTTATATTATTTTGCCATGTACAGTCAACAGCAAAAGAAACTGATGAAATAGGGTCCCAAAATTATCTATACAATACATAAGTCAAATGCTACGGACTATTGTAGTTGATCAAAAGTAAATGAGCTCAATAACGTGTCATAATAAGTGATCACCATTATTTCGATTTTTGAAAACTCAATGACAGTTTAAGTCATCGTTGAACATTTCGAATTAAAGTTTTAACTATAAAATCTTGGTTTTGGGACAACCTCGGAGTACTTCGGTTAATATCGGTTATGTTCGTCGAAAAACATGCGAAGTGACAAAATAGCAATCTCCCTTACGCCAAGATTTAAAATAAGTTTTTATTACATCTTGGAATTATTTGCCATAAATCCTTCTTTTGCCGATATTGTTGGAATGTCGTTATTTTGGTATTCAATTCACGTTTGACGCTTTTGATAGAAATGTCATGTCAGGCTTCTGTTTTGCACAGCTGTTATGATCACTTTCTTTTGACTAATTAAAACATCAATTAATTTAGCACTTTAATATAACATGTTATATTTGGGATGCCATGACAATAGATATTTTGAAATGTTGATTTTGATCACTTACTTTTGACGTTGACTGTACCAATATGTATATGTATATTCCTTCAAATATGCGCCACAATAATATACTTACCTACTTATACCTAAGTATACCAATATAAAAATAGCGAAAATGGGTAGCATTTGTTTTTATCAAACAAACAAAGTTACCGTAGTTTCTCTTCGTGGTTATAATATTTATTTCCTATAAAATTATCCACAAGTATAAATATTACTTATAAAATAAAACGCAAATATAAATATTAAAAACCGGGCAAGAGCATGTCGGACCATGCTCAGTGTAGGGTTCCGAAGCCGTAACGACAAACACAAAAAACTATCTCAAAAATCAACATGTATGAAACAATTTTCTATTTAAAGTTATTTGGCGCTGTCTTAGATGATTTTTAGTAGGTATAAACCCGTTAATCGCCTGTATCTCAGGAACTAATCATGTCTACTTAGCCGTGATAGTTTTCCTTTAAAATTCGTTATATGCGCTTTCGTTGAAGATTTTTTTCAGATTTTTAGTACTTGTAGTTTTGGCTGTAGGGGGGGGGGGGACACTTGACTCTAACAAAAAATAGCGCTTTAAAGCTTAATATTTCATAAACGGATCCCTTAATCGAAAAATTGTTTTCATAAACCCGCAATATTTTTGAAAGACCTATCCAACGACACCCCACACTATGGGGTAGGCAAGAAAAAAAAAAGACATCCCCACGTTACGTGTAGGGGAGGTGCATTAAAAAAAAATATTTTTTAAAATTTTATTTTACCACTTTGTTGGCGTGACTAATATGTACATTCATGCCAAATTACAGCTTTCTAGTACTATGAGTCTCTGAGCTAGACTGGGGACGGACGGACGGACGGGCGGACGGACATGGCGAAACTATAAGCGTTCCTAGTTTGACTACGGAACCCTAAAAAGTAGGCCAAATCAAAATAATATAAAAATAAACCTAATAAAAATTAAACGAAAAATAAAATATAATTAAATTAGGAAGTAAGTAGGTAAGTACTAAATAAAAAAGGAGCCCCCGTCAGGCCGGTGACACTCCGCTTGCAAAATGTGCTGCCCCTTGCAAGGGGCGAATCAGTTGAGTGTCACGCGAGCGCTCATCTCGACGCGCGCCGCCGTGCGCTGCCAACGTTTTTGTTTGAATACTCACTTATACGAATATGGCTAATCGAAAAGGCAAAAAGTAAATGCATCGCATACGGATGCTTAAATAATAACTCCAATGTCGAATTATCTTTTTTTAACCTGCCTCAGGATGCCGAAAGATATTGATTATTATTAATATTATTAATAACTTCGATCTAGACTTATTTACTGACACAATCAGTACCTACAGTTTTGAATCCTCGACTTAAAAAGAGCGGTATAATATTATTTATTTTATTAACGACCCGTCATCAGTTTCGCAGTTTTCAACTTATTCGGACCAAAAACCAGTTATCTAGTTGCCTTAAACAGCATTCAGTCTAAATAAGTAGATCTCCCAGTAATAGTAACTGCCTGCTAAAGCAAGGTCAGCATGTGCTGGTTATTAGGTAAACACAACACGCAAACAAATGGCAGCTTTTCTAAGTAACGGAGTAGGTAACGATAGTGCTTGAGTTTATAACACACAAAAAGTTTTAAGGTCTATATCGAAGATATTATAGTATGTTTACAACAAATTTTGTAATGCAACTTTTACAAAATGAATGTTCAAAGTCCTTACACAATAAATGGTTATTTTTTGTCGAAAACGTGCGTCAGCTCCTAGACTACTATTCCAGAACGGGTAGCACAAGTAGTTATGAGCTCTATCGTTACAGACTTGATTTGTTTATTTTATTTATTTATTTATTTATTCAATTAGACACACCAATAGTTGTACAAACAAATACAAATACAAAAGGTATGTATAAAGAAAATTGTTAAATAGTTAGTAACAATTACAGGTGTGCAACATTATTAGCACAGTCGGGATTCAATAAAACTAAAAATTAGGCATTTATCACATTACAGCAAAATCCCAAAAAATAAATAATTACATTAACATATATTTAGAAGTTTCATACTAGTAAACTACGTCTTATTACTTAGATGGAAAGGGAGATCGGAGCAAACAACAAACAAGTCGCGGACAACTTTTGCTAGCCCTCCACGCATGAACTATTTTTTATCGTCATATAAGTAAGAAAGAACTACATAATAAAACTACAGATTATCATAAATTCAATTTGTTTTCTTACAACTGCCACGGAAAAGTAATAGAACAAGTAAGTGCCAGCCCTGGGAGGTGGGCGGAGTCAGTAAAGCTAATGACGGGCGAAATAATACAGACTTTCGCCGCGCAGATTTAATGTGCATTTTGCCTCGTTAGGGGCGCCCCCACTATTGATCGCAAAAATGTAACCAAGGTCACTTCCGTGCGTGCACTTGTATTATTATCGTTCCCGCGTTCTCAATAGGTTTAAATTCGCATGTTTGCTGTCACAGAGAGTCGCTTCTGTACTTGTACGTACTAGTACTACTATTACTTATTCTGTGCCCCCGTGTCAAAATACCACAGAATGCTGGCAGCATGTCCTCTTATAGCAATGCTAAAGCTGGGTATTCACGACACGACCGTTCCAACAAGCCGAATAGAAAAGCGCCGCGCCAAAATCCATCCCTGAATGAAATAACTGTAGCGTTTAAAAGTACCTACTTGACGGAAAGCCAGCGCGACGGGCCAAGGCGCAATTTAAGTGGAACTATCGTGGACCACGAAATTCAACTTTGGAACTCGCCACGCCACCGCGCTAAGCCAAATGGCGTCGTTGTGAATGCGTTTGTTTCTTGTGGGCTTTCACGGACGCGCCCCGTTTGTCTCGGCGACATAATTATGAAGTGTGTGTATACAACTGGATGGTCGTAATATTTTGACTACAATCACGGGCGCGCCACGGTGCCTCCCTCAACGACATCACGGAGCAGACTGATTAGAAAATGGCAGCCAGAGAACGCATTCACGACGACGGAATTGGCTTGGCGCGGAGGCATGGCATGTTCCAACGTTGAATTTTGAAATTCATTATAGTTATAGGTAGTAAGAGACGACTAAGGGAATAAAGGCTGTCTAGTTCTGTTAGGCGATGGGCTTGCAACCTGTCACTAATACACTGGTAAACATCTTACTTAGCCTGATTGTGCAAAATGTGGTTACAGAGTTGTGGGAGACTCTGGGAATAAACGCGTAAGCTTGTGTATGATAGTTCCATTCCATTCGGATTGTGCGCTGGCGCGTGGCGCTAGTTAGCTTTTAACGGACCGCGCCAAATATTCTTGAACGCTACAGTTTTGTTTTGACATTCACGGATCGATTTTGGGGCGGCGTTGTTCTATTCGGCTAATTGGAGCGTTTGTGACTGCCCCCCTCCAATGTGGATTAAATCAATGTTTAAACGTTTTGTACGAAAAGTGTGTAATTAAGTAATTTCAAGATGTGTTTCATTATTTAGTTAATTTACTTGAGATCAATAAATGAGCATTTCTAAGAAAGTTTGTAAATTTCATTTGACTTCGATTGGCAAAAAAAAATTGCAGGTTGGTAGGGTGAATGAAGCCAATCGAAGTAGGTAGTAAATTAAAATTAAATGTACTTACAAACTTTTTTAGAAATGCTTAAATAATTTTAGTTTTGAGCTTGCAACCTTCCATACATAGCCTCTACTCAGAAACAGCTCGGGAGCCTAATCATTTTAATCAATAGGTACTTATTAATTTAAAAAACCGAGCAGGAGCATGTCTGACCATGCTCAGAAAAAACAAAAAACAACAAGTATGAACCATGTATGAACTCATTCTCTAGTAAATTTTTTTTGATGCCGTCAGATAGGTATGATTTTTGTTGGTATAAACACTTAATCGCCTGTATCTCAGGAACCAATCAAGTACTACTTATTAGTCGTACCTATTAGTTTTCCTTATAATATTCGTTATAATTATAATATATACCTACTTTCATTTTAAGATATTTTGCAGAGTTTTGGTATTTGTATTTTTGGCTGTAGAACACGCACACAGTTGACGAGTTAACTGACAAAAATTAGCACTTTATTTTACAAACGGATCCCTTAATCGAAACCTTGTTCTCACAAACTTTTTGTATGGCCCATCCAACGACACCCCACGCCATAGAGTAGAGAATAAAAAAAACATCCCCACACAGGGGAGTTTTTTTTTTTGCCACAATATGTATATTCATACCAAATAACAGCTTTCTAAACCTAAGAGTCTCTGAACTAAGCTGCGGACGGACGGACGGACGGACTTGGCGAAACTATAAGTTTGACTATGTAACCCTAAAAACGACTTGGACATGTTAGCAAAAACTTATCCCTCATATAAATTCAAATGAAACAAGTAGGTAAGTATCAAGACTAATTTTTCCCTTTATCACAGTTATTAAAACTTTAAAAAACCAACTGTTTTTGGTTTCCGCAGAGTTAGCTTTGCCAGACTCTACATACCTACTCGTACATACACAACTTACTGAATGCTTTTGGTAGATAAACTTTACAAAGAAGGTACTTAGGTAAGTACTTAACTAAATAATTCTGTTTGTACAAATCGTTGCTAAGCAAATTTAAATGTAAATTCCGTTTTTTTTTTCATTTAGGAAGCGATATCTACCTATGTAGGTAGGTAGGTACGCTTCCTAATTGTGAAAGTAGAGTAGGACCCAAATTAGGTACCTACGTTCCTTAAAAAGGATTTTATGCTTGCGATGCGATGCTGCTTAGTTTGTTGTTACATAGGTATAATATAAAACGTACCTACAAGTAGTACAACTATATTTAATAAGGGTCTTTAACTAACAAAACAAAGTCAAATAAAATTGCGGTAGGTTATTGAATAGTGTGCGCTGCAATTACATAACACCGCACCAGTGAAGGTTAGTAGATAAAATGAGATCACCGTCATCGTTCTGTGTGCTGATTTCGTTATTATTCGATACCCGAAGGGGTATCTTTCGACGGAGTTAATGTGGTATGGTGTTGTATAGGTAGTAATACATGTATTTGATGTAAGTATAATAGCGAGCGCGAGCAAGGGCGGGAGGACGACGGCCCGTCGGCGGGGCGCGGTGCGCGGGGCGGACCGGCGACACGCGCTGCGCGGTCACCGAACGTTCGAAACCGCGGTGGTGAGGCCGTGCCGCGCGTGCGTCCGCTTCAACCTTCCTCAATGCGACCGCAACTGACCCGCGCATGTAGGTAGAGCGCTTCACGACACCCAGCTTCTTGTTTCCTCTGATTGGGTTGGATACAAAAGAATATACTTGTGTATTTTATTAGGCTAAGCAATAACCTACTGAGATATTTTTTCAAGTATTTATAGATATAGCATGTAAATAAGCACAACGTTCTTACAACTGAGTGTCAATTAAATACACGAGAATTCGTAGGTGGCGATAATAAACTTTTGTTTATCTAGAAGATTTATACCTAACTTTGTACTTTTATCGATTAATCGTTCGTTGCCAGTTACTAAACAGGAAAAAAAACTCGAGTAGGTACTTAAAAGTATTACATATTACATAGGTAGGTACGATCGCGAATGCTTAGGTGCCTACCTACATAGTTACCTTTTACCTATTAGGTACAATAAGCCGGAAGCCTTATAATATAACTTAACATTCCAAAGTCCATCATGTAGGGTCATGTGGTATACGGTGGCACACTTTTTTTCCAAGGACCACAGCTCCGAAATAAATAATCATAGGATGATGGTATTAAGAACCGTTATAGTAAATTTAATCTTTTTCACATATGTGTCATTAGTTTTTTGAAGTAAGCAATAGGTAAGAAGATAAAAGTGATTTTTTAAAACGTTAGAAATGTGCCACTGTGTACGATGGGGTCGAAACAGTGGCCCGGCCTCATTTACACAGTGGTATGGGGTGGTACACACTGGATAATTTCGCGATAATTAACAGAAATGAAACCTATTAATTCGTAAATCAGTTTTTATTTATCATTATAATTATATTTCTCATTAGTTAAAAACTTAACCAATTATTTTAGCCAGTAACTTATAACAAAAACTCAACGTAAATAGGTAAACCATTCCTTTTTGGTTTTAGAAATAAAAATATCACATATCTTGTGAAAACAAAATAATATTTATTATTAATTAAGAGATCAAAATGGTTCAGCACCATTCATTATTATATATTAAGAGATCAAATGGTTCAGCACCATTAATTATTATTAATTAAGAGATCAAAATGGTTCAGCACCATGTTCAACTAAAATAGGTCGATATAGTCACATTCACAACAAAAAAAATCTACTTGTAAAAACAAATATCTACCTACTACGAGTATTATCATTAATAAAGAGATCAAGATGGTTCAGCACATGTTCAACTGAGATAGGTCGATAGGAAAGCAATAATATGATTGCTGCCGTGTTGTACTGCCACCAACTTCTGGCTTAGGCAAAATCAATTTAATATCATCCTCATTTACATTTAAGAGATCTGGGACGGCAGGCATATGATATTTATTACCACTTTTCTTACTCAGGAAACTGATGTAATATTCTAAGTTTTTGTTTCTTCTTTCCAGGATCTTACCGATGTAATAAATGAGCTTCTTCTTTGTCGATTCATATTCCACTGTGTACCTTTGCGAGTCGTTCCACTGTAAATGAACACCGCCATTTTGAATACATTTAAATGCTTCGAGAAATGTAATGTCTATTGTCCATTAGATTTCACGCTTCTACCTCCTCAGCTAAGCATATATTGCGAAAAAAAATACACTGAGCATTATTGGTGAACACTGTAGTAACTGGAACACATATAAAACTCACCTTAAAGTACTAATTTGCACCACTAAAATTAAAAACTCCTCCTCAAGCAACAACCTTGCGGCGCAGACGCCACCCGACTAGTTCGTTCGTGCCCGCTCACCGAGGGCTTGCGTAATATGACGAAACTGATAAAATATAGCTATCCTTTGCTCGCAATTTGCTTCTGTGCCACTGTTCCTGCCTGTACCACCGTATAACACATGACCCTAGATACTACCAGTCGAATATAGCACCGTACCATCGAAATTATATTTCGATGCACCTTACATAAAACCTTCCTCTCGAATAAAGTTATCATCCGTCCGGATCTCGAATCACTGTCTATTGATGCAACCCGCATTAAAATCCGTTTGCTTAGTTTGAAAGATCTAGGTAAGTGTAAGTACATACTTAATAATATTTACGTAGTAATGATAATATTACTACGTAAATACGTAGTAAGTATATTAAATCTCTTTGGTTTTATACTCCGTAAAAATCCGCACTAAAAATAGCTTAATTATTAGTCAGGGATAATGAAGTTGCCTACTAGTGAAACATTATCCAGATACCTACCTACACAAATAAAATTTATCATTTAGACAACATTCCTTAAGTACTTATATATCCGGGAAACCGAGCGTCGTCACTCGGGTTGAAAACGAATCTTCCCGAATATGACAACTCGAACTGAAAATCGTTAGCAGTTTTCGAGAACATGATTGCAAATATAATTTGTACCTAGGTAAGTAAGTAAGTATAGAAAAGAAGGAGACGGATTTCAGGGTAGTGATTCTCTAAACAACGACGGTCGAACGGACGGACGAGTGATGTCCAAGCGGCGAGATTAAGTAGTCCCGTCAGAGCGAACAAAACACATTCTAGCGCGTGCATTTTCAATTAAGCAGCCTTATACGTTCGACCCATCGGCAGGAACCATGCTGCTAAATTGAAAATGCACGCGCTACAATGTGTTTTGTTCACACTGACGGGACTACTTAATCTCGCCGCTTGGACGTCACTCGTTCATTAGTTCACCTTTGCTTCTTGAGAGAATCACACCCCAGGATAGTTGTCGATGCTGTTGCCGATAACGAGTGACATGTTCAGGCGGCAGTTAAATTCAATGGAAAACTTTTTCATTGCGCATTACGATAACGAGTAGGTAGGATATGGAATTAATTTTGATGATAATCTTGGATAACACTTCTTTTGGGAAATCTCCAGCCCAAGCGTAGTAAGTATACTTAGTTTAAAAATATAAGAATGAGTTCATAATCAAATCATCCACAACGAGTCTGTGACTTAGTTAGAAGTTGACTGATACAGTCACGAGATTTAATTTGGTACCCACCTTAGGTCCAAAGTCATAAAAGACTTGACATCTCTGATGACATTGACGACTTCAAGCATATTTTTCTTGAAATGGGTCCCAAATTAACGCTTGTGACCGTACCTACTTAGCAATATTGATAACGATCACAGAGACGATGACAGATATAATACTTAAGTCAGTGCGTGCGTAGGTAGGTAGGTATTATATGATTTTTGCTTCACATCACTTTCGTTCGCAGGTTTCGTTGTTAATGAGATCGGGCAAAGTAAGATACCTTCTTATCACGCCGATTTTTACCAGGTCTACAGATTTCCAATTCCAGACTTTCGATTCATTTTACGGAATTCCATGGCTACGGATTCCCATTTCTACAGATTTTCGATTCAACAGAATCCCATGTTTACAGATTCCCATTTCTACAGAAGGCTAGGCCTAGTCACAGATTGCCTAGTCAACCGTCCCTTATTGGTCGGTCTTGGCGGTAGCTCATTCTGTGTCCACATAGAGTTAGAAAACTTTAGAAAATCTAATTTGACAGAGTCGACGGAGCTCCTCGCGGTGCTACATTTCTGGGTTGTTTTGGCCCTCCGGCCTCGTATAAGAACGAACCTAACCTAACCTACCTACGACTCTGTGAAAATTATTCTTTGTTTTACGTGTGTGCCTATCTGTATGTACAGTTACGAATATTTAAAGTTGGGAATCTGTACATTTAAAAAAGAATCTGTTGAGGTGGGAATCTGTGGGACCAGGAATCTGTAAAACTGGGAATCTGTACAGGTACTGGGAATCTGTAAAACTAGGAATCTGTAATATGGTATATTACCTAGCGCTCGATAGCAATAGGTACCTACAGGTAACACGGCCAAATCTTATATCAATGGCATAATTATTACATTTAGCAGAACCAGCTTCCGTCATTGAGCTACCTTATTTTTTAAATTAATTTGGTATATGGAAAGGTTATGTTTTCATCTTTTTGAGCACTGTGGCATTTGCAGCATAAAATATTCAGATCACAGATGTCTACGAAACTTACGAAACTATACATAAACACAAACACATAATGAAATAATAAAAAGCAATAACCACCAGCACCAGTTATGGTGACAAACGAAATCGGCCTTGAAAAAACTTACACGTGGAGTGAGATTCAAAGTAAAGCGATGCCGTCTTCTTTATTTAAGTACCTACCTATGTCTTTCCGTATAAATGCTTCTCCTTTTACTCGTATTTTTTTTCATGTCCCACCCAGGTAATCCATGTCTGTCTACAAGTATAATAAGTTTACTTTTAAAGATCTTTGCCTAATGGAGAATTAATAAGTTACATACATACATACCTACATAAACTCACGCCTTTATTCCCAGAGTGGGGTAGGCAGAGCTACAGAATTACCAAAAACCCTAAAAATTTGTTGATAATTCTATAACCACATTTTGCACACTTAGGCTAAGATGTTTACCAGTGTATTAGAGACAGGCTGCAAGCCCATCGCCTAACAGTACAAGAAGCAATAAGTTAAGTATGCTAAAATTGCTTATCTTCATTAGACGGGGTTTTTTTCAGTCATTGGTTATTCCCAAATATGCACAGGGATTACGTACTATTTTTTAAGCACCAAATCTTTTCGTGGAACATCCTGTTAATGCAGGACATGACATAGGTACCTATGCCTGCTATTTGTGACAAAGTCCGTTTGTAGGGTTCTGTACCCAAAGGGTAAAAACGGGATCCTATTACTTAGACTCCACTGTCCATCTGTCTGTCACCCACCAGGCTGTATATCATGTCATGAACCGTGATAGCTAGACAGTTGAAATTTTCACAGATGATGTAGGTACTTATTTCTGTTGCCGCTATAACAACAAATACTAAAAAAAATATTAAAGGGGGGCTCCAATACAACAACAAAAGTGCCTCCTCCCACCTCTAATCTCGTCCTAACTCGTCGCGTTTGTGTTTTATTCGTAGGTACTTTGCCTTTGTTTATTATCGTGTGCTGCGTGAGTTTTTATTAGTTTTCGTTTTCCTATAAGTACATTTAAAAAGTTAATTATATGTCTACGTTATCATAATGTAGAGTGTAATGTAATCATGTTGATTAAGTTTGCGTTGGTATTTGTACGAGATGGTAGGTGTATTTACGTCGTACAATGACGCGAGTCGTCGACCGAGGTGCAGACACGCGCCGACATACCGCGCCGTCGTCTCGGCATCGAGGCAGGCATGAGGATACGACACGATTTGCCTCCAGCCCGAGTTCTACATTGAGACACGAGGCGGGTCGACGACCGACCGACCTAAAGGACCGCAGACCTGCGCCGCACTGGCCCCACACCACAAATGCTTAAGGTTTTATTTTGGGAATGCATTTTTGGCACCTTCTTTGTCAATTGTAATAAAATAAATACTAACTTCGGTAATAAATATTATTACTCGTTATTCAGATGCTTACCTACATGTTAGGTAGGTATCTACTCTTATTTTTTTCTCAAGTCGAGTAGGTTTGTATGTATGTAAACTCTTTACTTCTATTGCTTAAGTATATGCTCTAAGCTTATAAACAATTACAAGAAATGTCATGTTCGCATCAATAAAGATAATGGACATGGGCGAATTTACCCCATATGGGATCTCTTTCTTCAGTTATCTAACCTTGGAGTAGAATAAGCAAGGACAATGCAGAAGGTTAGACAAATTAACAAAATTTCAGGACATAACATATACATACCTACCTATAATTTAATTAATTTATATTGTTAGTATATGTAGACCAAAGCTTGTTTTTTTCGCAAAATCTCTTAGTAAATTTAAGAAGTTACTACACTTTCTGATTAAATATGTGTAGGTATATTATACTTATAATACACATATAAACATCTCTTTCTTTTTCTCTCTGCTCTGTCTTTAATGGTTAGTTAGGTGTGATGTTGTGTGTACACGCACAAACACACACCCGCACACACGAACACATGCGCACATGGATACTAATGTGTATATTTCTTTTTGTTTTGTGTAAGAATATTTTGTTTACTTTCAAACTTTTATTTTTTATTTTTCTCTATTTTTATTCCCTATTATCTAGTTGTTCCTAATTTACTGTATTATCTTAATAAACATATGTAACATATATGCTTTAGAAGAGCGGGGTCTCCTGGCACAGGTATATCTTTACTTAAAAGGAGACTTCAGCCATGTAGGTACTTATGTGAAATTATGAAACAGAAACTTATTAAGATATTTTCTATACCTATGTATTTCTATTCCCTTAGATAAATTAGTAAGTATCTACTTATGTTCAATTTTATAAACACAGCTTAAACGGTATACTTATGCCTAAGAAGATGTTAACGTCCAAAAATCGACAAATCTATGAGTGATTGACTGATGACCGAAATGTTCAAATTTGGCATCCGGCTTGGTAATTGTGTTTCTTACAAAGGAAAAAATTATACATATACCGATTGAACAGTAAATTTATAAGATTTGTTTTTTTTCATACAATCGATTTTATTATGTAAAACTTAGCGCCTGGAAAAATTATAACGAAGCTGGAACGTGTCAAGACTGAAAGTTTCAAATAGGTACAGTCAAGGACTTTAATTGTTAAGCCACTATGGAACCCTGTCGCATAACGTTGATCAATAATTTTAGCGTAATTTGTTTCATATGGTTTGACGCTGTCATTATGACAGGGTTCCATAGTGGCTTAACAATTAAAGTCCTTGACTGTACTAAGAAAAACATATGTCCGCCGGGAACAGCTCCTTATTTCTTTAGCATATGCTATTACGATTCACAAATCACAAGGCCTTGTCTTGACTCTTGACAGCACTCTACTCGACAAGGGCACTTCAATATTTAACAGAGAGCAGGCTTACGATGCACTCTCTAGAGCTAAAACATCGAATTATTAATCTAGATTGTAGTGAAAAGCCTGCAAAACGTTATACCTACCGCCCTAACTTAGCCAATTTAAATAATGCAGAAAACGTCTAAAAAAAATGTTGGTAATTAATGGGCATGCGTTCTAATAATTCAAACATTTAGGAAAACATAGAGAATAGTAGGTACTTACTAAAAATAAAACCATAAAGCGTAAATGCAGGGAAAAATAATATTTTATTAAGTAGAAGCAGGCCGGTGACACTCCGCGCTATCGCCTACAAAATGTGGTGCCCCTTGCAAGGGGCGAATCAGTTGAGTTGAGTGTCACGCGAGCGCTCGTCTCGCCGCGCGCCGCCGTGCGCTGCCAAAGTTATTGTTTGAATACGCACTTGTACGAATATGGCTAATCGAAAAGGCAAAAAGTACTTACTGCATCGCATACGGGTGCTTAAATAATAACTCCAATGTCGAATTATCTTTTTTTAACCTGCCTTTGGATGCCGAAAGGGAAGATTATTATTAATGTTATTAACAACTCGGATTATTAATCTCACAGAAAAAATGTAAACAAAGTTACGTCAATGTCAAAGTGACATTTCAGGGGATGTGAAGTATTGGGCAGTTGGGTTTATGAAAGTAATGAATAATAAAAATTTACGGTTTCGCTCAATCCTATGAATATGAATACAATTTATGTAAATTCCTTGGTTGGTTAGATTAAATGATATTAACCATTAAATGCTTAGTACAGGATGATCGTACATAAAACCGATAGCAAATTTTGTCGAAAAAATGAATATTTATTTAGTCCTGCAAATTTGTAACTAGATAGATACTAATGTATGTATAACTACTTAGTTACTACTTATTCTCGTATCACATTAAAATGGGTACTTGAAAATTATAAAACAGTGGCAAGTATAATAGATAAGTCATAAATAAAATAAATTTGATGATTAAAAATTGATACTTTTAAGGATTAAATCACTTTTCTAAAATAAAACAACATTTTTTTTTGTTATTATTTATTTCAATCCGAATCCGTGACATCAGTCCCACTAGATTCATTGTCTGATGAAACATTTATAATAAATCTTTGTGACACGTCATCGATGAGATGGTCAAGCGACAGCATCTTTTCCTCCTCTTTTTTAACATGTTCTATTGCTGCTTTCCAATTTTGAGGACTAACATTATTAACGCCTTCCATAAACAAATTTCTCACCTCTGCAATTTTAAAATTTTTATTATTCCTTGCGACATGCCCCTTTACTTGTGCCCATATGAGCTCAATAGGATTGAGCTCGCAGTGGTAAGGGGGCAGTCGCAAGACTTGATGACCTTTTGCAGCTGGCATGTCATCGATCACTTTAGTGTCATATGCGTCTTTTACCTTATCTACTAAATCTAACAACGTTGCTATTACCATATACGGTTCATAATGAACATTTCTGCGCCTTAACCACTGCTGTATATCAGCCTTTTTGGTTCTTCTAGTTGGGGCTTTGTTTGCCCTACGCGAGTGGTAAGGAGCATTGTCTAAAACAATTATTGAATTTGGTTTTATTTTTGATAAAACTTTTGCAAACCATTCCTCAAAACATTCGGAGTTCATCTCCTGATGGTAATCTTCGGATCCTTTTTTTGATTCAAAGATCAGGAGACCATCTTCGAGGAACCCCTCCTCGCTCCCTATGTGGCTGATTATCAGACGTCTCCCTTTGCCTGTTGGGGCCTTAAGGCCGGTTGTCAGTCCCTCCAGAAATGCTTGCCGGGGGTGGTTGATAGCTTCATCAACCCAGGCTTTCAATAATGTGTGGCCTGTAAAAACAAAACGATTTTTATATTAAATAGTATATAAGATTGAATTTAAATATTTAAATCACATATAACAGTGAGCATAAATTTAGAAGACTTAAATTTATTATTATTTATTGACACCAGACAATATGCTCCAAAGTAGTATATCTAGCAAATAATTTCCAGAAGGTTAAAAAATAAATTAATTACATGTGAGTGGATAGTGCGTAACTGTTATAGTTAAATACAAACTTTAACACCACTCCCTAGTAAATTATCCATAAAAGTAATATCTATAAGATTGCGAACTTGTGAACAATGTAAACAAACCTTGTATTAAAGATGATTTTAATTTCCATTCTACCTCAGGAAATACTGCTAAATCCCTGTGTTATTTAATCAATTCTTACCACATCAAAACCATTAAAACAATAAAATAGTGCTAGAATATGGATATTTCATTGAATGGTTTGTTTACATTGTTCGCAAGTTCTATAGGTAAATTGTGTAAAAGTAAATAAATACACACCTTCATTAACCCATGTTTCATCTTGGTAATATATATGTCTCCCGTCCTTTCTGAAATCTCTTATTTTCATTATGTATTTTTGACGCCAATTAATGATGTCTCGACGTTCTATGAGGTTACTTTTTCTCTTGCGAGAAGTATATTTGAACTTCAAGACAATAAGGACTTTTCTCAATGTACCCGTAGAAAAATTTGGTAAATCCGGGTCTTCACACAGTTTCTCATGAATCTAAAAATAAATAGTTATCATTGTACAATTTTGTATTAACATGGTGGTTAAAAACAGTAGTAGAAATAAGTATTGTACATTTTACTTTCAGTCTTATTCAAGAATATCTATTACTAATTTTAGTGTTCAATTCAATTATCTATGCAACAAAAACAAAACATTGTTCAAATTAGGTTCCTTGGATGTGTTAGGTTAATTGGATACTCTTCTACTTAGAAAGCAGTTAAATTTCAATTTAAGTAACTTGGTTTGTTTATTAGATACTCAAAAGAAATATAATACATACCTTTTTAATTGTAGGAGGCTCATTCCGAAAGAAAAATTCATGTACGATGCGACGAATAGCACACTTGGTGAATTCGTCAATTTTGTCTATAATGTTTAACTTCGGGCCAGGATTCTTAGGAGGAGAAAGAATGTCGTTCTCCTTGTATTCTTTTAATACTGTGTACACAGTGGAAACGGCTATACCCAATATTTCGGCCGCTTGTTTTGCACAATCCGTTTTCGACCAATATTTGTTAGCTGGCCAATGGTGGTAATAGTGTTTATATACATTTAACACCATGTTCTTTTCCATTTCGGATAAAGAGGTACGACGTGGTCTTTTCTTCACAGGAGATATTTGGTCGTCCTTCTTACTCGGACCGGCGTCCATTTCCCACAACGATAAACGCAACAACAACACAACAAACGTAAAACGTAACAATGAGCAACTTAACAATAATAATATAAAACGTAACAACAACAAAACAACAGAACAGAAGTAACAACAAAAATAGTCTCAACAAGTCAGTCAAGCGAGTGAAGCGACCCACAGCTTAGACACCCGGGTGCATTCAGATAGTGTTACCAGTGCAATTTTAAATTTTGCATACGAAAACCGTATTTATTTGGTATATTAATTAATATAACCACTTGACCGTCCGGCCCGCGAGACCATTATACTCTCAACCGTCCGGGTTATTTTACCGACGCACGCCCCGCGCTGCGCAACCACAACTTTCTACAAAAACGTCTGTATCTTCTAAACTACACAAGGTAAAATAAAGAAAAAAATACTAAGGCATAAATGAACGTTCATTTGTTCAAATACTTTTATAGTTTTACTAAAAATATCCATGATTATCGACTATAATCAAGGTTAAACTTAGGAAATTGGTAAAAATTGCTGAAAGTTTTTATTTGACGACTAATTACAGGAAATATTGCGCGATGACCCTCTTTTTTTATTACATATTATAAAAAAAGACTATTTTAACTTTTAAATGACACCACAATCAACATATATAGTTCTCAATAAGATATCAAAATAAATTAAACAAATTCCCTACTCCTTCCAACAAGTGCAACAAGATGGCCGTCTGCATAAGGCTGCCTACAACTGATATACACTTAAACGTCCGTGGAGACTATGGTATCCAGTGTCGAAAGTAGATAAATTTTGTATATCAATAATAATGACAACAGTCTTTGCTTGATACCCACTATGCTACTTTTAAATCAAAAGTTTCTTAAGTTTAATAGTTCTGGTGAGCAGTAGGTACCTCTGCATCATCAGGATTCAAGGATCGAAGGTTGAAACTATCAAAATCAAAATTTCATAATGATCAAAGAAGTACAAGTGGTTGAAAAAACTGTTGTAATATTTGAAACACATAGGTATCTGAACAAACAAATGTACAAAATTACAAAGTCAAGCTAAATAAAACCATTTTTTAAATTAGTATCTATATCCGTAGGTAACTGAAAGAATACATGCAAACAAAAACACATTTCCAAACACCGAATAATCAAGACACACGAGAAATCGTTTGTACAAACCCTTATTTCTGATATATTTTAAAACGTCCGCGGATAGTCAACCGTCCACGGCATAAAACCTGAGAAACACCGTAAATGTTTTGATGAATCCTAAAGTAGTTTGATATATTTCTTATGTTTAAGTATATTAATCTGTTCTCTATAAACCAATCTTCAGTATTTATTGTATATTTCTGTAAACAGAGCTCCAAATTACTAATAATTAGGCTATAAACGTTCACTGCCCCAGCTCGA
Source organism: Acleris laterana (assembly GCA_963966035.1). Classification (NCBI taxonomy): domain Eukaryota; kingdom Metazoa; phylum Arthropoda; class Insecta; order Lepidoptera; family Tortricidae; genus Acleris; species Acleris laterana. The sequence continues at coordinate 14,727,010 of OZ014439.1, read as the reverse complement.
AAACAACCTTGATATTTCAAATTGATATTACAGTCATCACACTATCACAAACAGAAGATGATACACATTATCGTAGAAAGTACACATTCCTGATTATTTTGATGTATAATAAGACCCAAAAATATGTAAATGAACGTGAAATACTTACGACATAACTACGAGTTCTCCACAAATACTCACAATCACGCGCAGTTTCTTAGAGCACTGGCAAATAAAAATGTTGTCCTTGTAAGCAAATGGCGTACACTGCCATCTATATTTTTTAGAGCTAACTATTTGGTTAGGCTACGTTGTTGCATCAATAGAATTAGTAAATAATGCCGAAATATTCCATTAGATGGCTCTAAAATCAACCGCTCCTCCTTCCACCCCTCGGGATAGTAAGGTATCCGCGGACGGTTGAGAGCATATTGGTTTCGGATACTATGCTATCGTCGGACGGTCAAGTGGATAAAAAGAGTTTCACATTGAAATAAAGTTTGCTATTATTAAATAAAAACATTTCATGATGATTAAGATAACGAACGTCTTTATAGAAAGTCAATATCTTGAAACTTTGGATGATATAAATATACCGAACACTGTAAATGTTTTTCCCCAGCGGCAACCCCTTTGTTTACATTTTTTCCGTGAGAATAATAATCCGAGTGTAGATAGGTAGTTACGAGTAGCTGGAGTTAATTACTGACACAATCAGCACTGACAGTTTTGAATCCTCGACGCAAAAAGAGCGGTATAATATTATTTATTTTATTAACGACCCGTCCGCAGTTTCTCAGTTTTCAACTTATTCGGACCAACAACCAGTTATCTACTTGCCTTAAACAGCGTTCAGTGTAAGTAAGTAGATCTCCCAGTAATATAGTAACTGCCTGCTAAAGCAAGGTCAGCATGTGCTGGTTATTAGGTAAACACAACACAAAGAAATGGCAGCTTTTCTAAGTAACGGAGTAGGTAACGATAGTGTTTGAGTTTATAACAAACAAAAAGTTTTAAGGTCTATATCGAAGATATTATAGTACCTATGTTAACAACAATTTTTGTAATGCAACTTTTACAAAATGAAACTTCAAAGTCCTTACAATAAATGGTTACCTACTTTTTGTCGAAAACGTGCGTCAGCTCCTAGACTACTACTCCTACGGGTAGCACAAGTTGTATTTTCTCGCTTGTCGCTCAGTGCGTCTCTATCGGTACGGACTTGATTTGTTAATTTTATTTATTTATTTATTTATTCAATTAGACACACCAATAGTTGTACAAACAAATACAAAATACAAGAAAATAGTTAAATAGTTAGTACCAATTACAGGTATGCAACAGTATTAGCACAGTCGGGATTCAATAAAACTAAAAATTAAGCATTTATAACTTTACAGCAAAATGCCAAAAATAAATATTACATTAACATATATTTTGAAGTTTAATACTAGCAAACTACGTCTCTTATTACTTAGATAGAAAGGGAGATCGGAGCAAACAACAAACAAGTCGCGGACAACTTTTGCTAGCCCTCTTTTGCTAGGCATGAACCATTTTTTCTCGTCATTTAAGTAAGAACTACATAAGAAAACTACAAATTATCATAAATTCAATTTGTTTTCTTAAAACTGCCACGGAAAAGTAATAGTAGGTACAAGTAAGTGCCAGCCCTGGGAGGTGGGCGGAGTCAGTAAAGCTTATGACGGGCGAAATAATACTGACTCTCGCGGTGCAGATTTAAGGTGCATTTTGCCTCGTTAGGGGCGCCCCCACTATTGATCGCAAAAATGTATTATTATCGTTCCCGCGTTCTGAATAGGTTTAAATTCGCATGTTTGCTATCACAGAGAGTCGCTTCTGTACTTGTACTATTACTTATTCTGTGGTAGAAGGCTTTTGATAATAATAAATTCATTTACAAAAACCAGGCTGGAGCATGTCGGACGGGTCGGACCATGCTCAGTTTAGGGTTCCGACGCCGTTACTACAGTAAAATTTATATTCTCTAAGGGCCTCTTGTTTGATCAGTAGTTAAACTAATAGTTAAAAATCGTAACTAATAATTAAATCTCAAGAATTTTAACAATTAGTTAAGTTAACTACTGATCAAACAACAGGCCCTGTTGTTTGATCAGAGTAGTTTAACTTATTGATAAAATTTTAAAAAGAAATCGATAATTTGAAGGAGTCTCAAGGAAATGTGTCAAATTTTGGGGCTATTTTTTTCCCAGTTGTCCACACCCTCGAAGTTATGTGGACATTTCACACTCTTTAATTTGACTTAACTGTGTTAGTTTAATATCTTTTAAAGTACTTACTTTAATAAAAACTAACACAGTTGAGTCAAATTAAAGAGTGTGAAATGTTCACATAATTTCGAGGGTGTGGACAACTGGGAATAGCCCTAAATTTACAGTTCCTTTTTCAAAAATTAACAATTAGTTTAACTACTGATCAAACAACAGGCTCTAAGGCCCGTATTTATAAACTCATCTTGGCTGAGATGCGCGTCACAAGATACGTCAAAGTAAACGTCAAACCATAGAACACTGTCATTTTTGACACATCTCAAGACGAGCATTAGAGTTGAGATTAGTTTATAAATACGGGCCTAAGTAATCAGGTTTACATCAGGTGATTATAGTGCATACACACTTTAGTCGCCTGTATCTCAGGAACCAATCAAGTCTAAGTAGGTACTTATTGTTAGTCGTGATAGCTTTCCTTTAAAATTCGTTGGTTCTTTTATTTAAGATATTATTTTTTTTATTTTTTTTTGTTTGGGACGAATACGACGACGGATGATACTTTACTCCAACAAAAATTAGAACTTTAAATCTTAATACTTTACAAACGGATCCCTTAATCGAAAAATTTATTCTGTAATCCCGCAACATTTTTGAAAGCCTACCCAACGACATCCCACATCCCATGGGGTAGACGGGGTAGACGAGAAAAGACATCCCCACGTTGCGTGCAGGGGAGTACCATAAACATTTTTTTACATGGGTATAAAGCGGGTATTACATTATCCTAAATTTAGCATCCTAAATGAGTTAGGATCCTAATTTAGGAAGGTGTAATAACACTTAGCAAGTGCGTATCCTAGTTAGTATCCTAATTAGGAAGCAAGGACGGCTTCTGCCGTCCTAACTGAGTTAGCATCCTAGTTAGGAAAGGAGTTAGGAAGGTGTAATAACATTTAGCAAAGCATGGGTGATATTTAATTTCATCAATTTATTTCGCAGCAACAAATATTCTTTGACCCATGTCTTTCTACTTTTTTTATTTTTTATTTCTATGCTTGCAACAGCCAACGCTACTCCAAGACCGATTTTTTGCTGTTTCGATAGAACTGGAGCCATCGCACTCGACACGTCCGACGCCGTTGCAAACTGATTTAGTGACTGAATTTAGTGTAGTGTGATCAGGAGCTTCCTAGCTATCCCATTGCAAGCCAGTTAGGACGACTAAATTTAGGATAATGTAATACCCGCTTAAGGCACTGTGGCATGACTGTGGCAAAACTGGCAAAATGTCGTCGAAAGAGAAAGCTTTGACACCCGATGTTGACACCACACCAAACACCTCACCCAGTTTACCCACAGACTGCCGAAAGATAGTGACTCGCTACTCGCGACGATGACAGACGTTCGAGCCAAGACGTGCTACGAGCAAAATTAAAACATGTTGAATCCAATCATCACGAACTTACTCGGGGGTTTTTATCTAACTACGCGTACTTTTAATGGTACACGGGCGAGTAAGCTCGCCGAGTCGTAAGTATGCGTACTCACTCGTCCGTCTATTAAACCTTCAAGATCGCGACTTTATATATAGCTCTTGCGTTCGCGAACTTTAACACTTTCATTGCCAAGAGCTCTAATTTTCATACAAAATGACCCGCCTAGCGGGTCAGTGCCAATCAGATCACGGTTTTAAAGTTCGACCTTCTATCATCCCTATTACATTCATTCCAAAGTGTGAAGCGAAGTATTTTGTATAAACTCTCTTGCAATCTGTGGGAACTGTCATAATGACAATGTCGCTTTGTTAAATGGTTCATGTCATCTTTCTGTCAGCTGTCATTCTGTCAAACGAATCTAATACCTGCTTCTGTTGAGTGGTTGGTGTCTTGTGTTATTTACAAGCGAATCTAATCTAAGTAAAAACGAGCCTATACGTCTATCTGAACTCATCATTTGAAGGGAATAATTATTGAGATATTGTTTTTTGGATTTGGTTTCTTGGTTTTAAACATTGGCGCGAAAATAACCTTCAGTCAAGAATAGTATCGTTAGGTTCACCTACTCAACATGGGCGGGGGAGATCTGGTAAGATTTTAAGATTATAATTGACTTTATTGGAAACATATTGATCGATCAAGGCTTATGTGACACAATCGCCGTAGTGAACAACAATAATTTCAGTGATTGTCAACAGAATTCAAAGAAATCATGGCATCCAAACACCATGAAGAACCAGGAGCGCGTGTGGAAGGCGGAGCAGGCGAGTGCTCAGGAGAAGAAGCGTATTGAGGAGCTGCAGCGAGAGCGTGCCGAGGAGCGCGACCGCGCTGATCTCAATGATTTGGCCAAGAAGACAGCAGGTGCCTCCAGTGATAACCGGTTACATTGGATGTATGATGTATGTATGATTTTGTCAACAAATATAAAATTTAGCTCTGAACCAATGCTTAGTCATATTCTTTATTTAAACACTATCATAAATGAGTATGAGTATGATTATCAGGGCTCCATATAGGTAGGGCTTATTAACATAAACTTGATGCATCTTCATTCATTAATGTATTACGATCTCATTCACTCGTGGATGAAGATGTGTCTTTTATTACTACCCCTACCACTTTGTGCTTGTATCCACTAAAATGAAAATTTTAACCCTTAGCACTGGCTTGGCAGCTAGCTTGGCATGAATTCAAGAATACGGTATTTGACAAAAGTCAAATCAGCTTCTTTTTATGAAACATCAAAAACGCTCAGTTACTATGGAATTTATAGGGATTACTATCTTGCTACGTCACAATCAAACAACGTCCTTAGTGTTGGATTTTATGAATTTAAAAATCTTATAATAGCAAACATAAATAAAAGATTGATGTATTCCTAGTATTTTTATAATGTTTATCTATTGTTAATGAAAAATCAATTTAATTTCACTCTTGTCAAATACCCTATTAAATAAGATATTATTTAAATTGTGATTAACACTTACAATCATATGAGTTCAGTGGGCCTTGTGTGTTTGTGTTTACAAATGTGGATGAACAATGTAGGACATCACAGAAATTATACATATTTAAGTATAGTATACTCCATTTATGTATATGCCTGTAATTTTTTATTATGAGTTAAGTCGACTTATACCCTTCTTCACTAGGCCCCCATTATAAACTTTTGACGTTGACTTTTGGAATTTTAAAAGTGCTCATGCATCCATACATCATTTTATGACTTTGTATGGTCACACTTTTTATAAATCCTTAAAAAAGAAAACCTTGGTTTCACAAGAGATCACAGTCATAATTTTAAACATTACTTTATTATATTAGCAAATGATAAGCATTAATTAAAAACAATAAAATTAATTAAAAACTTCGATTTTGGGTAGAAAACCACGCCCAAGACTGCAACCCAAATATGGGTATGATGTTGTATGTCCAAAATCATATTTTGCGTTTTTCTTGAAGAGTGTCGTATGCATGAGTACCAAAATATATAATTAACTTCCAGTAGACATAAAAAAATTACCACCTGTGAATGTTAAAAGGAAGCTTTTTAATTGGTTAATTATTTATAGCGTATCTGAATTCTTATCGGTATAGTATAATAATATTGTTGGAACCTGTTATGTGACTCCTTTTTTTCTGATACAGCGACATATTATAATCTAATACTAACACATGTATTATAACTTACTAATTTAGAGCTGAGCACATGCATAAGCTGTAGAACCTCGATGACAGACTGGATTCCTCAGCTACCTTCATTTATTCACTATCACTCAATCTACCCACATTGCACATATATAACATGCCTTCCCCTCAAGAGTGTTCAATAGTTCATTTAAGTTTCATTTACCTCACTGATAGTCACTTACACTTGTTCACAATCTAAACCTAACATTCACTAAGTATCACTAACATTCACTAATAACCTAACATTCACTTAACGTACTAGGCAAGCATGAGACTAATCGCTTTCAGCCTCTGTATCAACTAGTTCAGATAATTCAATATCGCTACTAGTGTCTGCTAAAGCCAACCTCTTCGTAACAGGTGACTCTGGTGACGAACTCGATCGAGGGCGCTTGTAATTATTGTTAACCGGGCTGTCATGTGTGTTTTGGTGCATAGTAATATCCTGTGGTCCTGACACTCCGATTATCTCTGCCCAATGGCGTGGGGACGGTATTGAGACCCCTAAATCTTCTTCCTTTCGATTTGTTTGCTCTATAGATTCGGTGACATTGGGCTCCTTCTCCTCCCCACAGCTAAGCATTTGATTCACATGTCTCATAAGTAGCCTATCGTTCCATTTCACCAGATATCTGCATGTACCAATTCTTTTCTCAACAATGCCTTTCAACCAGCGCGATCCTTTGCAGTAGTTCCTTACGTAAACTGCCTGCCCTACAATAAACTCTCTGATCTTCTTTTTAATATTTTTGTCTATTGATTCTTCTTGATCCTCATATTGGAAGGAAAGTGGATTTAAATTATCAAATTTTGTCCGAAAACGTCGGTTGTTAAGGAGCTCGGCTGGTGTTCTTTCATTGACACTGTTCGGTGTAGTGCGTAACCCGTACAATATAGTTGCTAATCGTACTTCCCATGATCCTCCTGTAAGCTTCCTTAACTTCGATTTAATAGTCTGTACAGTTCTTTCGGCTTGGCCGTTTGTTGCTGGATGATACGGCGCTGCTAACACTTGTCTGATGCCCATTGATTCTAAATACCTCCAAAACTCCTCGGACACAAAACTTCTACCATTATCACTTACGATAGTATCAGGAAGGCCTTGCTCTGCAAATATTCCTCTTAATACACTAATTAATGTACCACTGCTCATATTAGGTACAATCTTTACTTCAGGCCATTTTGAAAATGCATCAATTAATATGAGAAAAGTTTTTCCTTGAAAAGGTCCAGCATAATCTATATGCAGTCTAGACCATGCCTTACTAGGTCTTATCCATTGATGAGAGACTTTAGGTGGCATGTTTCGGTTCTCTGCACAAATACTACAGGATTTTACTACATCTTCAATCTGCTTATCGATGGCAGGCCACCAGAAATAGCTTCTTGCCATAGCCTTTGTAATCACAATGCCGTCGTGATTCTTATGTAGCTCTTCTATAACTTTCAGTCTCATAATCTCAGGTAGAACCACTCTGTTCCCCCATAATATGCAGTCCTTATACACGGACAACTCATCCCTCTTTTGCCAATAAACTTTAAAATCGTTTTCAGATTTACATGGCCAACCGTTACGTATCCAATATAGAACTTTGCTCAGGCACTTGTCCTTCTTAGTCCACTTCGCTACCTCTACTGCCGAAAATTCCAATTCAATTGGAGTTTCTTCAATTAATAACACTCCAGAAAACTCTTCTTCCGTGATTTCTTCATGTGTTGGCCAACGGCTAAGAGCGTCCGCATTACCTATTTTTTTTCCTTCTACATACTGTATCATATAATCATAAGAATTTAGTAACAGCGCCCATCTTAACATTCTCGGCGATATAATATTGGGTATCGGCTTTTTTGGGTCAAATATCCCTAACAATGGCTTATGATCCGTTTTGATGTTCACTCTTCTACCACTTATGAATTGGTGGAACTTCTTCAATCCAAACACGATCGCTGCTGCTTCTTTGTCTATTTGTGCGTAGTTTCGTTCATGCGCGTTCATCGTCCTCGATGCAAACATCACGGGTCTGACGTTTCCGTCGCTCATCTCATGTTCCAAAACGGCCCCAAGGCCATATTCTGACGCATCACACGACAAAATGAGTTTCTTCTTGCCATCATAATGCACTAAAGTGTCTTTACTGGAAATCATTTTCCTTAGGATCTCGAATGCTTCTTGGTGAATTTTTCCCCATTTCCATTTTACTTTTTTATCCAGTAGTCTATATAGAGGTTCTGCTATTGAGGCCTTGTGTGGTAGAAAACGATCATAGAAATTAAGAAGCCCTAAAAATGCTTGGAGCTCCTTCACGTTTCGGGGTGCTGGGGTTTTCATAATCGCACGAATTTTCTCTTCACATGGGTGAATACCAAATTCGTCGATGATATAACCCAGAAATTTAACACTTTCAGCGGCAAAAGCACATTTCTTCTTGTTCAAGCGTAAACCCGCTTCCTTTAACTTCCGAAGTACTTCTTCGAGTCTTCTATTGTGTTCTTCTATCCCACTGCCTGTTACCACAATATCGTCTAACAGAACCGCTATACCCGGAATACCTGCCAGAAGTGATGACATCAACCTTTGAAATATCCCTGGGCAGGCCTTAACACCGAATGGAAGCCTCTTCATTTTATACAGACCTTTTGGTGTATTAATTGTCAACAAAATCGCCGTTTCCTCATCTACTGTAACCTGTGTATAGGCGCGATCTAAGTCAATCTTCGTAAACAGCACTCCGCCTTGTAATTCTGCAAACGCTTCTGTGAGAGTAGGTAAGGGGTAGGTGTCTGTCTCGGTCACGGCATTAACTGTCGACCGGTAATCCCCACACCGTCTACCGTCCACTACCGTCTTGTTTAAGCACAGGATTTATGGGTGTTGCCCATTCGGAATGTGAGGTGGCCTCTAGTACCCCTTCTGATACCAATCTATCAATCTCTTCAAGTATTCTATCTTTCAAAGCGAATGGTACCGGTCTACTCTTTAAAAACTTAGGTCTTGAACCTTCTTGAGGTATTATGCTTACCACCGGACCTGTATATTTCCCTAATCCTTCTTCAAATACTCCTGTGTACCTCTGTAATATCTCTGTTAGTTGTTTGTCTAAGTTAGCTTTATCTATTTTTACATTGTAAACGCCTTGTAGCTGGATACCTAACTCAGCAAACCAATTTCGACCAATTAAACTAGGGCCATCACCCCTAGCCACAAACACTGGTAATTTTTTTTCCATACCCTTGTACTGTACCATTACCACGGTTTTCCCTAACAATGACAATCTATTGTCTGTCCAAGTCTTTAATGCAACATTTACATCTTCCAACTCAGGTTCACCGCTCTCCCAAATCAGCTTAGCAGTTTGTTCGCTTATCAAGGTGAAAGCGCAACCAGAGTCCACCTCCATACTCATCATCACCCCATTTAAATTAATTTTTACCATATATGCTGGGGCAGACGTGGCCTGCCTCATATTGTTGACAGTTGCTTCCTCATACAATCCATTGACCTGTGACTTCGATATGTTCTCGCCTTTATTTTTTAACAAACAAACTGCTTCTATGTCACCTATTTTACCACAATGATTGCATTTTGACCATCTGAATCTGCATGCACCTCGGTGCGCCCTACCGCACCGAAAACAAGTTTGCCTTTCTGCCTGCTTATCAATTTTTTTATTTATGAATTTATTTACTTCCATTGGCACTTCTGGTTCGAACATAGACCTACTCGAAGAGGGTGCAGTAATAATAATTGCATCTATACCTGCCGCTTCATGAGACAATGCAATTTCACATGCTCGATCAAATGATAACTTGCTGTGTTGTAACATTCGTCTCTGCACCTCCTTGTCCCTTATGCCACATACTAAGCGGTCTCTTAAAGTTCGATCTAAATCTGTAAAATTACAATCTATACTTAATTTCCTTAATTGAGCCATGTAATCTCGAACTTTTTCCCCCTCCTCTTGATGTCTACTATGAAATTTATATGATTGTATAATTTCATTTGGTTTCGGATGAAAATGCCCACTTAACTTAGTAGTTATAGTTGTAAAACTAACCTCACTTATTGAAGTCGGAGCAATCAATGAAACAATTAAATCATACAAGTCAGGACCACATACAGCCAGTAAATTTGCCCTTTTCTTAGTATCTTCTACTATTTCGTTTGCTTGCAGACAGAAAGAGAACCTTTCTAAGTAGTTCTTCCAACAGCCATGTGCTATATCAAACTCACCAAATTTCACCCCCATCTTGCACTAGTATGTTTATAATAATACTTTACCACTACAAACACAAACTTTTAACACTGTTATGCACACTTTAGTCCCGTTTACGTCGTCGCCACTATTATAACTTACTAATTTAGAGCTGAGCACATGCATAAGCTGTAGAACCTCGATGACAGACTGGATTCCTCAGCTACCTTCATTTATTCACTATCACTCAATCTACCCACATTGCACATATATAACAACATGTTTTAAATATTTAGAATTAAACTTAAATATTGTACCTGACGAACTGTAACACAAATCGTATAAGACCTATATAATATTGAGGCATATTCATTCATGCGTGAGTGAAATGGGAATACATTATTGAATGAAGGTGCATCAAGTTTAGGCAAATTAGCTCTACCTATTCTGATCACTGCTCATGACCGTGCAATAAATATATTTGACAGCGACTTTGATTTTGATTGGTTGTCAAAATTGAACTCAAAATATATCAATCTTTACCCGCCTGCATCAGAAGGAGGGTTGGTTTTTATTAGACCTGTTAAATCAACTTTAATACAACTTCAACAAACTTGAAACAAAACAACACTATATTATTCTAAACTAGTTTATTGACCTTAGCCTTTAGAGTCTAAGGCCCGTATTAATAAACTAATCTCAACTCTAATGCTTGTCTCGAGATGCGTCAAAAATGGCAGTGTTCTATGGTTTGACGTATCTTGTGACGGGCATCTCAGCCAAGATAAGATTATTAATACGGGCCTAAGTTCAGACGAAATCCTATGACCACCATTTGGTGTGATTGGTAGACAGTTTGACATTTATTCAAACATAGCCTAGGTTTTGGACCTAGGGCCTAAGGCCTAGGTTCGGGACAGGTAGCCTAAATATAAATCAGTTTCCTGCCTTAATTTGCTAGATAGTTTTTTATAGTTTATCAGCGCAAGTGGCAAATTTAGAAATGTTTTTTTGGTAATTTGTTATAATGAATATTCTGGTGATTACAGAAACCTGACAAAAAGGTGCAACAGGAAGATTTTCTGTTGGGTAAGGCAATTGACAGCAAATATGAGCAGGGTGACAAGTCTGATCAGGACTACATCCCGGCAGTGGCGCGGCGCGTGGTGGGATCCAGCATGCTGGCCAGCGCGGGCGATGCTCAGGTTGACCTGGTGCGCAAGATGCGCGAAGACCCGCTCATGCTGGTTAAAGAGAGAGAGCGGGCTGCCAGGGCAGCCCTCTTGAACAACCCTTTGCAAAGACGTCGTCTTACAGAGATGCTGCGGAAAGAACAGGTAATAAAAGAACATACAAATATTTTTATTATTATTTATGAAAGTATTAGAATTTTAACTTGCATAACAGAAACAAAACTCTTATGCGGATGAGACGTCCAATAAGATTAAAGGGGCGAACAGTTGGCGTCTGACGACTATCTTCAACAGGGCATTAACATAGGTCGGCCCCACAGTATATTGTTCACGGTTAATTAGCATCTGATTTGCTGTGAAATGTCAGTTTGCATAGCCACCGTCAGCTGCTGATAGATTTTTGCAGAGCGGTGATAATACCCCTAATTTGCACAAACATTAAACAGTAAAATGTACCGTTCGCTCAACACCTACTAATACACTGGACTGATTGTTGACGACGTGACATTGAAGGTATCCTGCTTTTTGGCCGAAAATGCTAAAAGGGAAGCAGCAGTGAGTGTACTGTAAAGCCCGATTTACATGGTCAAGGACAGTGGACAGAGGAATGTGACTGAACAATAAGTAGTGTAAACCGATCGGACAGTAGCGAGGCAAGTTGCCTTGGTAGTGGATCCAAATAGAATAACTTTCTATTTTTTCACTCACTGTCCTTGGCACTGTACTTGCTACTGTCCTTGACCAATGAAAATCGGGTTTTACAGATAAGACAATAGTAATAATGTAACCTGTAATATTTTATTTCCGATAATCTTGGCGGGGTGCTTTGAATCAGTACAAAAAATAAATGCTATCTTATGTATGCCGCAGTCAGTCTAGTGGAAGTGTATTGGTAGAAATCAGTCATAAAATAACTGCTACTTTTAATGTTGCAAGTGCTTAACCATGATAATTATTAAGTACAGAATACTCTCAGATAAGAAGGTATTTACAGATTCAGGTGTTTATATTTATGGCCACTGTTTGGTTTTCAGGAGCAAAGAAATGAAAAGAAGGAAATGAAAAAGTCAAAAAAAGGCAAAAATTTAGATAATATTCTAGCTGCCAAACTCACTGCTTTAGGTGAAAAACAAATCGACTTGGCAACCTTACTGGCTTCCAACGATTCGAGTTCGGATTCATCATCGTCGGAAGAGGAGAGAACCAAAAAAAAACACAAAAAATCAAAGAAGAAGAAGCATAAAAAAGAAAAAAGAGAGTCAAAGCGGGTCGCTTCGGACCAGGAAAGCTCGGACAAAGAGCCGGATAGATATACATATCAAGCTAGCTCTAAACGAGACACTTCTCCAAAAATGAAGGATGAAAAACATAAAACATCAAAAAGAGACAAGACCGTCAGTTCGGACGACGACCGACATACGAAAAGGTACAAGAGCAGTAGAAAATCGGAACGCCCGCCCGACACCGATTCTCATAGGCGCAACCGTCGCGACAGCGAGGAACACCGCAGCAGGAGGTCACCCGTGCGGAGCAGATCCGAGGCGGACGAGCGGAGGCACGAGCCGCTAGATCAGAGACAGCATAATACGGAGGATCAAGGGAGGTATAAAAAGAAGAGCGGGATGAGCTCCGGGGAGCGAGCGGCG
>OZ014439.1:14688185-14713858 GCA_963966035.1 Acleris laterana | reverse complement strand
CCTTAACAAAATCCTAGCTACGACCTTGATAAAGAGTAGGTACCTATAGGTACGTACTATTAATACCATGGTTTTACTGTATTACTTTGTTAGTTGACATTCAGTGGCTAGATTGCGAGTATAGGTAGTAGCTAATGGTAATGGTATGGTAGGGTTGTCCTGCTCGCGGCGTGAGTTTAAAAAGCGTAGAATTTAGGAATAGTCATGACACTGTACAGAAAATGAATGTGAGCAAAATGAGCAAGTGCCTACTTGCAGAGGCCGGCGTGTTTGGGCGGCGCGTCGCCGTTGCAGGCGCCGTCCACGAGCCCGGCCGGCGTCTCGCGCTGCAGCTGCACGGGGCAGCGGCCGGACGCGCCCGCTGTCGCCTCCACTTCGTATTCCACATTGTTCATCTGGAATTAACGACCGGTAATTACTAAAGACCAACCGATTCGTGTGAAACCTCCCCACGGAGAACGTGCAGTGCTCGCTACCACTCGACTCGACTCCCCCATTGTCTGTCATCTCGCGGGACGAAGTTAACGAAGCAGAAATCCTTAGAAAATCATGTAAAAGTTAACGATAACTTCATCTCATGGAAAATCTCGTATCTCGTAATCTTTCTTTTAAAAACTTACTGGCGTATAGGTATTTCTACAAACCTTTAGAGTAGCTCCTACGATGTGGGTTTTTATTGTTTTGATTATTGTGTAGGTAAGTACCTATGTCATTAGTCATAAAACCGGCAATGCTACGATTAGGTACCGATATACGACACTCAGTGCAGGGTTCCGAAGTCGTTACCACAAACACAAAAAACTATCTCAAAAAACAACAAGTTGAACTAATTCTCTATTTAAAGTTATTTGGTGCTGTCTTATACATATAGGGCCTGTTGTTTGATCAGTAATATCTAAGTAATCGTTAAAAACTGTAACTAACAGTTAAATCTCAAGGAAATGTGTCAAATTTTCGATTCCTTTTTCGAATTTTAGCAGTTGAGTAACTGTTAAAATCCGAAAAAGGAATCGAACATTTTGATCTAACAACAGGCCCGTAGGTAGATGATTACCCGCCCGTACCCGCCTGTATCTCAGGACCAATCCAGTCAGGACCTTAGTCGTGATACTTTTTTTTAAAATTCGATGGAGTATTTGCTTTCATTTATTATTATTAATTTTTTAGATTATTATAATTTCACGCGATTCTAGCTAAAATTACACTTTTCTCGTTCAATAGGTAAGTACTTATATCCTAAACGCCCTATTACATCTTAAAAAATCATAACAAGATGTAAGTACCTACATACCTAATGTGTTTTAAGCGCTGTCCAATGATAAATAAGTAAATCGATGTGAAATTTAAAAAAAAAACATTCCTGTAACCTAACAGTTTTTTTTTAACATTATTTTATTTTACAACTTTGTCGGCGTAGTTTAAATGTACCTATAAAGTATGCCACTTTACGGCTTTTTTAGTACCAAGAGGCGCTGATCGCAGACAGTAAGGCAGACGGACACACATGGCAAAATTATAAGGGTTATTTCTTTGACTTCGGAACCCTAAAAAAGAAAACTACTAAAATCAGTTGAGATTTTAATTAATGTCAACATTACGATTGTAGTTACCGTTATTCAGGTTTTGGTAGCCAGACCAGAAAAATGAAAAAAGGTAGTTGAGCGTCACGCTCTGTCCCGAAAAGTGGTTTCCACTACCAATTGGTTACTCTCAAGGTAAGAAGCCATTGTTTATTATAAGTACTAAAAGTTTATGAAGTTTGACGGACTGATATGTGTATGTTAATACACATATCTTACTAACGCTTAAGAATTGGTGTACCTAGTTCAAAAGACTAAACTGATATTTTGCTTAACTTACAACCGGCATACCTACGTCACATCCATTGTTGTACTTATTAGAGAAACGAAAAACGTGATGTAATGGAACTCAATGACATGGTTTATAATTATGTCGGCGCGCGGCTTAGAGTGCATCAGTATATACGGGTTCCATCGAAGGCGTTTTTAGCCCTGGGCGGGTTGACGTAGTTAATGGGAAACCTTGTATAAAATATACTTAACTAGCTGTCGTACTCTGCGCGCGTTGCTACGCCAACGGTCGTACCAACTCAGAAACCTTCGTAACACTTTGCTGAAGATCATCACATGATCAAATGCATAGTTTACGATTCTATAAAGGACATACAGACAAACATTCATTTTTATATTTTTATATATACATATATATATATATATATATATATATATATATATATATATATATATATATTTTTTTTTTGCATTCGACCCCAACGTTTTTTTTTCTAATGTAGGGCACAATTAACATAATATTATGTGTTTTGAAAAACCTTGGGCAAAGCGTCATCTTTTGAACACCCGATCGCGTGACGGAATATTGACAAGCTGGAAAATAATGTTGGTTTTTTCTAACAAGTATCTTTCCATATACCTAATTGGGATACACCTGTTTTTAACAATGTATAAGAATTTCAGAAATACTTAGAGGAGAGAAGAAGGCTTCTCGGATCGATATCCCTGCAGCTATACAGTATGTAAACTTACTAGCTATACAGTATGTCTAGGCGATAGATAAGGTTGGGGTATATAAATTATTGAAATCTTAACACTTTTTCAAATTTAAATAAAGAATGCACTGAACGCAAGTTCAATAATCTGTTACGATGAAAACATTACATACGGGTCTTATAATGGGCACTGAACAACGAAGTAAACATTACACATGGGATGATACTTTTAGGGTTAACCGACTTTGAAAAAGGTGAGATGTTATAATTTTTATGCAATGATAAAATTAAAAATATTCGACACACACTAGCAAAAAATGTGGTAAAACACTTAACTCAACTAGCCTAGCAACTGGTTGAAAGAGATGGTTTTAGTAAGTTTACATACTGTATAAAGCTATATAAGGAAAGGAGCTTCATTTGATCCCAAATGGCAGTCCGCATTACGCGATATCAACTTGTACCTAGTTTCAAATGTGATTCTCCTTATGTGGTTTTGTTTTTATTTTGTCATTATCTGTTTATTGTGCAATAAAGGATTTATATCGATACATTAGGTAAGTACATAATTATTATTATATTGAAGTAGTTCCAAAAACCTGACTTGCTTGAAGCCTTTGGTACCTGCAGCAGCGTCTGCAGCTCATGCGGCTCCTTGTCGCGCAGGTAGAAGAGGCAGTTGCGCGGGTGGTGCGCGTGCAGCCCCAGGCGGGCGCAGTACTCGCTGAGCCCGCAGCGCGCGCCCATCATGAATGGCTTGCCGCAGCCGTAGCAGAACTCGTACTTGCACTGCGTGCACGTAAAGTGCATGCAACCGCCCCTGATGGGACACGATAGTAATACAATACGGAAGCATGGATCGAGCTCCTAAAATATACAGATTGAGATGAAAACAAACTGCTTTCAAGAAGTAAATGGTGGTGGTTCTGACAGACCAATTGTTTCCTTGCCTTCACGCATGCCCTGATCATCTATCACGCAGACTTTTGAAGGACTGAAAAGGTTCGTGTAAGATCGTTGTGACTAGCACAAATTCTCGCATGTCGCTTCGAAATCCTCTCCCGCCTCAAATATATAGTTAGCCCTTCTAGATCTATATTGCTGTGCCCTTGCAGGGTGTCACATGTATACCTACCTACCTGTATTCCCACCTGTGTTTTTGAAATGTGATACGCAATAAACAATTTGAATTTGAATTTGCCTCGTCTGCTACGAAAACATGCACCGAGCGGTAGGTGACATACACAATACAAGAGTTTTACTAGCCGCCGCATAGAATAGTAGAGAGTTAGGTACACTAACACTACAATCGTGTGGCAGCAGTAGTTATAGTTATTTGAAAATAAGTGCAAAATGATTGGTTACTGCAGAATATTTATTTTGATACCTGGTTGTGTATAACATGTAGCCAAAAATAATGAATTCCCGTTTCTGTACAAGAACGAATTATTCCGTAAAGTTTCTTCTCTTAGTTCATTAGTGTACGCGGAGCAACAACCGAGCAAGAAGAATTAATGACCGACCGGCCACTTATTTTGTCAAAGGAGCACAAATAAGGACCATGAACAGACAGTTTCTTTCAGTGTATAAACTAGTGTACTAAAATAACTAAAATACCGATTTAGTACATTTGAGCGATTGTGCTAGTTTGGAGCGATCCGGTCAGAGAACGAGCGGGTACAACCCTACCTGGAGAGCGAGTATTTGAAGTGGCACCGCGGGCATTCGAGCCCGTTTTCACGCAGGTGCTGCTGAACGGCGGCGACAGAGCGCTCGGGGTCGTTGTCCTCGAGCCAGGCAGCAAACTGCTCGCAGGTCAGGCCCTCGTGGCTGGCCGACCACTGTTCAACAGATACAGTTCAGATTTCTTGCAGATGTAATTAGCCCCCTTTGACTCATCCTTGCCTACTTTTAAGTACTTATACGTACTAAGTACAAATTTATTTTATTTCCCACCATCTGTGCATCGTGTTACCACTGTTGCCAGAAATTAAAAACAGGGTTCCTTACACTCTTTTTCATCAAAGACGAGTCCTGTGACACCTCATTTAAACACGAATTACACTTGTTTGCGTAACTTTACATAAATACTACTTACATTGATATACACCTAGCGAGCGACGCGGTTCAGGAACATAAATAGGTAATTAATCGTCTATTTTAAGTACCTCCGCATATGAGCATAGTAAGTGACTGAAATTACGAAATACGGCTGCGTGACGTGTACGTAGCCGTATTTCGTAATTTCAGTCACTATGCTCATCTTAGGTGGACTCATCTTAGATGAAACAGTGTAGTTTTCTATATGATCAATATACTGTAGTAGGAGTATACTGTAGAAGACTAAAGGCCACGCTCGGATAGCTTACTGAGATGATCTTAGGCTCTCACGCGTTTGGAAAACCATAGGAAAAGAACGGGACAAACAAGTAACTTCATGATTAGTATCACTCACCGGTTTTCGACAAGAAGCGCAGCTGATAGATCGGCATTCCGGGCAGCGTACTTTCTTTTGTTTGGGGTGTACGAAGAAACCCGACGAGCACTCCACGCACCACCTAAAGTTGGGGTCTCTCGCTAGGGTCCGGTCTCTTAACTAGGAATGATAAGGATTTATAAAAAACTAGTCAAGTAAAAACCATTCGAACACGAGGCTAAGTATTAGAAACCTAAACTAAACATTTTAGAGCCGCTTGGGACGTATCCTACCTATCAGTCTTTTAAGCAATACAAAGTTTTCTTTGTGACAACTTTTTTCTTTTTTCACCATAAGTGTTAGAGCTATAGGTATTCATTAACAGCATTCAAATTATGTGTTTAAAATGATATTTTTTTCCGTGATTATTTAATTAAAATTGTTTATATTTTATTTAAACAATGTCGAATTTTAATTATCTACCGAAATATGGTGCAGTATAATAGTAGTGTTACGAAGTCCCGTCCTTCTCAATACTACAATTAACGACCAAGTTTCAGCCCGCTAGCTTCAGCCATTTCAGGGAAAGGGCCAGACGGACAACAATGATTAGAGTTCCGTTTTTCAGTATTCGGTACGGAACCCTACAAAAGAAAAGATTGTAAATGCTTTTTATGTATGTACCTAGGTCACGTTCGCGCTAAAAACTGATTTCCATTATTGACATTATTTTTATAGTAAGAGGCTCTATTCTACTCGGTAAAATCATATTGCTTTTGACATAAGTATTATCATACTGTCAACGTAAGAATAGAGCCTCTGGTCCCTTGAGACACCGACGTTGTATGCTTCAGATACGCTTACCTTTCTTTGAAACAGTTCGTGCACGTCAGTTTCGAGTAGCATCTTCAGCAGTATGTCAAGGTGCGCGAAGTACTCCAGCCAGGCATCTTCCTCCAGCGCCTCCAGTTCAGGCTCCTTGCAGTACGGACAAACGCAGTCCACGATGCTGCGCTCCGTGATCTGTACTGTGAAGTACAAGCGCGCGCAGTCGCGGCAGCAGCGATGCGTGCAACGGAGCAATGATACCATCTACAACACCAATGTTGCCGTTTAAACAACCAATTGTTAGAATCTAGTTTTTAACCGACTTCAAACAAAAAAACATGAAAGGATGAGGATCTCAACTCGTCGCGTTGTACGTATGGATTCTGTTACAATGTAATGTGATCTGGTTTCATTATACTTAACAGTGTTTCTTTAGTATATTTGTTTATTGGTCACATACGGATTTTGAACACGTTGAACTTTAGTACGGAATTCTATTTAGGAAAAGAAAAGACATAATCAGAATCCCATGCGAAAAAAGAGGTGCGGTACGAGGACTGAGTTCTAGGTTATAGCAGCTATGGATGTTAAGTCAGAAGCATGGAGTACATTGATGTTCAGATGCAAGCGTACCTGGTGCTCGGGCAGGCGCTCGGCGCACAACTCGCAGTCCTGGTGCAGGTACGCGAGCGCGGCGGACAGGTCCACGCACTCGAGCGCGGCCAGCAGCGCGGCTGGCGCGTCGGCCCCGCGCGCCACCAGCTCCACGGCCAGCTGCGCCTGCTCCCAGCTCTCCGCCGCGCCTTCCGCCAGCAGCATGCGGGCTTGACGCTACACAGACAGTTCAGGCACACTTCAAACAAAACTGATCTAAGTTAAAGGATTTGAAGTAAAAATCGATATATTATATGATTTTATACCTCGGGTGATCCCTCCGGTAGCCGAACGAGGGCCAAGTCGATCAACTGGCCGGATACGCGGCGCAAGGTTAGCGGCGGTGGCGGCGAAAGCGGCCTCCGCTCCGGTTCCGGCTCCGGTTTAAATAGAATTTGGACTTGAGAATCTTCCGAATCGCTTTCTGTCCATTCGTCTTCGGTTCGACATGTTTCGCGAAAGAATTGTTGCTTCTTTTCTTTCGGCGGCGTTTTCGGCGGAGACGGGTGCTTGCTGGCCTGTGTTACTATCGGAGGTAGTGGAGCTGGTTTTTTCTTGCTCAAAGTGGAAGACGTCGAAGCTTTAATTTCAACTGTAGTAGATGGGGCTGGCGTTTTTGCAGACTTTGGATTGAACAATCGTGTCTGCAGCTGCCTGACATGGCCGCTGCGGATGTTTCCAAAATGAGATTTGGGTGGTTCAGGTGCAGGATGCTGTTTTATAGACGCACGACGCACTGGCACCTTAGAAACGAGTACTTTTGGAGCGATCTTATCAATTTTTTGTTTGATACTTGGAGGCATTTTTACGAGTTTTGGTATATTAGACTTACTGAAGGCATTATTTTTTTCATTATTTGATTCTTTTGACGGGCTTAATGATTTTTTGTCAGGCGAACTTCTTGTTTTCGATTGAGTTTCTGTTTGAACTACTTGTTGATTTTTATCGATTGATTCAGAATTATAAATTGAATTTTCAATTTCTACTATTTCACGTTCATGAATGAAACCGTCAGTTTCCACGGATTTAGTATCAGGAATTGCGTTTTTAGCTAGCTGATCATTTTTAATCACAGAATGGGTTTCATGGACCTCTTCATTGCTCGTAGATACGATGGTATTATCAGATTCTGGTATAGCAATGAACTTGTTATTTGGTGGTATTGGTGAAGTGCTTTTTCTGGTATAACCGTTTTCTAAGTTTATAGTGACATGACTTTCTTCGTCACTAAAAGGCATAGCATTTCCATTATCATTATCAGAGGATTCCTTTATGTTCAATTCTACCGTAGTCACAGTATCCAAAGACTCGTCTTGATCTTCTATTTCTTCCTCTTTATTTTCTAAAACTGCCTTGTATGAAGGTGGTATATTTTCACTAACTATCATAAACGCTGGTATGAACTTAAAAGTAAGCATCTGTATGTCTTGTTTAACGTAATTAGATTTTTCAATTGTTAATGAATGTGTTACATCAACATTTTTCGTAATCACGTGTTTGTGGTTAAGTTCCTCATAGATTTGTTCAAATGTATTTACCGTAGCAAAGTTATTATTTATATCTTGACGATTAGAGCGATTTTGTTTTGTTTTTGATGACTCTAATTCAACAGAAATTGTATGCTCTTCTTTTAAACTTCGTGCAATGGAATCCAGCATTTCTAAATTGGTTTGTTGTATAACATCTGTTTGCTCTTCTAAGTGGTCCATTGCTTCTTCGAATTGTTCATTTTCTTCGGAACTAGTCCTACCCATTACAGTGTTTTTATCAATTCCTTTTGAGTCCTCATTCTCGCTACTTGTATAATCTTTATTTTCCGTCGTTAAGTGGTCGGTTTCTGGTTCAGACTCGCTGTATGAAGATTCATGATCTGTTGATAAATCAGATCCATTTGAACTATTATCCGCTTCACTCTGTGATGTGTGAGATTCATCTAAGGAATTTATATCTGAATTAATTTCTGCCTTCATTTGTTGAATTAATTTTTGAGTGTTATCTACTATATCGTTTAAGTTACTTGATTTATCATTATCTTTGACTACTTGATCACGTTCCACTATGTTCGTGATTTTTTTTCCCGAATCGTAAACTTGTTTGGGTATGGGACTGGCTGGGTAAGGATTTTTTTTGTCACTTTCTATACTGATATTAGATATGTTGGCTTCTTGAATAGATTTTTCTGTTTGTATATACGTATTACCTTTAAGCACAGCTACCTCTGCCTGTGAGTATGTATCATTCATATCATTATGAATATCTTTGTTTGTATTAACATTTGTTACTTGTGATGAATTTGGTAAGTCCAGATTGTTATCTCGGTAACGCTCGTTGAATAGCCTCGATTGCGCGACTCGAGTATCCATCTCTTGTACTAATTGAGAAGCAGCAATGTTAGTATTTTCTTTTGTGTTAAGAATCTCAATAGGCACTTTTTCTACTTCCATTATAGATTCTACATTTTCTTTTGTTATGCCACTATGATTTTGATCTGTATTATTCAAAACGATCTCGTTTTTGAGCTCATTGGAAACATTAGGTAACGGACTGTGCCTCGTAAGTGCATTATAAGCATTTATGAAGTCATCTTCTGATTGACCTAGGTCAACAGTCAGACTTTTATCTTGTTTGGCAACCATATCCATGTTACTATCTTTTCGTTGTTCTAAATTATTATTGTCTGCTAGTAATCCCTTTAAAAGCAAATTCTCATTGATGGACGGCACTCCTGCTTGTATTAAAAGTTCTTTTAATTTTTGAGCTATATCTTCAGTATTTATAACAGTCCTTTTTTCATTGTGAATGTTACTGGCGTTATTATAAAGCTCTTCTTCAGCCTTTGTTTTAATGTTAGCAGTATTGGAAGCATGAATATTTTCAAATTCTTCTATTTTAGTGTTAGTAGGTAAACTCCACATATCTGTGTTCATATTTATGCTGTATGGGCTCGGGGTGGGAGCCGGTAACGGCAAATACATCCAGTCGTCATCTTGTAATATTTTTAAATTGGGATCTTCGAATTCATCTGAACTGTCGTCTGCTGAAACATACATGCAACACGTACGTATAATAATTGTTTCGTTGATAAAAATAAACATAATTTATTGATTAATATACCGGCTGTAGCATTAAATGTTCCCCGGGCAGCTTCAGAATTGGCATAATGCGTCTAGCGGTTTTAAAAACAACTTTATGAAACAAGATGAACCGTATCGAGTAAAACCGAATTTTTTAACCTTTAGTCAATGTTATGTTAGGTGAGTACTGCGCAGTAGGTACCTATATGAAAACGCGATGGATAGTAACATTAACCAAGTATAATATCGTTGGCACAAAAATATAAAATAAAAATGAGAAAAGGATATGCTCAAGTGTCGTAGCGTTAGATTGTTATAGCCAATAATAGGTGTAAGTCTACTCGCGATGTCGTGATCTGCGATAGCTTTGAGCGAGAATGACGGTTGGTTGCGATTTGCGAAAGATTACCGCGCGCGCGATGCAGGGGTCGCGGCGGACTATCGGCGCGCGGGCCGGTGGGCGGCGCGGCGTCGACGTCGGCGCCGGCCGGGGAACCCCACACGCGCCCGCGCAGCCGCCGCTCCTCACCGACGCTGTCCTCCGCCTGGAACAATGTTCTATGTCCAAATTTACTAAAATAAATCATAGTAGGTAAATGACATAAAAGTTCTTCCATCCGTTCATTAATTAACGAGTCAATAGTTGCATGATAATATAGGTAATAAGTTTTATGAACGGAAGGTGACGAACAAAGTCGTAGAGTGAGTCAGTGACTGCGTAACATTTTGCGACCGACGTGCCCCACAGAGGTCTGTATCCGGAGGCATACCTGGCGGCGGTGTCTCTCGACGCAATCGGTGACGGCGGGCCACATGGCGGCGCGGTGGCGGGCCAGCGCGGCGCGCGCCTCCAGCTCGGTAACGGTGGCGCCAGGCGCCAGGCGTGCCGCGGCCGCCTGCACGCCGGCCACAAGGCTGGGCCAACGCTCGCGCAGCCACGACAGCGGCGCCGCGGGGCTCTGCGCCAGCGCCGCCTGCACCTCGGCCGCGCTGAAACCGAGCCGCTCGGCCGCGTCCATCAGCCGCGCCAATTCCAGGCCGCGCTCCGCCTCGCGCGCTGCGCCCGCGCCCGCCAGCGCCTCCATCGACAGGCAGCGGTTGGACGGCGTTGGCTCCGGGGATGCCGCCTGCTTACACCCGGAATAGAAAAGCTCACTTTACTATTGCATATAATATGATACGCGCAGCAGAGTTTGTTAGCTGACTGTACATTCCTAGGTTATGTCTTCAGCCGAAAACAGGTTGAATTTCACTTGAACATCGAAAAGAAAAATATTTCATTATGACGTAGATTCTGATGTCGGAGAGAAAACTGTACGTCACTAAGTGTCCTTAGAAAGCACTCTATACGCTACACAAAATTGCGAGCCCTTTATATTTTCCGATCACTAGCGATGCTCAGTCCCTCGAGCCTGTTGGGTGAGGTCGGTGCCAGATACCTGCGAGCCGTAGAAGCTGGAGCGACGCTGTGGTCGCGCGCGGCGCAGGTCGAGGTGCGAGGCGCGGCGCGTGAGGCGCGCGGCGCGGCGGCGTTCGCCGTCGCTCCAGTCCCCGCCCGGGCTGCTGTCGCGCGGCTCCCGCTCACGATCCGCGCGCCACTCCCAGCGGCCGCCGCCACTGGTGCGCACGCTGCGCTCGCTCTCCTGCGCAAAACGCATATCAGATCACTTGATAAATTGTTGGGTGAACTTTAAAATAGACGTGTTTAATGATATCATCCGGTCGGTCTCTTGCCTCAACTAACGTGCCGGCCGCCGACCGACCGACAGACCGAACGATTAGAGGCGACCGGCGCGGCGTCTCCGGATAATATGATGCAAGAGACCTGACGGGGTGTAATTGGTCTCGTGGAACATGAGGCTATAATATACATGTATACGACAGCCCCGTCTGCACCGAACCTCCAAGAACGCTGGCGCTGGCGCGGTGCGGCGGCCGAAGTGGCTGAAAATACTAAACTACTTAATTTGGTTGAAAAACGCAAATCTAACATGTTAAAGTTGAACTTTATTTGTTACGGATAAGGTTCATTTTGACTAGCCTAAATTTGAAAACAGTTTTTTAAAGCATTTTGCACATCTTTCCAAGACTGTTTTGCCAACTTCATTTCATTTTCCGCGTAAATAATAAATAATTGTTTTTAAGTCAGAGATTTTTCAGATTACTCGTATTTTCTCTCTAAGCTGCAGAAATAAGGGGGCAACGGTCTATTTTTGTAAATTTTTGGCTATAAATCCAAAAGTACGTCACGGACAATTAGGTATAATATAAAAAATATTTCTGAAATGCTCAGATTAAGCCCCGTTTGCTTTAATCAGATTACTTTCATTTTTCAACCCCCCAATTCTAGATTTTCATTCAAATTAAACATAGAATAATAATTTCATTTTTCAAATGTTAGTAATTCTGTAGCTCTTCCTACCACGCTTTGGGAATAAAGGCCTGAGCTGATGTATGTATGTTTTTTTTTTACTAAATCAAATGCGGGCAATGATGTCACACTACTATACCAAATTACAAGTTGATAGTTTCTTTACTTTCAGAGAAAACTACTGTGACATACAGACACGCTCCGAAGTCTCACCATGAGGGTTAATTTTTTTGCGGATCCCTTAATACGGGTCAAGTGCCTGTAAGATTCGTGTAAGAGCAACCCTTATTTTTTCTATAATTATTATTTACTAGGACATGGAAGTCTTCATAGTTTTATGTAGAATAGTTTCTTTAATAAACTCCCCCGCTCCTTCATTTCAGAACCGGGAGTTACCCAAATGTCTCAAAAGTCATGTAATTTAAAAATAAAAATACGATAAGCGTATTATTGCGTATTATTATTGCTTTTGTTTTTCTTATGTACAGTCACGGGATTAAATTTGGTACCCACCTTAGGTCCAAAGTCAATGTGACATTTTACAACAATAAGGTTAAGTTTCCTAAAAGTTACAAATTACTTGATATCTCTAATCACATTGACGACTTCAAGCATATTCTTCTTAAAAAGGGTCCCAAATTAACGCTCGTGGCCTTACAATAAAGTGTTTACATACATACACACATTATTTTGAGTTATTTTATACTCTATTATGATAGGGTTAATAAACGCATTTTTTTCCGCTTAGTGCGCTCGTGTGGACCAATAAATAAGTATGGCTTTAGCCATTTTATAGACAAAGGGTTTTGACAGAGCGACGCGACGGACAGACAAACTGACAACCAAGTCATCTATAAGGTTCCATTTTGCAGTATTTGGTTACGGAACCCTAAAAAAGGTCAGGGTTAAAATCAGGAGCCTTGAGGTACGGTCACGAGCGTTAATTTGGGACCCATTTCAAGAAAAATATGCTTGAAGTCGTCAATGTCATTAGAGATGTCAAGTCATTTGTAACTTTTAGGGAACTCGACCTTATTGTTATAGAATGTCAGATTGACTGTGGACCTAAGGTGGGTACCAAATTAAATATCGTGACTGTACATTACACTAGCAAAAATAGCGGAAATTGTTGCAGGTGCAGATAGGTAATAGCTAAACCGGCATCCTGACCCGTGTATCGCTAGAAAGAGAATGTCGGCTGTGGGAGCGCTCGCGCGGCGCGTCGTCCCGGAAGCGGCGCCGCGAGCGCGAGCGCGGCACTGCTGGCACCCGCTCCCGCTCCCGCTCTCGCTCCGGTTCTCGATCACGCGCTCGCTCCTGTTCCCTCTCTCGCTGCCAAGATGTCGGAGCTTCGTATGTCTGAAAACATTAGCAATGAATTAGAACTATTTGTTATGGTATGATTATGTGATTTTCATGAAACCTAGCTAAGAACGATCGCTAGAAAACAAGCTTTATAATAAAAAAAACGCATCCAAATCGGTTTACCCGTTTAGGAGCTATGATGCCACAGGCAGATACACTGATAGACAGATACACACGTGAAACTTATAAAACCTGCTACAAAAAATATTAAAAGGGTCCAAAATCACCTGAGTTGAAATGCTTTGAGGCGGAGGGGATGTTCCTGTGTTCGAGACATTCGTTCGACTGGATATAGAACTGCCGCGAATATCAGCACTCCCCCGCGGTGGGGAAGTTCCAGCGGACTTTTTTTGTGTTGAAGATGGGCGCGAGTTCTTTTCACGCGGTGGCGTGGCCTCCACAGAGATGCTGCGCCGCGCAGGAGGCTCCGGCGGCGTTCTCGCTACAAATGCGCGCGACGTTTCTTCACGCGGCGGCGACGGCCCCACTGACACGCTGTGCCGGACCGGCGGCGCTGGTGGAACAGCTTTTACTTCAATCCTTCCATTATAAGACGTTCTTACAATAGCATCCTGAGACTTTACGACACCTTCATCTTCTTTAGGAGGTGAAGGCCCGACACCCATATCATGCCGTCGCGACTGATTATCGTGGTTCACTTCTCGTATTGGCGTTACGAGTCTGCTTGTAGGTTTTCTACTTATGGTATTATCTTCTCTCGGCGGAGACAGACCGCATCCGGTGGATTTTTTTTCTTGCTTTGGCTGAGCTCTTGATACCTCGCCATCTACAACAAAGTTAAGGTATAAATTAGGTTATCCCGAGGTAAACAAAGTATAAAGGAACTATCAGTATGGAGTGAGGGCTGATGATTACAAGTAATGTGAACTTACTATGTTGCTTACGAGAACCATTAGCCCGAGCCGATAAATTATCGGATATGTTGAGCCGTTCTATAGCGTCAGTGGTTACGTCGAGCGGGACGATCTTGGGCGCGGAAGTAGGCGTGCGGCAGCAGACGACGCACACGCGCACGCCCGGTTCGTTGACGAACGTGCAGTGTTCGCACTGCCATGACGCATCGGGCGGTGGCGGCGCCGGCCCCAGGCTATCCTCCTCGTTGTCTACGTGTGGTTGGATTTTTGTTTGGACAGTTTGTTTTAGGGGTTCGGGCTCGCTTTCGTCCTCGGAGTCGGCATCGCTGGATGGCAGCGGGGGCGGCGAGGGCGTGCGGTGCTTGGTGCGGCGAGAAACGCGCGACCGCACGCTCATGGCAGGCGAAGCGGCGCGCGAGCCAGCGCGGGATGCTACTCGTGACACCGCGCGGCTGTCCGCTAGGGCCAATGTCAAACGGGAGTTACATTAGTTTATACAAGTTGTTTTTAGAATTATGATAAGTGCGTTTTCATGTAAAACTAATTTATAATTGAATACATTTTGGCCTACCTCTGCGGTACGGCTGCGGCGTCATAGATGAATGCATATGCGAGTGTGGGTGGGGGGACATAACGTGGTGTGGGTGCTGCGGCGGGCAGCAGGGCGGCTGCCAGCCCCAGGGCCCGTGGTCTAGGCTGGCGCAGCTGCCGTAGCGCCAGGGCGCGGCGCCGACGCAGTGTGCACAACCGGGGCACGCCGGCACCCCGCTGCCACCGAGTTCCAGGACGGAAGCGCCCCGGCGCAGCGGACGGGCCCAAGTCTGCGCTTGCGGTGGCATGCTTTGCCATGATTCAACCGTCATTGGGTGCTCTCCCTGCAAGTAGACCAAATGATTTACAATTTGTGCACTACATTGTAAATAAAGATAAAATCCAATAAATTATTATTTGAGATAAAATTATAAAAATGTTAAACTTTTCGGCAAATAATAAAAACTCACCAGATTCGGAGTCAAATTGTAAGGGGGTAAAGTTGGTTTCGGACGGCTCCAAGCTTGCGTAAGGTGGCCCAACGTGTTGTTATGGTACGGATGGGCCTGTGGCGGCACTACGGGCGCTTGCTGCATGTTCTGGATATACGGCATGCTGCCGAGGTGACCAGCAGGAGCGGCAGGCGAAGTTGAGGACAACAGCTTGCCTTGCAGGTGTGGCGGCAGCTGCTGGTGCTGAGGAGCACCTTGGTTGCTTAGGGGCCTTGGTGGCTGATTGTGTCCCAACATAGGGTTGATGGAGCCGAGCGTGGCTCTTCGTTGCTCGGGCCCAGGGGGTCTCGGGCTAGCGCTTGATCTATCACCGCCGATCTAAGATAGTTTCACACTGTTAGGTACCTACTATTTAAAAAAATGTATGAGTACATTATTTATTTCATGTGTGTATTGACGCAGCTCACCTTGTGTCTACGCGGCGGCGGCACCGGAGCGTTAGCCTTGGGTGGTAGCGGCGGTCGCTGTTCCTCGCGCAGTTGCGTTGTAGACAGAGCCTGGTACATTAGGTACGTGCAATTAGTATACGTATGTATAATGATAAAGAAGTGCAACTAGCCATGGCTAAAGACTAGACCTCTCATTCATAAACGCGCAATAAGTGTGCTTGAAATATGCTCTGTCCTTACCTATCTGCCATTATGGCATTTCAATTGAGCGGAAAGGGACAATGAAAACTTCACCTAAATAGGTTTATTGTGCGTTTATGAATAAGGCGGAAAACCTAGTAATCTGAAACATGCGCTATGTGAGGTGTAAATAATAGGTATATAAATGAAGAAACTGACTGAGTGACTGACAATATCAACGCACTGCTGAAACTGATAGCCGAATAGAGATTCCAAATTGGGCACGTAGGTTCCTTATGAGGTCTAGGGGTGCTCTAAGAAGGGAAATTAATTCTAAGCGTACTACTGTTATATACAGCTGCAGTTAATACGCATCGGCATTATGTGGCTTAGTATCTTGTCTATACAGTAAAGTACCATATTTGTAAACGCGCTTTGACGTCATTTTGCCACTACATAAAAACCAATGTCATAGTAATAAGTCAGTCTAATTAATTCATTCCGTAGTCCAGTACCAGTACTCAGTATGCATAAAATTATATGTAACCTAGTTATACCTACAAGGTGTTTAAAAAGAGTGTGTTTTGTGTGTAATAAGTGAGTTTTGTTTTAACTCCGACTGTTGTGTGTGTAATAAGTGAGTTTTGTTTTAACTCCGACGGAAGCTGTCTTTTAACAGTACGAATTCACGGGCGTCCTCGAGTGTGGAGATAATAATTATTAAAGTAAGGATTTTTATGCGATGCTCCCGAAAATATTTTGTACCGTCTTTGTGTATTTAGTCTAGATTCCTAAGTACGTCAGCGTCTTGCTTGAGTAGGTAGGCATTAAAGAAGCGCTGTATTTTCGATTTTTTCAATTCTAATGTAATGTAATGTTATAGCTGTCAATTATCTAGTATCTGCAAGTGTATCGAAAGCTTAAATATATTATCCCTAAAACTTATAAAACGAATTCTCATATTCTGGCACTTTTCCAAATTGTAATAGTATAAGTAGCTGCATAGTAGACACTTTTGCGTTGCTGTATCCCAGTTGCCAATTTCATATTAGTCAACCATATAAATAAACATCATAATTAAAATTAAACAGACATCGTGTCCTTACTGTTCCGCGTACATTATTATTATTTATTATATCTTACTGCATATTTTAATTAATATGACGGATATTATGTCAATTATATGTATAAGGGTAGGTAATGCAATGTTAGAGCTGTTTTAAAAAGTTAGTTTCGTGCATTTCGTAAGATCTGTTTTTCATTCTGTTGATAAGTTTGTTTTGTTTGTTTGTGGGAAAATAATCGAACAAATCCATAGTTATTACATAATGGTTTCCTGTGGTACAATTCAAAAAGCGTGCACGCTAATCGTTTCTTTTTACCACAGTGGAATCCTACAGTAGCTGTATACATTGCCTAATATTCTTATGACTGACTTTTTATGAAGTTGTGTAAGTACCTCTTAATCCAATAAAATGGTCCCCGGTATGGAGAGCGGTACCTGGCGGTAGATCCGTAGTTCAGTGGCCCTAGAGCCCTAGACAAGAGGCATTGCAAGAACGTTATCGAAAATGAATAGGAACGACGTAAGCTGCCGGAGGCTGCTGACAGACTTCGTTAGCGTTATGCATCTTGTCTAGGGCCTTGAAACTTTTACTGATTTGTTTAAGGTATCCGCCCATTACGTAATCCATGTTATTGGCCATGTTGCGGCAAACACAACCTTATCACATTGAAAAAAAACTACAATGGCTACGGCTGCTAAAACTGCGAGGCGAAACGTAAGCGAGAGAGAAGGCTCGGCTGACCTTCTAAACCCGTAAAATTTCAAATTTTCACGCTCCGCCCTGCTACTACAGTGGCCTGTCTTGTAAACGTTCCATAATTCATAACATCATAACACATCTGTCTGATTTCGACATGGCGAACTTCGTCGCCTATTTAACACTTAGTTTAACCAGCCTTAACATTTAAGAGACACGTAGTACAATGGACACTCGTGTTAGTTATCTTCAACTTAGCAGTTTTAGTAGATAGATCATAGTGCAGTGAAGTTAACAGTGTAAAAAGTTGGATCAATACCTACATTGGTTTTGTTGAAATTTTAGGGCCAATAAATATCAAATACCTACTATAAATATTATAATAATTGGTATAACGAAAATGTTTACAAACTAGAGTAGATACATACCTATGATATGACCTATGCAAGTCACACCAGCAAAACAATTGTCGCAAAAATATAAAATTATTTCTGTGTACCAAATAAGTAAGTGTATTTTTTATTTATCTGACATACATACATACCTACATACATTAAATCACGCCTGTTTCCCAGAGGGGTAGGCAGAGACCACTTCTTTCCACTTGCTACGATCTTGACAAATTTCTTTCGCTTCTTCCACATTCATACATCGAGTCATGCACGCACACTATCTGACATACTAAGTACCTAATGTAGTAACGAACAGACTGCATTGCAAATCGGAGTAAAATCCACAACCACATTAATTATTCGGTACCTAATTATTAATTTTTAATTAGTTGGTACCTAAGTTAAGTTTTAACATAGAACAGGAAAATATTCTTCATGTAGGTTTCCCTACAAACTAAGATCTATCAAATTCGCCTCTGGATTCAAGCACCGACGGTTCCGGTCTCGTTAGAAGGGTCTTACAGCCAATTTCATCAGCTTTCTTTTACAGCAAACAAAACTGAAAAATTCTAATAACTGTGGTCGAGGCATCGAAAATGGTAAACCAGGGTACCGCGTTATCAAAATTTTGAAAAGTTGAGATATCGCGTTTTCGGTGCGACTTTTACAAAACATGATTTATCATATTTTAGACACTCTATCCAGCCCTGTCAGGTTGTCCACTATCTCCCGGACACCCTGTATGTATGGTGATGGCACCAGTGTGACTGCGCCGAGCAAACGCCGAGCGTCCAGTGGCGCCCTCATTATTATTATTGTGTTTTCTAATGAAGTAAGAATTTCCTTGGAATCAGACGAAATGTTTTTGTAGTGCTACTAAAAACACAATTTATGAGATACGTAACAAACTTTAATAAACAATTACCCTTTGAGTAGTCAGCTTAACGGGAAAAGGTGGCCACTTTTTTCCGTTAACTTAATAACTCGAAGGTCAATTGTTATTAAACTATATGATATACCCTATAAGTTGTGTTTTCATTTGTAGTACAAAAAATGTTTGTCCAATTTCAAGAAAATACTTTAGTTTATTAGAAAACACAATAAAAGTAATGAGGGCGCCACTGTAGCTACATCCTGCGTACGCTCGGCGCAGTCTTAAGCTGCCAGGCACCAATAATGAATACTTAACTCTTATTTCAAAGATCCTAAATATATATTACATTATGGTCCTAAATTGATTGTTGTTAAATAAATGAATAATAGTCCAATCAAAAAAAACAATAATCGTAAACACGCAACGCTGGACACCCTGAGCTGTGTATTACGCTCGAAAAACCGCAAATTTTGACACTTGTTTCAGTATTTTCGAAAAAACTACCCCAAGGAAGCGTTTTTCAAGTATCTTGGTTCGGTACTTTGCCACGGGCGGAATTGCAACAACGCCATCTAGGATGAAGATGTGGACGACCCAACACCATATGCCGACCCGGCTCCACATCCAGAAAACATTTCCCCTCCTCGCCCACTCCCCCCACTGATGTAGATTGGATGAGACCCGAGGGCCTATTGCCTCGCACTTGCAATCGCAATCGACTTCAAAGCGCGACAATGGCTTACATTTTTTATGCAGACAAGCTTTCGATTTTTAAAATGAAAACTATTGCCATTGCGAGTGCGTTAGGCAATAGCCCCTCTGGCAATAGTATTAGTGGTTTTGTATGGATTTTTACTAATAGTATGGTCTTGTTTTTTATTATGCAATAGGCCCCTGGTCCTTCCTAAAGGGCGAAAGTCTAAACTGTTTTTTGCTTGACTATGTGAATAGTATTATTTTACAGTTTAAAATGTTTGTGTTTTTTTTATATTTACGTTTATTTTTGTTTTTAAGAAATACATAAGTGTAGTATTTAGTACTATGTTTTAATCATTTAACCAAAATCCGATATTTTAGGATTTTTATTATATTACCTACTTATTACGTCCCTTTAAAAAAAAAACAATCCGCAAATATAAAAAATCCGTAAATATCAATCAGATATTTTTGGTGGCTCTATGTCAAAGCAAATCAATTGGTTTCAGCATGAGTTCACCGGGACGGGGGCCGGCGGCGCGCGTGCGCCTGCGCGCGCTGTTCCTGCTGGCGCTGCTGGTCGGTGGCAGCTCCCTGCTCTTCTTGATCTCGGGATCCAACGACATGGCGGATCTACTCGAGGACACCGAGCGAAGGAAACACCAATACCAATTAAAGTTCGATTCCACCATTCGCACAGAAGGTTGCCGAATACCGTTCATGACACCATTCGCGGATTCAGTGCTTCCGTCTATAAAACATCCAAACATACGTTGTAAGGCTAATCCTTTGTTGCAATCCAATAAAACTCATATCTGGGTTCAACAGCAAAACATGCATTTTTATGATGTAAGTTACAATGGCATATTCAATTGTTGCTATAAACCATTCTACCGTCCGACCCGGATAGACGACATCACCTCTCCCGACACTGACAAGCGCGTCACATACAAGGAGTGCCAAGTCTTTAAGTACTCAATAAAAGTGAGAGATGAATTCGTCAGAGTAATTTGCGGCGATACCCGAAAAGTATTTGATACTTTTTTTTTATTTGCTACTGAAAAAAAACATCGTGAGGACGACGATTCCATTAAATCTAATAAAACTTTACCCTACAATGTTTTGGTATTGGGAATAGATGGAGTGTCTAGATTTAACATGCTCAGAACGATGCCTAAAACCGTAAATTATTTGTATAATCTAGGCGTTGTGGATTTGATCGGGTACAATAAAGTCGGAGATAATACGTTTCCGAATTTGATACCTATGTTAATAGGTAGAAAAGATACTGAGTTAAGGGAAACATGCGTGCCAAACAGAAATTCGTCGTTCGACAACTGCCCGTTTGTGTGGGAGCAGTTCCGGCGCGCCGGCGCGCGCACGGCGCTGGCGGAGGACGCGGCGAGGCTCGGCACCTTCAACTACGTGCGCCGCGGCTTCCTGGCCACGCCCACCGACTACTACCCGCACACCTTCATGCACCAGGCCGAGAAGCACGCGGCGTACATGAAAATTAGTAATACGCACTTATGTATGAACGACAAATTCTTCTACAAGATATTGTTAGACTATGTCGAACACCTTACAATGTTGGTCGAATCGAAACTTTTCGGATTCTTCTGGGAAACAACTATGAGCCATGATTTTATAAATTATCCCATGGTGATGGACGATGACTACGTTAATCTATTGAGCACAATGCATGATTCGGGTTACTTGAATGAATCTATTATTTTCTTGGTAAGTGACCATGGTATAAGATGGGGCGAATTCCGATCTACAAATCAAGGCCGCTTAGAGGAAAGGTTACCATTTGTATTCGCTCTGATGCCACACTCGTTTCGTAATAAGTATAGTAAAGCTTATGAGAACCTTAAACTGAACAGCCGCCGTCTTACCACGCCATTTGACATGCATGCCACTTTATTAGATTTGGCAAATATAGATAATGTCGAAAACGAAAAGATTATTGCGCGAAGCGAAGAACAATACTCTAGATATCGAAATATCAGTCTATTTTTGCCCATACCAGAGAATAGAACATGTAAAACAGCAGATATAGAAGACCATTGGTGTACATGCTATAGAAGTGAACCTGTGTCGAGAGACCGTGTAGAGGTGAAGGAAGCCGTAGAGCACGTATTATGGCATTTAAATAATCTTTTAAAAAACTATCCACAATGCCACAAACTCGCTGCTGTCGAAATTTTAGAATCAAGAAAAGTTCTCACTGACAATCAGGCTGATGTAATAGAGTGGCCCGAGTTTACTGTCGTAGTGCGGACAGAGCCGGGAGGCGGCGCCTTCGAGGCCACCTTGAAACGCGCGGACGGCGCCGGCGCTGGCAACTCCACCCGCAGCAGCGGCGCCGGCGCACGTTGGGCGCTCGCGGGCTCGGTCAGTCGACTCAACCTTTACGGTGATCAAAGTCAGTGCATATCAGACGCTCTGCTCCAACTGTATTGCTATTGCAAGTCTTAGATAATCTAGGTATTAAAAGTGCACGTAACAATCTGGACTAAGAACATATTTAATCACGAAGCTGATAACGATTAAAGAATTTTGACGCCCATGCCAACCTTATGCACGTCTCACCACGACGTCAGCAGCTGTATAGTGAAAACTAACTATATGTATTATGTACGAAATAACTATTTAACACCGATACGATTTAAAATCGCCATTAAATACATATAACAGAACATACACGGGACACTTGCCTAGATCAGACACTGGTCTAGATAAGGAGGACGAATGCGGTTACGGAGTACTTAGTGGCCAAGATAAGGTAGGTCACAGATCAGGAAGCAGAGGCAGAGACAGCTCTTCAGACTGGTGTCATTTGGTGGACGGTTGGATAAAGACTTAAGACCTTAGCTTCAATCAGTAGGACAATATCGGACAGAGTCGCACGAATATTTTTGCCTTTCCTTGCAGTGAGCTGATGTGGACTGAAATGATGATGAAGGTCAAAAATATCTGGACTCGACTTTATTAATTAACGATGTTAGAGCATGTTTAGATATTTTTGAGCACCTAGTATACTCCAATACATTTTATGGCAACTCTAATAAAAGCAATACTTAAATCGATGGATGAAAACTGAACCGTTGCATTTCAATTTTCCCCAAAACTTATTGTTAAACAAAGCAGGGTATTTTAGCGCGGTAACTGGTAGCCACGGGGAGCCATAACGTCCCTGACCCACCATAGACTCTGTCACAGTGACGTTATGATCTTTTCCTACTCCTGTACTTTTATCTGTCATTTATATAAGAACATACATAATATGTCCGCAGAATAATCCAGAGAAAAGTCTATCTTGTCTATGCCCCAAAATAGCACTTATGCGTTTTTGGGATAAAACGATACGGCCAGCTGCCAAAGCTTAGCGTTGCACAATCGATTTAATCATATTTTAACGATTGTGAAATAGGGGCTATAAATCACCTACTCGTAATGTTTTGAGAAATGATTTCAGTTACCTGATTGGTCGATTTTAAAATAGCTGTATTCTGGTTGGTTGATACGAAATACAAAGTTTTTTTTTAAAGATTTAAATTAGTTAAAGAGTAACACGTACCTAAAAGAACCTATCGTTCCGTTTGACAGTCGATGTGTATTGTGATTGGTGGATTTAATTTGGTGAAGTATTCTGATTGGTCAAATTAAAATGTTTTGGAATTGTAAATAATTCTATTTTCCATTCCGTCAATTTAAAAACAAAGTAAACCATAGACACATATTTGGTCATTTTCTTGTTTCCCGCTCGTTTGTTGTTCTTTACTTCGTTCGTTCGTTTGTAAGTTTTTTCGCTTAGTTTTGCATTTCATTTGAAACCTAGTCGTAGAAAAAGTATTGTATGCAACGGTGTATAACTAAGTCAAAAAACACTCGTGGCGCTTACCTTTACGATGTTCGCCTTCGGCTCACATCGTAACACACGCCACTCATATTTTTTGACCTGTCTTATACAACTATTGCATAAACTACTATAATTTCACACCAAATTCACACCGTAAGAAATGTCAAAGAAATAGAAATGTCATAGTGTCAGTGTGATACCGTTCTATGGTGAGTCAAGGTTTCATTGGGGTGATAGTATAGGCGATTAAAGTATTTATACCTACTAAGAGTCATCTAAGATAGTATAACATAGCCTAACGGGACCCATTAATATTCCTACGCTGTCCCTGCGTCCGTCCATCTTTTGAACCGTAGGTAGTACAGAGGGATTTTTTTCTTTAGAGTAAGTATGTGTAATTACTAACATTTCTTTTTTAAAGAAAGTGAAATAATAAATGGGGTCTCCATATATAGTAGTACCTAGTGTATGAAATTGTTGCATT
Organism: Acleris laterana; assembly: GCA_963966035.1. Lineage (NCBI taxonomy): Eukaryota > Metazoa > Arthropoda > Insecta > Lepidoptera > Tortricidae > Acleris > Acleris laterana. The sequence goes on along the minus strand of OZ014439.1, from coordinate 14,690,062 downwards.
AAATAATGAGGGGTATTAAAACACGAGTGTGTATTTAAGAACCGAGCCGCTAGGCGAGGTTTTTAATAGTATCACACTCATATTATACATTACAGCAAAACGTATTCAATGAATGGCGCCAAAACCTAGCAAATCACCGCGCATGCCTTAAAGCGGGCGCTGTCACAGACAAGTAAAAATTAGAATGAAAACTTTTTGTGATGCTGTAAAAATGACGCGAACCGCATATATGCGTTCCATTATAAAATAAATAATGGATATGGAACCTCGTTGGTGACATTAACTTTTTGGATTAACTTGTATCGTAATGGTAAAAAAATACTTTATAACGTTATTTTGTTAGAGAAATAATGTTATAATGTTTTTTTTTTAATTTCGGTAATGTGTTACAAAGTATGCCAATAAAAAATCGTTTTGAAGTATATAATTCGAACTTTACGATATGAGAGTAGATAAAACGTTTTTTTCAACGTATTTTTATTTCTGTTGTAACGTAAAACATGTAAAATATACAATTAAGCGTCAAATTTGGTATGATTAGATTATTGTACAAGCCTTGATATGAAGAGAAACAACAATTATAAATAAAAAAATAATATAATATTATGTAAATTTGTGTTTGATTATTTGGTCGACTGGTAGAGAATGCCATTAGGTATTAGGTCCGCCATTTGTACTTATTTTTGTGCAATAAAGATTAAATAAATAAAAAAAATTATACTAAAAAAAGTGATGCTTTACGGAACCATCGGTGCGTGAGTCCGACTAGAACTTGACCGGTTTTAAATATTTCTGCTAGTTTTACCTGTCTCTGGTGGTTCCTGCGCTTGGGGTGCCGGTGGTACATGTCGTCGCAGGAGGCGCACAGCGCACGCCGGCCGCACTCGGCGCAGCGCACGCGCGCGCCGCCGCCGCCGCACAGCCCGCACGAGGCGCCCGCCTCTGCCGGGTGACCTGTGCCCCGTGTAACGATCACTACACAAACCACTTAGGCATCGTGCACACCAAACGTATTGTCCGCCGCCGACTGAGAGCGCGCGTTACGCAGTTTATCGCTTTGACACTCAGATCATAGAAACAAGGGAGATATGTTATGGGAGCGTGGTTCGTGACGCCGTCCGTCCGTATGGTCAAATTGGACATATCGGCACAAGGCGCGTTAAGTCAAGCGTTGCCTTAGTCACCCGCCAATCGCTGTTAATATACGAGCTCCGATTAAAAGGTAAAATGACAGTTTTTAGCGTGAAAGTACAAAAATCGAAGTGCAAACATAAATATAAAGGGCATATCATACCACCGGTGAATTTCGTTTTTAAGCCAATTGACATAAGAATCATCGAGCATAGACTTTTAGATTTACTATGGAACTATAACAAAGGGGTTAGGGATATGTAACCAATCAAATCTTACAATTTTGGCTTTATACATATACTAGCTGTTTCCGTGCCCACTTCGTTGGGTAATAAACATTTTTTTTGGTTATAAATATATTATAGCTTATGACACTCACAAATAAAGTGGCTTTCTATTGGTAAAAGAATTTTCAAAATCGGTTAAAGTAGATCCAGAGATTACCCCTTACAGTGTCACACACTTTACCTCTTCATAATATTAGTATAGATTAAATTAAAAGTATCGTAATGCAGTTAATTGTAAAGTATCAAAAATAATTTAAGGATATTTTTGATCCCTAAACATTTTTGACAGATCAGAAGACCTTTTTATGAAGACGTAGGTAAGTACTTGGTAGTTTTAACACAGTTCAACAGAATTCAGTAACGTATCTTAGGAATGCTTTTACGGTCGTCTTACTCAACTAAATAGGCTTATGAGTTCAGTGATGCTATAGAGAGGCGCGTTCAGCGATGAGGCCGATG
>OZ014439.1:14580497-14687985 GCA_963966035.1 Acleris laterana | reverse complement strand
CCCTCATATGTGTTGTGAGTCAAATTGTGCCACTTTTATTTTAAATAACATCGCAAGGGCAACATAGTTTGCTGGTTTTAGTTTTTCGTTACTTATACTCTTAACTAGTTAACTTTAAGTATCTCTATACCGAAAAGAACTCGAATAGATCCCAACACGGATGTACCTACTGAACTACTACCTATCTACATTATTTTTTCTACTCTTACTATTGCGTACAGTGCAAGAGACGGCTTAAAAAGTATTTCGGTTTAGGGAAAAGTCGAATAGTTTTGGGTGAATTTTTAGAGCAGGTTTTAGATGACCAAAGGATTTAAAAATACGAGAAACTACTACCAGTCAGTTTATTAATAAGTTATATATAGAAATGCGCCGAATAGTGGTTTCACCGAATAGCCGAATACACAAATATTCGGCGCATGTCTAATAATTGTCATCAAAATCTTTAAAAAAAGCCACCGAAATGAAGAAAAATCTTGCCTTCAAAAATTTACCCATATTTAACATTCTTATTTGAATCTGTAACCTATCAAATGAAAATTATAAACAAAAGAATGATATGAAAAGTTTTATAAAGGCCCTATCATCCCGGCTCATAGACGCCTCCGGAGATCCTAGAGCTGGTTCTTACCTCTCCCAAAGGATTGGGCTAGCTATCCAGAGAGGTAATGCAGCCAGTGTTATAGGGACTATGCCGCGCGCGGACCTGCTAGAGGGGGTATTCTTTTTGTAGTGGTGATTTTTATTTTAATCTTTAATTTTTCAGTAGCTTAGTTTTATTTTAATTAAAAAAAGTTTAGTTTTTAACTTTGAATTGTAGATAAGATTGTATTGTAGTATTACTTGAATAAACAAAATGTAATAAACAAAATTGCCACCGAAATGACGAAAAAATTTGCCGTCAAAAATCCACCCATTTGCGTAATAGCGTATAAGAGCGAGTGAAAGAGAAGTACGAACTCAAATAACCTTTTAAGTAGGTTTGGCAACATTAAAAATATTTTGATTTAAATCTTGATTTTCGAAACGATTTTTTCAATTAAATCAAAACACTCAACAATAAGTAGATAACCAAAACATATTTGAGATCCTCAGCCTATTAAATTTCGTTATCCGCCCCCCCCCCCCCCAAAATTACCCTTATTTAAAAATTAATAAATATTTGCTTTGCACATCTGTGATTGTGTTATAGTATTTCACCATCCTACTAAATTTCACCTGATTTGGTCCAGTAGATTCGGAGCAAATTGGCTGCGACAGGCGGAAGGACGGCGAGACAGACGCACGAGTGATCCTATAAGGGTTCTGTTTTTCATTTTTGTACGGGACTCTAAAAACATCATGAGTCATTAGGGTATTCGATTTTCAACCCTACTTTTAAATGCCTATCGAAAGATAGGTAATTGCACTGTGTTCAGCTTAAAGTACTTCATGACATGACACAAAACATACAGGTAAAACATACAAAAAATATAATTAATAATTGTCTTTAAGTGACAGAGTTTCATAGTGGTTCAACAATAAAAGTTATTAATCGTGCAATATAGTAAATTGTGTATTAAGGGTGGTAAAGAAAGAATTACAAACGAGAGTCTGTTTGAAGCCCGAAGCCGAAGGCTAAGGGCTTTAATGACTCGAGCTTTGTATTTCCTTTACCACCCGTGTAACATACAATGTTTTTCATCACAATTGCGAGGAAATTAAATAAAATCAGACAAAAAATCATATTTTTAACTTATTAGCGGCAGACTACATCATTGTCTGTGACTTCACACAGATAATGTCAAACGTGTTTGGAGTCCGATTCTAGTGACAGTCGAGATCAATAGTTTATATGCGAGATTTTTAGGAAATTGTATGCAACTGACATACATACATACACATACATAAACTCACGCCTTTATTCCCAGAGTGGGGTAGGCAGAGCTACAGAATTACCAACAACTCTAAAAACTTGTTGATAATTCTGTAACCACATTTTGCACACTTAGGCTAAGATGTTTACCAGCAACTGACATTTCATCTCGAATGACACTTCATATCGAATTGCACAAGAATTGGGGTCCTGACGTATTGTGATAGTTTGAGTCCACGCAAAATATTAAAAAAAAAGCTATTACGCACGATAGGGCGTAATGGTAAAAAAAGGCCCGCGGGTATTATTTTGGATTTACGGTCGATTTTTCTAGCATGTTAGGACACTATAATTACGAGCAAGTGTGATGAAAAATAATAAAATAAATTAATAGAAATTAATATTTGGGGAAAGTGATCTCAAAAAACGACTAATACAAAAAATAATTAAAAGAAAGGCTATTACGACTATGTATTAGCATAGTCGTAATAGCCTTTCTTTTAATTATTTTGGTTGGTGGATCTATTGGTTCTAGTGTTGTGTAGGTATGCGACCAAAATGTTTGAAATGACCTACTCCTTTTTTTAAAGTATTTATTTATTCTGAAGATAGGTACCTGTCTATAAAAATACGTCCATAATTTTGCGCGTTGTGGATGTAAGCAACTTTTTATAACTAGCTTAGATGGTTATTAAACCTAGTTAATTGCGCGACTCATTTGCAGAGATGTCATAGGATTGTTTAAATAACTTTGTGTTTGTTTTGTATGTCGCGGGCAGGCTACATTCCACCGGCTATTTCGGCTACATTCCATGTTCATTCGCCCAACGCGTTTACCAATAGGAAATCCCTTAAATAAACGTTTAATTACGAATATTTTTGCAATGATTAAATACCTACCCTTCAGACCGAGACTAATAACTAGAAATGCGAAGAGGCTTGGACTATCTTCGTAGGTACTTGACTCATGAAGTGGAGTAGTACAATGTACAATATTATAGAGGTAAATAAAAGCAGTTCAGACTGACCGCGTAGGCGCGGCTGGCTTATGTGTGTGTGTACACAATAGGTCTTTTCAGTATGTATTGCAGCCACACAGTTTTATTTGCAAACTGTACTTACTAGTAAAATTATTGATACAAATCGGTCGGGAAATTTTAACCGTTGATTTTTAACAAATCTGCTGTAACTAATAGATTTTCTTAAGCAAGATGAAGTACATCAGACGTGACCGAGATAGAGCGGGCGCCGCCGCACCCGTCGACCCGTTCCGATTTCGCTTCTCATATCCCAAAATATCGAATGTAAATTGGGTCTATTTAAAAATCTCATTTAAATTACACTTTCATTTTGTAGTGTTTTGTATTCGACATACCTTGTGATGCTGGGTTCTAAACTTTTGTAAAACTGATTAAGGCACTGGAGAAAACCGAGTCACTTTCTGCTATCGCGCACTTTTCGCACCCATAGTTATGGATACGTAACACTTATGCAAGCATGTACTCCAGGTGTAGGGTCGAGCGGCGCCAGGAGCCCTGGCCGAGCGAGCGCCGGCGATTACTGCTAATCGTGCTCCCTATCCGGACGAAATTGACAGCGGGAAGACGCGCGCGCGCCGCTATTTCGGTCCGCGGCCGCGTTGCCCCGATTCCACTAAAATTACAACGCGCTTCTATTTCCGCACTCAATGCGCCCTCCCGCCCGCGTCTCTACTCCTAGCGAAATTGTTATCATAGAGCTGAGGAGGTGAACTTCAGATACAACTTCAATATTTAAAATTAAAAAGCATGCTGGGTATAACGGCAAAAGTTCATTGAGACCAATAGTTTAAACATGAATTGAGTTGCGAATGGATATATCGCCTGCGACTTAGTTTGCGATTTATTTGTATTTGTGTCAACCACTTTTATGTCCCTCCTAACTCTACGGGTTGATGTTTAAAATAATGTTTTTTTTTATTCCAATACAAAGTTTAAGTAGGTATAGGTATAACTTAATAGTTTATATTACCTTCTAAAATAGCAATCAAATCCGGGCCTAGAATGAGACCGCTATAATCCTATAATACCTAATTAGTTCACCCCAAACCAAAGTACCTGGGTAGTGATTCTCTCAACAACGACGGTAGGACGGACGAACGAGTGAATCCAAGCGGCGAGTTTAAGTAGTCCCGTCAGTGCGAACAAAACACATTTTAGCGCGTGCATTTTCAATCAAACAGCCTTATACGTTCGATCCATCGGCAGAAACCATGCTGCTAAATCAAACACCCAAAAACCCGCGTCGTTTCTTAGGTTTTTGTACTTAACTTAAGTTTAAGACTTTTAAGGCAAGTTCTTAGCATGAGTGGTCAGTTAATATGTTGCTGCATTACTTTTACATAACAAAAATATCGTTTAGTAAAGTAATTAATGTGAAGAAAGTACTCAAAAGGATAAGAACAAAGACATTTCCCTGTGATAATGTTGTTTTGGAAAACGCCCTACGACGGAAATATTATTTGGTTTTATTTACTTGTCTATTAAAAACACGACACTAAACCAAATAGGTATTGTGTTTGATTAACATTTTCGTTTTAATTTATTTTAATCGTAATTGTATTGTAGGTAGGACGGTATGTTGGTTCTTGGTGTACCTTACTTAATAAATGAATAATAAAGATATCAATACAGGTATTTAAAGTTATAAATTATAAATCAAGATCGTTGCAAAAAATGCAGGTAAGTATTCGGTTTGCGCCTTTAATTTACCAAAGTCTTGTGTGGTTAAACGCTTGTTGTATTCATTGCGCTTAATCTAATCTAATCACTTACACAATTCATTAATTAATACAGCTGTATTATTACTTGGTTTCCTGAATTAATAATATTTACATTTCGTCTTATACTATATATTACCGATGACATCTCATGTCCGAAAATAAAAGCAAAAGTTAAAGTTTCTTGCCCACAATTCGTACAGTACACATGATTAACGATATTTTTCGCCTAAGATCGAAGGGCTTTAGGTGCCCCTTTTCTTGATAAAAAACCCTATATTTGACTAAAAACAACAAACAATAACATGCTGACAAGCGGTGATATTTGAATTGACATGCGTAAGGTAACATTACCATATGAAAATTGTTTTTTCATGAGATTGTGGTAGACGGATAACTTAATTATAAATTACTTATATCCGTTTAATAACCTACCTATATGAGATCGATCGGGTGGGATAGGACCACAGATTATAAGGGTCTTAGGACATCAAACAATAACCAGGAAGTTATAGATAACTTCATGACAATAACAAACTCTAACATGCGGTGGAATTTGAATTGACGCGTGTAAGGCAACATTGCCATAATACGAAAAGCGTTTTTTTTTAATTTACTTTTAACATTGTCATGACATTCGTGTAAACCTATAACATAAGATCATAATAGAATCCCCGAAACTCCCGATTTGCGAGGTTATTATAATTGCCACTTCGGTGTTTAGAAAGGCGGTATACCTACATATCAAAGCTATTCCTAGTTTGTGTGACTGTTCTTTAATCAAAATGTTGCCTAGAAACGATGTGTCATCATAACACTTGCTTATAAATAGATGCTCTATCAAATGTGCACCTGATTCAGAGTGATATGGAATTATTGCACAAATTTAAGGAAAATGGATACTTTACGGCGGACCTTTACCACTTGCTGTCTAGGAAAAAACTTATTCATACGGAGGAAACGGTACGACTGATTCCGTTAGCATTAGTTGAACGAAATTACAAAGGCGTTTATTTATAATTTGTAATTATAGATTAATCGAACATTTATATTCAGATAATCCCATCCCAGTATGAGAAGGAAATGAGACTCAGCCCCCAGGAGCGGCTGCAGGCATTGACTAAGATAGACATTCCCAACATCGTCACGCATGGCCACGAGGTGTCTCCGGACAGGGTCGTGCTTGCGTTTACCCCAAGAATAATAGTCTTCCAAAACTTCAAACCGAATGAAAAAATCGTAACAAAGTTCTCAGTTAAGAATATAAGCAAGGTAATAAATAGTACCTATTCGTAAGTTTTTTCTTAATATAATTATGTTTATAAGGTCAAGCGTACTTACTTCGACGGAGACAAGGGGTAAAAGTAACAATTTAAACTAAAACATACATAAGAAATTTTAAAGATAAAAGATGTTTGTTCAGTAAGTAAGCCGCACGGGAACTTATACACTTCAATAATCTACCAGTCATATAGAATAAATAGTACATCAAAGAGTTAGGATTATACTTTCGTCGAAATATCCTCGCTCGACCTACATAAGAATCTTAAACATGGTGTTCAAACTTCTGTCACTTGTCGTCGCGCGTAACCAAGGGATTCACAGAAAACCAGCCAAAACCAGCCTTGTAGCTCCAAGTGCTGCAACACATTCTGAGGCGGACCCTTATTGATGTCACATTCCAATGATATCATTATTGGGTTAAATTTTATTTTACTAGGTACGTTATTTAATATGTTGGTGGAGGTGTGTTATCAATAAAATGTTTTCTTTCTTTCTTTTTTTTCTATACCTTATGGCTGCTACAGTGTTCACGGCGAAGCATCCAGTCTTTTTACGTGACGGAACACAGTCTTCGTGTTTTTTATTTAATTGCGCACTGTTTTGTAAGGCCATTTTTATTCAAAATAAAAAAGTTAAGAAACAAGTAGCTTATTCCCGTTCACTATTACGATCCATTCGAGGAGTGGTACACTACTATTTTCAACTGACCAAAATAAGTATCATAAATGTGAGGTAGGTTTAGCCTCCTGAGGTTCCTTGTACTAATAGTAGTACAAAATACGGCCATTGGAATAAAGATCTAATGCCAAGGAATTAAATTGGAATTTCTTTTGTTTTTATGACTACTGATCAAATTATAAAATTGACTTTATTTCATTCATAATAGATTCATATTCCAATGACAAATTTCGTTGTATGGTGGGCCTTAGGAGGTTAGGTTATGTTTGCACTTCAGATGGCCCGAAGGGCCAAAACACTCAGAAATAGACTGACTATGTTAAATTTGATGTTCAGATAGTATAATCATTAGTCAATTGAACATAGCAGTCGTACCAATGGTCGGGTACGCATTCAAGAACGCTATTGTACTCGTAAAACGACCTGTAGCTTAAGAGACTTATTAAAGCACGGATGTTTGCATGGCCAGGGTCCGTCGTTCCTCAACTTGGTGTACAAGGAGTCCTCGCACTTTTCCATTAAACCGTGTAGCGGGCAACTGCTGTCGCGTTTAGCGCCCGGCATCAGCGTGACCTTCGCCGTCACCTTTGTCTCCAACCAGCTCGAGGACTGCGTCCACAAGGTTAATTTTAACACGGACAAGGACACGTACGTCTTACCTCTTATCGGTAAGTTTCTCTACCAACAGGATAGATGATACGATGCTATTGCATTGGACTTTAGATTTGGGGTGGAATTAGGAGGAGTATCACTTTTTGTATCCGACCATCCATTCTTCCAGCCATCTAGTGTCTTGATGAAACTATGACGATACCTACTATTGGGAAAATTTTACATTTCTGATAATTGAAGGTGAATTAAAAAAAATGTTTTTGATGAGTTTCCGACGTAGGTAGTTTCATGGTAATTTTAGGACAACAAAATAAAAATTTCTCCTATGTGCAAAGTACACTTTGATTGCCACCGACCCGCTAGACGGGTCCATGTTGTATGAAAATCAGAGATCTTGGCAATGAAAGTGTTAAACTAAAATTATATAATATTCGCAACAAGATCTTCTTTGAGTTTGACTCTAATATGGAGATTTCTTTTATATGTAAGTACATATAAACGATGATTTTTAATCGGTGACGAGGAGTTGAAAAGTATTAATTACCAACCAAAATTTAATTCAATAGATGAGGTGTCACGCAGTTATCTCACGGTTTAATTAAAATATGACATAATATGACATATGAATTAAATATGACAACTGTTACATGATTTTATTAAATAAGTAAGGTTAGGTTCGACTTTAGACCACAAAAAAAACAATGAGGCGGGAAGTATCTCTTTGCTAAATAAAAGTTTTGTAAAACGATATAGTTTGTCAAATGATGATTTGGTAAAAGATTACTGAACTAAAAATACACATTAGACAACGTAAACACCTCAATCTGTATATAACCAACCGTTTCACTTTATTCTACCAACTGAGACGTCACAAGAGCAAATAAGTGATGTGAATTCCCCGTTTCCCGCTGCTTATTCGTCACTTTTTTGGGCTATTTATTGCAGTTTATTATCTAATTTTTATTCTTAATTTTCACGGCCGACCCGTTGCCACAACAGAGGGCCCAGACAAGATGCATTACGCTAACTATCGTTTCTATTCGTTTAGTTTTTAATCCAATCGCGTCACTGACACATCACGTGACTTTTCGTATCACGTCATCTACCAGTGACGCGATTGGTTTAAAAACTAAACGTAGAGAAACGCTAGCTAGCGTAGTGCATCTTGTCTGGGCCCTCAGGCGCGCGGAATGTTAGGAGCGACGGCCAACCCGGTTTTAGTCGGGATTCGGAATCGCAAAGTAGATGCATTTGCGTTAGTTATTTATGTGTTTTTAACTGTGCCAATAACCAACGAACACCATGGTTAAAATCCTACATTCATTTTTGAAGTGAAGTAGAAACGCCACGTCAAGTGCCGTTACTTTGGCGGGGAATTTGACAGATCTTACGTCAATTAAAGGTTTTAAGGCCAGGTCTACCAACCAGTGGGCCTAATATTGCTGTGTTTATCGCGTGATAAATTTTGGATAAGGCATCCGTCACCTTCTGACAGGTAAATAAGTACACGTGTCAAAAAGTGACGGATGCTTTATCCACAGTTGACACGCGATAAGAACGCAGCCATACTGGGCCCGCTGGCGTGACAACACAATGACTTCACTCAAAGTAACCAATTGCAAGTCTTGAAACCGTAACCTAGCGACCATTGTTAGCGTACTGAGAAATATGATTGGTAATTTCGATATCGGAAAAACGAAAAACCCGCATGATTTTATCCGAACGCTGATGTTTCCTATAAACTGTAATTCTATGGAACTTGCTAACTATGTAAACAAGCCGCCATACTAAAATTTACATTAGATGTCAATTTCAATATATTGTTTGTTTACATAGTTAGCAAGTTCCATAGAATTACAGTTTAGATACGTTTAAACCAACCGTTTCTATTGGTAATACAACGCCCAATCAGGTATTCTTGCTGAACACCGTCGATTTTGCTAGTTTTAAATAGGGTTTCAACAAAACTACCAAATCACATTGACAATTATTTTACGTTACAACAGAAGACTATTTTCATCTTTTCTTGATTAAATCTCATCTGTCTCGTAGTAGATATATTTTTCCAGAGTCAATTTAAAAAAATTGGTACCTGATCAGATCACCGACTAAAGATCACCGTCTATATTAATTGATATTTGATATATTCAATTAATTTTATGTTATGTACATTTTTACTATAAGTATTCCATTTCATGTATTGTACTTTCATATACTGTGTTCTAATTTCATTTAGCTATGGGGCCAAGGCCAGTGTTCGATTTCCCGGATACCATCGTTATACCAGAAGTACCGCTTAAAGTTGAAAATGAAGTGCCCATAATTATCCGCAATGTTGGAATGAGACCTGCAGGCTTTAGGTTTCTGACGAGAAGGTATTTATATATTATACTAATGTTCTCATTACCGATCTGTAATATGTTATCATTACCGAAAAATTAAATATAAATATTAATGATAAAATAACTAATTTATTTCAGTCCCTTCACTGTCTACCCAAAAAACATTTATTTAAATCCCCAGGAGATAACAGAAGTCAAAGTCAAATTCAAGACAATGCGTTTAGGAAAAGTCGAAGGGTATTTAAACGCGTTGTGTGAAACTGGTAAATAAACGAGCTCTTATACAACCTTACCACGCTTTGGCCGTTCATTGGACATCCGAGGCTGGCCTGAAGTCATTTTTTTTACATTTAATTAAATTCAATACAATTCAATCATTTCTTAATCAATTATAAATATTACATAACATAACATTACATTTCATATAGGTATATTATAATAACATTGACTATCGTTCGTATAGGTGAGAATTTTCAAATAAACCTCATTGGGACGACGTTTCCAGTCAGCGTAGAACTTGAAAAGGAGGTGGTCAGGTTCTCGGACACGTATTGCACGATGGTGCGCCAGCAAACGTTCAAGGTCACCAACAAATCCAACCAGCTCCTTACTTACATGTGCATGAAAAATAATCACATATATTATGGTGCGATATTTTTTTATTTATTATACCTATATCTATAGGTCGATTCCCAAGAGCTGGCACCAATGGATTGAATGAGTGAACGAAAGTATACAAGTGTGTAAAATAATAATAGGTTTTCGGTTTGAAATTCGAACATCAGTTCAAAGGACGGCACTCACACAGTGATAGGTGACTTTTGTTCATTCCATTCTTGCCAGCTTTAGGAATTGAAAATTTGACACATTTCCTTGAGATGCCTTCAAATTATCGATTCCTTTTTCAAATTTTAACAATTAGTTAGTTTAACTACTGATCAACCACCAGGCCCTAGTGAATCTACCTATACTTATTATGTGAGTTTTGAAATTTGCTTAAATAACTTTTTGTTCTCTACCTTTCATTAGATTTTGAAGAAAAAGTGAAGTTAGCACAAATGTTTCATGACTTAAAGGAAAGTGAATTAGCAAAGTGTCAAAAATTAGTACAATATGATGTTTTAAGCTGCGACGAACATGAGCGGGTGTATACTAGGATATTTCATGACGAAATATATTCTCTCGTAGCCGATGAATCTTTACATTTTCAAGATACACACTTTTCAATAACACCGATTGTGAGTACCTGATATATTATAATGACACCAGCAAAGTCAAATACTTTCGTCCACACAACGTGCTTTAATGTGACCACCATTAAGGTGAGCACCATTTGTATGCAATGAATTCGCGTCTTCCTGTCAATAAAGCCCTGTAATGAAAAAGGATACCATTGTTCTAAATATCAAGTGAAAATGGGTAAAAGTTCCGTTTATATACAGATGTAGTGAGTAATCCTTTCCCATCGTTTTTTGCCGGATAAGTTCGTATTTATCTATCTTTCTCAATTAGCTTCAGTACCCATCAATAAGCCAACTGAGAAAGCAAAATAAATACGAAAATATCCGACCAAAAACGAAGGGAAAGGATTACTCACTACATCTACGAGTATACATTCCCTTTTTTATTACAAGATTAGACGATTTATACCCTTTTTCACTGCAGAAGTTTAACTTGTGATACAAGGGGAAGTCTATTTTTAATTCACATTATTGGACAGAGATTTCCGCTTGTAAATACAAGTTTTTTTTATAAACAGTGCCCAGGTCATATGCATATGCGGCCATTCTACCAAAGGGGCTTTTTAACTTCGACTTCGGTCCTATAGAAAACTGCAATGATAAGATACCGACCTGTAACTGAAAATTACCTGGTACCTGAGTATTATCGTTATTTTCAGAAAGGAAATCTTTGGCCAAATAAAACAACAGAATTCACGATATCTTTTAAACCACAAGCTATTGGTGAATTTAAGGCTGTTTTGTACTTGGATATAGACGGTTCGGTAGACCGCGTACCGCTGACCATACTCGGGACATCCCTGCCGCCTTCGATACACCTCAATCTGGAAACCCTGAACATGGACTGCATCTATATTAATAAGATCTATAATTACGAAGTGGTGGTCCTCAATAAAGGTATTCATGTAATTACTCACTACATATACAGTAGCCTTTTTAAACATGAATGTGTTCTATGAGCAAGGGTTCTTTATGAAGAATGTTAATTGTTTTCATTAGGCTTTATAAACGGAGTAGTGATGTATAAAGAAGTGTCGCCCCTGTTCGGGAGCCACATCACCTGTTTACCGGCGCTGCACTGCTTGCGCCCTGGAGACCGGGAGATTTTCGTAATCTCCTTCAGCAACTCTAATCAAGGACCATACTTTGAGGAGATCAATTTTGTCATACGCGACACTGATGTAGTATTAAAACTCTATTTGAAGTGAGTTTAAGGTAGTATTGTCAGCTATATTATAAATTTGAGGTTCTACTAAATTGTAATCGTTTGTTACTATTCAATTGTTTAGAGGTGAAGTTATTTATCCTTCGCTGATGTTTAGTAAGCCGAGTCTGGATTTTGGGGAAGTCAGCGTTGGTAAGGTTATTTTCCTTTCAAACTCTCTGTACTGTTTTTAAATAGATTACTGATTTTCGCATGCGATACTTTACAGGTGTATCAAAAACATTAGAGTTAGAAGTTATTAATGAATCAGTTGTTTATGTTAATGCATCCGTAAAAATTTCATCCGATGGTCCCGAAGAAAGCAGCATTCGACTGATAGACTATGCCGTTGCTGACTGGCCGAAACCGAAGTTTCCTCAATGGCCTAGAGAATTTGATATAAAGCCATGCAAAATCGATATGTCACCTGAGTCAAGAGTGTCTATAAAGGTTCCTAATATTTGTTTTATTTAACGCGTACGAGTGTTTCTTTAAAATTGATTTAAGTAGACCTCTGACGCAGTGACAAATTACACTTAGGGGATGTGATGTTGAACGTCACCTTCGCCTTATTGCGTCATAGTACATTTAAAAACATTTTATTGACTGTATTTTAATGATCTTATTTGAGTAAATCTCTGACGCAGACAAACCTCACTTGCGTGATATGGTGTTGAACGTCACATTCGCCTTGCGTCACGGTACATAAACAAAAAGAGACTGTATTTTAATGATCTTTCAGGTTACTTTAACAGCAAATTTGATAAGAGCAAATCAAACATCGCTGGAATTGGAGTTAGACAAATCTGACAGTCCTCCTATCATTCTACCAGTTACTTTTGATGCTAGAGTCCCCATACTCACTCGAGCGCCAGACATCAATCTAAGAACATGTTTTGTGGATTTTTCCTATAAGCACGAACTTTATTTACAAAGTAATGGATTTGAAGGATACTTTACAGTTGAAAAGCAAAATGTACGGTTATTTATCAATCTATGAAGACACGGTGTAACAAAAACCTCGTCTCTAAAAAAGCATCCGCTGTGTATAAATTCCGAAATTCCAAAAAGCAGCATTCTTATGGATTCAGGTTTATAACTTTTGCGAGAATGCTTTTTCTCAGGGTCAGTGACTCTATAAACAGGTTTTTTTTAAATGAGATTTTTGGTTCACCTAGTATTCTTATTCAGTCAGAACATTTTCCGTACCTAGCTGGTGACACTTGTGGTTTGCTTTCAGGAAGAGGATACATTTCAGGTTGATTATGAAATACAAGAGGGAAATATAGAGCCAAATAGCACTATATGTTTACCAGTGGCAATAATGACAAGCGTTTTTGGTGTTCAAGAATATACCATCAGGTGAATGTCATGTTTAATTAAAAATATTGCAGAATACGAAGATATTTTTAACGTATGGGCTGACCGTAAAAACAGAAGTAATAAATGTTGGCGCCGCTGGCACTTTTGTGGTTTGAGAGTTGCAATGCAATCAATGACCTACACAGGTATATTGCGTCCTGCAGGGTTTACGACAAACACCAAGCGTGTTGAGCAGGCATAATAATTATGTTAATTTTAATAAAAAAAACCGCTCCTAAATACATTTTGAATTATGAATTTCTGTGACCCAAACAAGGCCGTGTAACGTAAATTGAAGTATTTATAATATTAGCGTGAATTTTTGAGGGTATATTAGAATTTACAATATGAGATGTACGGTCACGAGCGTTAATTTGGGACCCATTTCAAGAAAAATATGCTTGAAGTCGTCAATGTCATTAGAGATGTCAAGTTTTTTGTAACTTTTAGGAAACTCAACCTCTTTGTTGTAGAATGTCAGATAGACTTTGGACCTAAAGTGGGTACCAAATTTAATCTCGTGACTACATACTGTGCCGCGTGACATATCAATTGAGAGGCGTTATTAAAAGGGTCTAAATTTTAAAATAAATATTTTTATACATATGTTATAAAAATATTTTGTTTCTGCTAGGAGTATTATTTTGGGTGCTTAACATGGATTTTTCTGATAAAGAAAGTTTACACTGAACATGTATTTACAAAAGACATACCTTACGTTAGTGTTGTAAAGGATTCGAGTTCTGGGGGCCTAATATGGCTGCGTTTCCTCAGTGGCCCAGAGAATAGAGGCAGCCATACTATGCCCGCTGAGAGTCTTTTTTATAACGACTCGAGCTCAAATGACGAGAATTGACTGATGCCGTTCAAGAAAATAAACGTTTTCCTTACGTCTCGTTAAAATTTGTTATTTGCTACGTACAAAATGTGTCAAATTTTAACGAGACGTAAGGAAAACAATTCGTTTCTTGAATATAGGAACCGGGCATAAGTTCATAGGAATCCCTTTATTGCAGAACTTTCAACCAAGCAAGTCTCGCGAGCTAAGTGAGTCCCGCATAGGACTTGATTCCTTCTTCTGCGTTCGAGTCATTTGGTGTAACGACTCGTACTCGAGCCGTATTATTGTTTGAGCCCACCTCCCCTTCAACGATACCTTCAGCACACAGTATCACCTCAGTTCTTAGTGCGGCGGTGTAGCTCATGTAGCTGTTATTATTATATATTTGCATTTAGTTATATTTTGTGCTATTTTACTTATTTTATTCTTTAAATTACAATACAATAAATTTTCGAAGCTAGACTCTGAGTCATATTGTGAATCTAGCCGCTAATTTGGAAACTAATAGTCGCATTGAGACTCAAGCTTTTTCGAAGAAAAGCTATAGAGAAAACTCGAGTCGCTGGGTTACCGCTCATGAGTCGTCTATTAAGTGAGTCGAGTCTATAAAATTAGGACTCCAGAACTCGAGTCTTTTACAACACTATCTTACGTTATGATTATTGTTTGAATACTTATAAAATAAGTTTAATTCACGGTTCTTCATCGAACTGTACATAATTGACTCACTGAGAAATTAGTCTGGGAGTTCGATATCTTAATCGCCTTGATTGTTATTTATTGGTGTTGGAATTCTAAACAAATCCGTAATAAATCAGTTATATCAGATCTAATGCAAGGAGTTATGTGTAAGGTTATTGTATATTAATTGTATAGTTATCATTATCATCTCTAGGTTGAATTTGTTTGGATTATCGAAGCCCGTTAAAATATGCCACATTACGGGGTGCGGTGTCCGTCCTATCGTTACATGTTCTCCAGTAGCATTACACTGGGGCCAAGTCAAATTACTTACTAAAACAAGAAAATCTGTAACACTGATCAACGACTCTCCGGTGATTGTGAACTTCAAAGCATCTTTGGTATGTTATAATATATTTTGTTTGTTTTAAACTTACGCGACATTCACTTCACACATATATGATCAAACTGCGATTAGAATACGATTCGACAGTACCGTTAGCAGAACAGTACTTGTAATTAGTACTTAAATATATCATTAGAGAGGTGGCTCGAGATCATGTTCAAGCACCTCAAGAAATGAATGTAAGTTATATTGAAACGGAAGTAAGTATGCCTGAAATTGTGAAACGAAGCTTTCACAGCTTCTGGCATACTTACTTACACAGCTATTATGATATGAAACTCGGCAAGGCTGCGGGACATAGTCACGGGCGTAGTAGCTAGACAGTTGTACCGCCTTTTCAACTTGTGTTGGAGGAATTGTCGAGTACCCGGAGATGGGTGCAAGGTCGCTGTCGTTCCGTTGTATAAGGGAAAAGGGTCACAGCAGGACTCCAAAAACTATCGCGAAATAAGCCTTGTCAGTGTCGTCGGCATACAGCAAAGGTGATGAATGCCTCTGATAAGAAAATATGAGTGCGCAAGCGGGATTTAAAAAGCGATTGATATGTACGGATCAGGTCTTTTCCTTGCGATGTATAATGGAAAAGAGTTTGGCTAAAGGCCAGAAATTCTATTAAACTTTCGTGGATTTGGAGAAGGCCTATGATAAAGTGGAGAGGAATGAATTGTGGTTAGATTTCGTCCATCGAAGTCTCTCTATGAGAATTTCAGTGAATGTGTCAGGATCAATGGGACCTAGATATACCGATTTAATATTGAAAAAGGTGTAGGACAAGACTCGGCAGCGTCACCATGGCTATTCAATATGTTCATCGACAAATGCTTGATAGATTTGAAAGAAAAGATTTGTGGACTGGAAATGAATGGGTTATTCATCAAATGCCTTCTCTATGCTGATGACCAAGTAATACTTGCATCGTCGGCTGAGGAGTGCAGGAGATGGTAATGAATGAAATGGTGGTGAGGCATTAGAAAGAAAGGGGATGAAGGTGAATGTAAGTAAAATGAAAGTAATGGACTTTGAAGAGTATCAGGATTGGAAATGAGAGGTTCTAACACGGTCATTCTCAAGACAGAATTTTGTCTTCGCGCTTAGAAAATACAAAACTATTAAATTTGCCATATCTTATATTTTTGAACCGTAGAAGGTACGAGGGGTGATCCAAAAGTTTTGATAATCGGTATTAAAAATGGGAGATATGTAAATGTTTATATTTTAATTGGAATAAACACATTTTCTATATTTCCAAACACTAATTAACGTCATTCAATTGTTTTATTTTAATACTATAAAAAATAGTTTTGATTTTGGAGGTCGAAATGGGCAAATTTTGTACGTTCACTAAGTGATCACCAGCTCGTGAGTTTTATGTAGTTGTTTTTGAACATTCGTGAATGAAAAGTGGTAGTCGACAGTTAGGGCTAAATAGTGCGGAGAGCGGTTATCAGTTCTGATCTTTGGTCGAGGAGCGGCACCCTTGTCAATTACAAGGCTCTGAAACGCAATTCCTGCTGCAAATTCACTCGTATTTTTTTTTCTTCAGCTTATTTTGAATATTTTCCCAAAACTATGATAAAATAATGTTATATAACTCTCTTAGATTATTAGAACTCAATTGCTAAAAACGAATGTCACAGTATTTGTTTGTAGGCCTCGATAACCCAGGAAAAAGTCGAAAATAACACCCTAAATTTTGGTGACACAGCTGGAGATAAAAATTCCACTGCAATGATAACTTATTTATCCTTTAAATCATATTGATAAATCAAGGTTTCATTTTCGATAACAATATTTTGTATTAGTGTACCAGAACTTTCTCCAGACCATTCCAAATTATTACTAAACTAACTCATATTTTTGCCATAATTTTTTTGTTCATACAGATGTTTTTTGTTTAGCTATCACAGAAAAACAAATGAATAATGTAGTTTTTTTTTGTCTCTTATTTAAGTTTGATTAGTGCCATGGTATATTCCACATAAAAAGAATATCATTATGTGGATGGTTCATACTCATTCTCAAA
Organism: Acleris laterana; assembly: GCA_963966035.1. Classification (NCBI taxonomy): domain Eukaryota; kingdom Metazoa; phylum Arthropoda; class Insecta; order Lepidoptera; family Tortricidae; genus Acleris; species Acleris laterana. The sequence goes on along the minus strand of OZ014439.1, from coordinate 14,670,698 downwards.
AGTTATGGATCACCCCTCGTATTGATGTGTACCTACATGAATTTTCAAGTAAATATTAAATACCCTTCTGGGAGAAAAAAAAGAATACCCCATTTTCCTAATTAACACGTCGCGTCCCACTTACGAAATCACTTAATTTTGCCAACTCAGTATATGATTGAGATTCTATTAGAATAGTGGTTTGAGAAACAATTAAAGTTTACCATTTTAAAATTATGGTCACGTAACATTTTCATGTTAAAACCTGTTTGAAAATCATTCAATCGGACAGGTAAGAAACTGAGTTCGTACTCGTAGGGTGGCCATGATCCTGAATAAAAAGATTTTATTTTATGTTTGCTTAAATATGTGGTTGTGATTGTATTTTATTTAAGTAGTATAACTTGATGTTATTTTCCAATCTTTAGAACTTCATCGTACTAAAATAAGTAAGTAATTTAATTTATGTCATGTATTAATTCAAAAATGACAGATGTGCTCAATCCTATTCTGATCGCGGTTTAATAATACTGTTATAAATTGTAATCTAAAACGGGTCTTAATCGCTTAAAAACATTATAATATTCCTCGACGTTTCGATCGTGTTCCAACGGTCGTGGTCACGAGCAGACTGAAGAGGGCTGCATGGTGCTTATTTGGGTGCAGACTCGTGGTCACCCCAGTTTGTCATCCCAGTGCCTTTCGACGGAGCCCTGCCTATGGCAGGGCTCCTATTTCTGAGCGATTTGCCCTTCGGGCATCTTAAGATACCTAATGAACCTAACCTACCTACTTTTGCGGAATAAAAATTATTTCTGACGAATAACCGACTAAAGCGAATAGCACTGGGGTGACAAACTGGTGTGACCACGAGTCATCCGCTGCTTATTTATGTTGCGTGCGAGTTTTTAGAACTACCCGCACTTGGGCCTTGTTGATTCTCGGATTCAACGAAATCGAGAGCTTGTATCCACCCTTACTTTCTGTCTTTCTTTCTTATTATCGATTTTCTCACTGACTGTATATTTCATCAAAAATATGTGAATGTCGATTGTCATCACTTAAAAACTTAGTAAAGGTCTCTTAAGAACATTTTCGCGTAGTAGCAAGGGAACTAAGTAGCTGCCCTTATTGCCCCATCTCATCTTTAGCCATTGACCTTTGAATGGGTATAGCGCCATAGCGCAACCAACATTTTGGTCTATTTTTACATATTTGGCATTGGTGCAACTAGTAATTACTTTTTATATAAGATTGAACCATTTCCCACATCGTTTTTTTGGTAGCAATAAACCATCTACGAAAGGTCATGGCGCCATAATGCGACCAAAATTTTGGTCAGTTTTTGCATATTTGATATATAAGAACAACCAGTACTTACTTTATGTACAACATTCACCCATTTCCCTTATCGTTTTTTTTTTGGAAACTTTAACACGTTTTTACCGCCATATTTATACATACATACATACATACATACATAAACTCACGCCTTTATTCCCAGAGTGGGGTAGGCAGAGCTACAGAATTTCCAACAACTATAAAAACTTTTTGATAATTCTGTAACCACATTTTGCACACTTAGGCGAAGATGTTTACCAGTGTATTAGTGACAGGTTGCAAGCCCATCGCCTAACAGTACTACACGCCTCTATTACCTTAGTTGGCTTTTACGACATCCACGGAAAGATACGGAGTGGCACTATTCTAATCCGGCTACCACGACCACTGTGCGCAGGCAGACCGACATACTTGCCATCACGGAATTGCCCTCTGTCCTGTCAGCCTAGAATAATCCCTTTCCAAGATAGTTACCAAATTTTCGTGACCCGTAATATAACGATGATCAAAATTCATTGTGTATGTGTACAGTCAAGCGTAAAAATATGATAGAACGCAACACCTCAAAAATATGTCCCAATGCACCTTATTCCAGTGTAACAAGAACTTCGTAACATTATGTATGAGAGGATTCTTTCGATACATATTTTTGAACTTGACAGTACCCATACTCGTAGGTATGGTAACTAATTTGTTTTTTAGTTATATCGTGATGGACGATGGAACATTGATCCAACTGAAGGAGTCCTCGAAGCAGAAGGAGAGATAGATTTATTCCTGTCACTTTATTTAATAGATGCTGATACGTACTCCAACAAGGCTGTGATTCAACTGGAAAAGGTTAAGGATATAGTAAGTATAAATTGCGTGCATTGTCATACAGAGTATAAGGTAATGAGATTGATGAGGAAAAGCATACTGATGAACCAAATTTGTTTTAGCTTGTTCCATTGACAGCTACTGGAGTCGGCACCAGCATTCTAGTTGGTGAGCATCGTGACAAGATTACACTTGGTCGTCATTTTACTAGAATACCTCTAAAATTGGAAGTAATATTAGAAAACTGTGGATCACGTATGCATGCTTTGGAATGGAGTGAACATTACAAAGCACCTAAGAGTGTACCATTAACTACGTATGTATTTTAGTTATACCTATGTTCTTCGATCCAAAAGCATTTTCATGTTTTTAATAATGGTAAACGCATTTTTCTAGTGGTTTCTTCAATCTTGAACCGCGCAATTTCAAGATGGTTGCCGGAGAAAAAATGGCCATGACAGTAACGGCCATTTCATATAAAGTAACTACTGTGAAGGAAATGTGGTATTTAGTTGGTAGTGTGGAAGGCATAAATAAAAAAGAGCTGTTGCTGGAGTGTCAAATAATAGCGGAATTTGTTGATCCAAAAATAGAAGTGTCGGCTACAGTTATAGATTTTCAGTATGATTATGGTCCTTACAGCGAATATTATAAGTTGACAGGTAAAGATATAACAAATTATAAAACTAAACAGAGTAACTTTAAACACTATAGGCCATATTATGCGTTAGATTCGGTAGTTCTGGATTATTGCAGGGTTGTTCACGATGTAGGTAGGTGTAAACCCAATTAATAGTAAAAGTTTCCGAATGAAGCACCGAACGCAAACTAGTCGAGCCGTTTAGGCTGCAGAGCTTATTGCCACAGAAATAGACATACATACATACATTTCGAAAAACATAACCTTCCTTCTGACGCAGTCGGGTAAAAAATATGTCTGTACGTTTTCCATTCCAAACAAATTCAAATGAAAACATACAAATATACACTCGTACATATATACACGCACACATACAAACATACACATACATACATAATTTTAATTACATTAATTACGCCAACGAAGTCTATTTTTTTTGTTTTTTTTTTGGCCAGGTTTGGCATTAGGTAAAGGTTTGGATTAGCTACATACCTGCCTGGGTTATTAGGACAATCTCCTTCAACCTTCAAATCTGCAAAAATTTGGACTAACCGGACTTAACCCAGTGAAGGGCGATTGTGCACTACAGGGAATTTTACCGTCCCTCAGTCCGATTTTTTACGGTTACGCAATAAAAACTAAGCTGGGCAGTAAAATTCCTTGTAACTTAGTGCACAATCGCCCGAACACTTAGTACCGTAAAAAAAGATGACTTTGACTATTCAATCTAAGTAGCTTAATAAACTGAAGTATCGCAAAACTGTTCATGGTGTACTTTAGTTATTTGTTCAACAAGAGAGCAAAGTTGGTTTTTGCTGCGAGTGATGATTTTGAATCCCGAGTAAGCGAAGGATTCTATTATTGAATCACGAGCGTAGCGAGTGATTCTAGGTTAGAATCCTGAGCGTAGCGAGAGATTCAAAGATACGAGACGTAAAAAACTTTGGTCTCGTGTGAGACATACAACTTTTCACCTCAGCAGCGAGAACAACACAGCGTGAAGCTGGTAGGGCCAACGCAGGTCTTCCGTTGTGACCATTTGGTGAATACACGACTAAATAACGACACGATCGCATATGCATCAATCACAAGCATTTTTGCAAAATACTAATAAAATAAAAAGTGGAAAAAATAAACATGAAACAGATAAAACCTGTCACTCAACTTGATAATGCCGTAGTGCAAACACAACTTTATACAGCTTTATGTAGTCTGTGGCTTTAAAAAAAACCTAACTAGGCCTTGTCTATGGCTATTGGCTATGGCGGACAAATTAACAAAAATTACATCGTCATTTACATTACATTACTTTTTTTTTTTTAAGTACAATAATCCCGCTATTTTTGAAATGCGTTCTGAAACTGCCCCCGCGGTTTATGTCACGAAATTAAAGATTGTTAAAACGATAACAAAATTATGTAGATACATAACTTCTTATTTTTCATTAATTTTGTCTTCAAAACATTAAATAAAAAAAATTATTGTACCTACTGTATAAAATAGTTATAATAAACACATTTCAAAGTTTTAACAGATAGTTTTATTTGCAATTTTACGGTTATGTGTGCATCCGAACGTGCGTTTCTTTTTGGGCCTACCTACTATGTGTGGAATTTGAAAATCGAACTTCGAATCAAGTTTAATGTTTAATGTTTAATGTTTATTTGGGCACAAACGGTACAAGTAAAGAAAAAATATAACAGATAAACTTACATAACACATTGACCAGTGAAGTTGCCACAATTAACTAATACAGTACAGAGTAACACGTCAAAAATGTGAGTTTACATAATATTCAATTCAAGTAAAGTATTAAATTCAATAATACTGACAAAACTTAATGTTTAGACAACGCAATTTTAAATCTAAGAAGGGAAAGACTAAATATATCTAAGTGAGAAAATGAGCTATTATAACTTTTAACAGTTCTACATAAAAATGAATTTGACGCATATTTGTTACGAGTAAGGGGAACATGAAATAGATTGCTAATACTTCGAGCATTAGTACGAGGAGTCCTAAGGCCAATTTTGCCTAGCAAATACGGGGAATCAATCTCACACGAAATAATTTTATGCAATAAAATTTGATCTCTAAGTGTACGCCGACTCTCAAGGGAAACCACATTGCCGCGGCAGAACGAACATCCCGACCGCTCAGATTTCCACTCCAGGTGTTTGATTAATTTATTTTGAAGCTTTTCAATGCAATCAATATAAATGTTATACTGAGGGTTCCAAACAGTTGACGAATATTCCAAAATCGGCCTGACTAAGGAATTGAATAGAGTTAAAATTGTGTCTGCGTTCCGAAATTCTTTTCCTATTCTTAAAATAAAACCCAGCAGTCGAAAAGCCCGACCAGTAATATAATCAATATGATTACTGAACAGCAATTTGCTATCAAGAAAAACACCCAAATCTTTTATAAGTGATGTCCTCTTTACAATTTCATTATTAATACAATAGTCATAATTTATGAGGTGTTTTTTTCTTGTAAAAGTAATGACATTACATTTACCAATGTTAAGATGCAAATGATTATCAGAACAATATTGGTAAAGCTTATCTAAATCATTTTGCAGTAAATAACAGTCATTAACATCTCTGATAACTTTGAAAACTTTTTTGTCGTCAGCATAGAGTAAACAATTACTAGAACTAAAAATAGAGATGACATCATTAACAAAAATATTGAAGAATAAAGGTCCCAAATGGGACCCTTGCGGAACCCCAGATGTAACCGGCACAAAACTGGAACAAGTTGTTTCTATCTCTCGCTTTTTTCCTATCGAAGTGAAAGTGACAGAACAAAGTGAAGTTCAATTTTTTCGAATGTTGTGAGTAGCCCCAGCACTGCTCACGGCATTTAAAAAAAATAATTAAAAAGCTACTTTGCCTCTCGCTCGCAGCAAAATTGAATTTTGCTCACTGTTTTTAAGCAGCAAAACCTGCTTGTTTGAGCTGCTGAGGTGAAATAGTTATTTGTTCAACAAGAGAGCAAAGTTGGTTTTTGCTGCGAGTGATGATTTTGAATCCCGAGTAAGCGAAGGATTCTATTATTGAATCACGAGCGTAGCGAGTGATTCTAGGTTAGAATCCTGAGCGTAGCGAGGGATTCAAAGATACGAGACGTAAAAAACTTTGGTCTCGTGTAAGACATACAACTTTTCACCTCAGCAGCGAGAACAACACAGCGTGAAGCTGGTAGGGCCAACGCAGGTCTTCCGTTGTGACCATTTGGTGAATACACGACTAAATAACGACACGATCGGATATGCATCAATCACAAGCATTTTTGCAAAATACTAATAAAATAAAAAGTGGAAAAAATAAACATGAAACAGATAAAACCTGTCACTCAACTTGATAATGCCGTAGTGCAAACACAACTTTATACAGCTTTATGTAGTCTGTGGCTTTAAAAAAAACCTAACTAGGCCTTGTCCATGGCTATTATGTGTGCATCCGAACGTGCGTTTCTTTTTGGGCCTACTATGTGTGGAATTTGAAAATTGAACTTCGAATCAAGTTGTTTCTATCTCTCGCTTTTTTCCTATCGAAGTGAAAGTGACAGAACAAAGTGAAGTTCCATTTTTTCGAATGTTGTGAGTAGCCCCAGCACTGCTCATGGCATTTAAAAAAAGTACCTAATTAAAAAGCTACTTTGCCTCTCGCTCGCAGCAAAATTGAATTTTGCTCACTGTTTTTAAGCAGCAAAACCTGCTTGTTTGAGCTGCTGAGGTGAAAAAGTATTTTAAATACGTGCATAGGTTGTTTATTTATGTATGATATGTGGTAGAAGGTTAATCCTGGTAAACACAAGTTAATCCTGTTAGACGGAATGGCCTAGTTCGTAGTTGCCCTGCCTACGAAACTCACGGTCCCGGGTTCGATTCCCAGTGTAAATGTTTGTTTGATTAGCACGGGTTTAGGGTGTTTTTTGTCTTTTATCTCTTTCTTTATAAGTAGGTATTTAAGTCGTTGATTTACACTCATTTTACAAGCCTAGAGCTCAGTTTGGGACGCTGGGGGCCGAGTTCACCAACCAATTTAATAGACGGTTAAGTCCTACTCAGCTGTTAGTCAATACTGAACAACCGTCAAACCGCTAACCGTCTGTTTAATTTTTGGTGAACACTGCACTTGGTCCCTGTTTACTGGTAGATCCCTGTTTTTTTAATACATCTTGTAAAACCGGTTCCGGTTTAGGTTTACGGTCGGACGTGTTTAGCGGACCCAATATCAAAAACAACTTTAGTTTTAAATCTTACGATTTTCCAGATATCGTCTCGATAAAAAATGTTTCCAAGTTACCATTGGACATGGAGATCACCGTCAAGCCCCCGTTCGCCATTATTCAAAAACAATCAACGTATAAAATTACTAAGCTGGAGGAGCGCATGTGCTGCTGCATTTGTTACAACGAGTCAGACTTGAACGCGGCCATCAGAGATGACTCTTACCACTCGAAAGTATTCGTAGATTACTTAACGCAAAGCCCAGTAGAGCCCCTTAGGAAAGGGCCGATTAATTTCTTTAACGACATTAATAAAATTAAAATGGCTTTTAACTTGACGCATTCTGTTGAGGAGCGATTAGAAGATCAAGAAATGATGAAATTACAGATACTGTTTGATACAACGAAACATTTAAATTTAAAGTCTCGAGTTTATTGTGAATTGATGAGAAATAAATTTAAAGGACATAAAAATAAGGTAAGGAGGTAGGAGTTCTATTATTGCTGCCCAGATTGTTGATAGCGTAACCATGGTAACCAAATTACAAGTCCATATGGATGTTAAACTTCTTTTTTTAGGGATTTTAATAAAAAAAAAATTAACTTATCATCAGTCCGTGGCAGTGTCTATGTTTACGTTGCTCGGGCGCACTTGTATGTAGATTGACCTACCTATCTGTTGTGTGACTTAAAGTACAGAATATTTATTAATTATGTAGGTTATTCTGTAGCTCCGTCTACCCCACTTTGGGATTACAGGCGTATCCCATTCTAATCGCGGTATGATAACCGTGATCAGTCATTCATCTATCGAAATCGAATAACAAAGTAGAAAAAATATCAATATATTACATAACGAAATTATTACATTTACAAAAAAAAGGTAATGGGCTCGACAGACTAGTACCTATTGCTCTGATTTTCAACCCGCCCGGCGCCCCGGCTCACTGGGATATCACAATAACTATACCAATTTCTTTTCAGGATACAATCAAGCTTATTGGAAAAATAAATTTTCCTAACATGTTTCTTATAACTCCGAGGGTCGACTTTCAATGTATTTTGAACGGAAGTATGGAAAGCAGAACTATTCACATACAAAATATAACTCCACTTTTAGTTTGCTACAAATTGCAATGGAAAAAATGTTACATTAGTGCTATTGGCTCGGTAAGAGTAGAGTGTAGGGTGAGCAATCAACATGGGTCAGAGATATGAGGTGTTCCCAGTTAGTACTTAAGTTTTTATTTTTAATTTGGCCTTGGTTCGTAAGAATAGATTACCCTAACTGTTATAGTTTCCAAATCCCCATTAAGGTTGCTCACCCTGTATAATTAAATAGTACCTAAGTGGATTTCCGGAAGCTTCTTACTTTTATGTGCATTTTGCGCATACAAGTTCTATTATTGCTTATTGCGCATACAAGTTCTATGTAGATACTAGATAGTGAGATCAATGACTTGCCAAAAATAAAACAACACAAGTTTATTCTGTTTGTAGACGATGTGTCCCTATTATTCAAATGTTCCCATAGTAATAACTATACCTAGATATTTTCCTAGCACGGACGACGTGTTGTTAGTGCTTGACTTAATAAAAACATCGACAATCCTGTTATCGATAAGTACTACTTCAACGTCATAGAGGAATACCACAGACCTATATTTGGTATATGCCGCAAACACCTCACTTCGCGTGCCATCGATCTTGTAGAAATGGATATAATCCGTACATTTTTGGTCCTCTCTAATATTTTTTGTCTGTTTTGTGATGAATAGTTTTTATATTTTTATTTTTGTCTCTCTAGATTGTGTGTAATTTATGCTGAAGTAAAAAAATGACGATGTACGAGTATTTCCACTATGAAGTTGATGTGGTGGCTATCGATAACAAGTTTTGTCGATATTATTATTACGTCAAGCACTAACAAAATGTTGTTCCTGCTTGAAAAATATCTAGGTATAGTAATAACAGTCTTAACTGTATAAAGAAACATTTAACAATGTTGTCACCTGGTTATCCAAACATAATCTTGAAATAAATACCGGTAAAACAAAAGTAATACAATTTAGACCGCATCAAAGACAACCATTAAATCTTAACAATATAATAAATTCATTAAATGTGGAAGTAGTTGACAAATAAACATTACTTGGACTAACAATCGATAAATACACAAACAATTGTAAATATTAATCTAGGAAAAATCTGCCGACCCCATTTAATTCAAAATAAAATGCCAACCTTTCCGTCAGTATACATACTAGAACCAGCAACATTATTTAGGAAACATATACATGTTTACAATTTCATTAAGATCACTCGTCGCAATAACAAACAGGCCCTACCAAAATCCTAAACTCAATATTTATAAGAATAGCATACTACAGGTCTATAATTATGTATAACGAAATACCTGATGAAATAAAAAAAAAATAAAAAAAATAAAACATTTTTCCATTAAACATTTTTACTACTCTGTTGAAGAATTTATTAAGACTGACACTAAAATAAGTAAAAAAAAAAGAATATCATAGTCAAGCTATAATACTTACGTATACAGGGTGTCCCAAAACTCAACGATAATCCGCCAAGGGCTGATAGAGCAGCTAAAAAGCTATCGATTTAACACCTATGTATGTTCAGCGATTTTCGCTAGTTTCGGAGATATTGATCATTTTAATCTGAAATTTTGTAATTTTCCCTTATGCCCATGTCACGAAAAATCATTAATTTCGTTATGTATTTCATAAGTTTTTCAGTGGTATCTTACATAATTATAATCATTACGAATTGGCGAAGTTTTTAAACCTATTTGCCCGTTTATTTTATTAGTATTTTTTTTAAGTAATCATATAAAGTTTGTTTCTCCATACTAGGTGTCCCAGTGGTTGCTTTTCACTTTGTATGAAAAAAACAACTTTAGGTGATTACTTAAAAAAAATACTGATAAAATAAACGGGCAAATAGGTTTAAAAACTTCGCCAATTCGTAATGATTATAATTATGTAAGATACCACTGAAAAACTTATGAAATACATAACGAAATTAATGATTTTTCGTGACATGGGCATAAGGGAAAATTACAAAATTTCAGATTAAAATTATCAATATCTCCGAAACTAGCGAAAATCGCTGAACATACATAGGTGTTAAATCGATAGCTTTTTAGCTGCTCTATCAGCCCTTGGCGGATTATCGTTGAGTTTTGGGACACCCTGTATATACATTTTATAGATTTAATAATAAACATTCCTATCTTTGTTATGAGTGATATCATAACTAAATAGTGTTTACAGATACTTAATTATAAGTACCTAGAGCGAATGTTTAATTTGTTACGAACTATAGATACAGAGATCTTATTTTGTGCTAGTTGCTGCCCTAATTTATATTAGTTATTTTATAACAGAGAAATTTATGTTGTTTAAATTACGCGTTGCAATACCCTAACAGTGTTGTACTTAGAAGTAAGTTATGCAATAAATAAATAAATAAGTACCATGTTGATCCATTTTAATCTTTTACTCGATTCTGTGGCGACCTCGTCGTATTATTAACCGATGAGTTTTATTAGATGCAGCCTGAACTTCCTAAGATGGATAGATCCTCAAAGGAGCTGGAGGGGGAGATAACTAAACCCGGTAGGTTTTTACATTAAAAAAAATATTAAGTTACGTTATTAGTATTCAATGGACATAATCTTTTTTTAATGCAATGTAGGTAATTATTTTCTTTCTTACCCCTCAGCGAGTAACATACAACAAATTTTGGAGAATCCTCCACCAGTAACTGGCACTCCTACTACTGAAGCAAAAGAAGTTGAAGGGTTACTAAAGGACGACGGGGCCACAGCACCGATGATATCTTTAGAAATAAAATCTATAGATCTTCTGAGTCTTTCGGGACTCGTCTCGGAAGAAGAGGAAGATCCCAATACAAAAGTGTTAAGAAAAATAGCCCCGATGATGACCACTGACTACGACACCCCATTTCCTTGGATTTCGAAGTTTTGGAAACGTACAAAAGAAAGCAACAGAATTACCACGAACGAAGTACTTCAAGTTATGCCGCATAGAGGCATTTTAAAACCTAACGAAATTCAATTTATTCATGTTATTTTTACCCCCAAGCGAAATATAAGTGTAAGAGCCGTTCTTGAATGTGAAGTTCTCGGAGGGCCCCCTGAGTATATTGTGGTAACTGGACAAAGCTCAGAATTACTGTATACGATCAATACTCACAAGTTGAATTTTAAAATAAGATCGTTCCATGAGAATGCCACAGAGCTTTTGATAATTTCTAATACAGCCCAATTGGTTTTTAAATATAAAACTTATTTGAATGAGCCAAAATTTGAAAATGAACTGGAGGGTACAATACTAGATCTTGTACCACCAGATAAAGTCTTAGATCCTGAAGAAGAGGCGAAAATGGAGATTGTTATGAGGCCGGGAGTCGTGGGCTACTTCCACAGAACGTTTTTATTGGAGATAGGACACTATCCTCAAATCCCCATAGAAGTATTCGGGTGGGGTGTTATTCCTCAAGTACATTTTTCGTTGCCAAGACCAGACTTTATAAATGTAAGTACTCGTATCGTTTTTTTAACTAAAAGCTTACCTTAAAGTGTTCGGCTTTTAAAAGAAAAACAAAGCTTGCCCGTAACTATCTCGTGCTTCTGGTTTGTTTTGTTTGAAATTTATACATAGAACGTACTTTACTTAATTAAAGAAAATTAATGTTAGTTAAAGAAATAGTGATTAACATTTTTATAATAATAATTATTATTCCTAGTTTTTCTCACTCCCGTCATTTCGGTGTGCTAAAAAACATTTAGGTATGTACCCACAGGAATCAAAAATAACACCAGAATGAATTAATAAAACTTCACTTTTTTTCTTCAATGAAAAAAAAAATACTAAACGTAAAAAAAAACAAATTGCTTTCTTGGGGTTGGATATGAGGCCATTACATATCATTTTAGGTATATTTTACAAATAATTATTCAACCGTATCATATCCGGCGGACCCCAAACTTGTTGACCCCATTTTTTTTGTAAATGATATTTATTTTAATTTAAAACAAGTGACTGAAATATAATGATATGATATATTTTTAGAATTGGTTCAGTAAGCCGTTTTATAAGATACCACAGACGATAGGTTTCAGAACAATTTTTCACATGCAAAAAAAAAGTGACGTCATAACTAATCTCCTTTTTTGCTCTTTTTCCCGTGCTACTGGTAAAATTGATTCTTATGGCCTAAAGATTAATCATTCAAATTTTCATGCTTTTAACACCATTTGCAGCTTTTTACTGAATTTCGGGGTGTACCGCTAGACCAATATTATCTTATTATATTTTAATACAGAGTTGAAATAACCGTAGATATTTTAATCATTCGATATTTTAAACGCGTGGCATTTGGATCCTTGATATTTCAGACGTAGCTACGTAGATATTATCACTGTACAGTCACGAGATTAAATTTGGTACCCACCCTAGGTCCAAAGTCAATCTGACATTCTACAACAATAAGGTTGAGTTTCCTTAAAGTTACAAATGACTTGACATCTCTAATGAGTTCAAGCATATTTTTCTTGATATGGATCCCAAATTAACGCTCGAGACCGTACCTAGATTTTGACCGTTCAATATTTTGGACTTCTGTATTCTAACTTTAGATATAGGTAAGTCAATCCCGTCGGGTTTTTGTTTTTAACTTCTACTTGTAAAACAGTAATAAATATTTTAGATACACCCTACGCTCGGTTATTTGGCGATTGCCGCTCTGACTCAAGAATACTTAGCAGCCCTAGGCGAGTTGTTCTCGAAAGGAAATTCTGAGCATTTAAATTCACCACAGACTGAAAAATGTTTTGAAGATCCCGATTTTCACTCCGGCTGGCATGTTTGCTCCGCTTGGGTAAGTTTTTAATACAAAATTGTTAACTATTGATACTAACTCTAAGGCCCTGTTTCACAATCGACGATTTACCTGCCATTTTAAGTTGGCTTTCTCCTTTGTCTATCTACAAGTGTAAGTAAGATAAAGGGCTAAGTAAATTTATCTGTCCAATATGCTTTACTTGTCGATTGTGATACAGGTGTTTATTCTACTTTAAAATGTCAACCTCTTGACCGCCAGTCATCTAGTCTTGAGGTCGTGACTAGACCCCGCAATTTTGTGGCAATGACGTCACTTGCCCTATGTAATTTGGGGAGTAAATGGAACGGTGTTAATTAATACAGCAACCTAGTCTATTTGGTGTTCTACGGAATTAAAATTTAACTACAACGATAGAAATTACCTATAAGTCAATTTTCAATTAATCAATTTATCGACGTTGTCCTTTCGTTAACTAACTCTCCGTAATAGATACAAAATTATTCTAAATGACTTGCGATAATAATAATATTTTTTGTCGTGAATGCCTAGTTAGTAAAAAATATTCAGTTAAAAAGGTATTAATTATCAAATTATTTTAATTAACACCGTTCCATTTACTCCCCAAACTACCCTATCGTGACGGCATCGCCACAAAAATCCGGGGTCCAGTCGTGACAGTCTATGACAGCTCACACGCCATAGTCGTCTAAACATGACCAGCATTCAACTCGAAATAAAACATTATACGATGGAATATAAAGTTCCTTTATCTACATCCATATCATAACTTCCCTATAATAATATGTTCAGAAATGATAAGCAAATGGCCTATATTAAGAAACCTGTATCAGTGGTTGAACTTTAATGATAACATTAAAGCATTACATGTGATTAAAGTATCGGTGACCTATACTTTAATGTAAACATTAAGATACAGGTACATTAAGATACAGGGCAGCTACAGATACAGGTTTTTCACATATCGTAGGAAACTTATGATATACATGCAGATAAAGTTATGTATGCGATTGTACGCATAATTAGGCATTAAAACCTTTCGGCTGACCATTTTTTATAAATTTAATGAACGGTTCTAATAGCTTACATGCTTTTGTCAACGAATGATGCAAATTAAAAACGACAACGATTATCGAATAGATTTGGCAATGATCGCTAAATCGTACCAAAAAACTGCATCGATTTTTGTCCACACGTTAACCAAATTGCACAAACCGAACTTCGTAATTAAATCGTTACGATAATAGTTGTCGTGTGGACCGGGCCAACTGGGAAGCCGCGGAAACCCGCAGCAGACCAAGTTTTACTATTCATACTTAGGTAGGGCCGTATTAATAAACTCATCTTGGCTGAGATGCCTGTCACAAGATACGTCAAGTAAAAGTCAAGTCATAGAAAACTGTCATATTCTCTTGAGAAGAGCTTTACAGGCGAGATCAGTTTAATAATACGGCTCTTAGGACCGTATTAATAAACTAATCTCAACTCTAATGCTCGTCGTCGTCGTCGTTTTGACTTTACCTATTAATGACATTGTTTCAAAAAAGGATGGGTATCCTACCACCATGGACATCGAACTGGCGATAGAGAGATTGTTAGTCATAAATCATATCAAATTGCGTCCAGAGCTTTTAACAGCATATTCTACCGCATCAAAGATGGGACCTATTCCTGGATTTACCACCACGCCTTATGTTATTGATTTCGGAGTGGTTATAACTGGTAGCACGGTAAGTACAACCCGTGTTTTTTTTCTGTTGTTAACATGTACATAAATACAATACAAAAATATATATTAAAAAAAAAATAGATAAATAGAATATAACCATACTTTAACCGACATCATTAAACAATTCAGGTTCAATGCGTCGCCGAAATTGTTAACTATGGACCTATCGTCACAAAACTACATTTTGCAAAAGGAATAAACATCCCACCGTGGCTAGGGATAAAGCTATGTGGGAAACTGAATCCGGGTGAATCCGGCAAGTTAGAAGTGACTTTTTCTCCCACTTCAATTGACTTTACCGAATTGGAGCAGAGTGTTGAAACATCGTTTAACTTAGAGGTAAGAAAAAACAAAACTGCAGCGCGTCCTATAAAATAGGGCTCAAGAATTCTGTTTTCATCACAATGAAAGACAGAGGCACGAATCGGAAGTTCTTGGGCCATATTCGATAGGATGCGGGAGCGCGCTAACATAATCTACGTGTCAAGTGTTAATGTTTAATGGAAACGGTTATTCAAGGTGCCATATGGAGTGACAATACCGATTAAGATCAAGGCACTTTGTGCTGTACCCTACTTAACTACAAACGTTAAATGCATAGACTTCGGCTCAGTGAGGTGCGGTGATAAAATCATATGTTCAATACCCCTAAAGAATGTGTAAGTAATTGCAATTCTAATTCCTATTTTTAAAAATGAGCATATCTTATTTTCTGAGAACTGTTGAATTTTGTGTCACATCTGCTAAAAATAAGGAGAAGGTACTGATATTGATTTAAATACGAAGAATAAGTTTTTAACTTTTACATTTCATTATGTTACATTTGAATAATAGTTAGTTCTTAATACTAGAATTGGGTCTGCTACATCTGCCCTCCTAAGCCGATAAGCAGTATCTTAAGTTCAATCACCAAAGCAAATTCAATTCTATGTCGTTAATTATAAGGTTGATATTACTACAGGAGGTTTATCTTGGTTACTGCGTTTTTGCTTAGGACGGCAATATTACGCCATATTTCTTCAATTAAGATTCTGAGCTGTAAATGATCCGAAATTCTAAAATTCTGCGAAAACTACGTAATGAGACATTTTTCTTGCGAAAATCTCCAATTATACCTAGGCTTACCCTCTTATTATGAATACCTCCTCCACAAACCACAATTTATGATTTCCTTGTCATTCAACCTTTTAGACGTTTTACCATTTAGACGTTACCATTTTTTGACGATATGCCTACCTAGTCGTTTTAGTATCAGTACGTTTTCCATACGTTGGCGTTTTCTAACTTTGGTTAGGTTAGGTTAGGTTAGATCAATATTTCATAAACGATCCTCCAAATCTAATAATTGATAATAACATACGTAATGCAAACGCAATCAATCTATTCAATTCTCATTTTTCAAGGCTGTTATGTTTACCTTATGGGACTGCTCTAAGTAGAATCGTATGTAGTTAATTTCAAATTTCGCACTGAGGTACCATTGAAACACTATTTATTTTATTTCACGCGCTAAGCTAAATCAACGTTGAATAGAATAAATATAAATTAATTTTGTTTCGTAATCCAGCCACACCCCAAGAGTGAGAGGAGGTAAATGAGGGTAGGTACCGGTTATTCCGCTGCCGACCCGCGCCGTTTGTTAAAGCCTTATGTTGGTAGCACCGATTGGCGCTTTTGCCCCTCTCCACTTCCTTGTCTCCTGTGCTCAGTTGCCCTCCTTTTTTTATTATTTGTATGAATATTATGAATATTTATATTTTACTCCTCTATTCCATTTTTCTACTATATATTGTATTCTCTTATTAGTTATTATTTAAATCAGTGTATATGTGGGCAACCGCTGTCTCTTCGTTCGTGTATCACGACGACAGGAATCACCCATGGCAACATTATGCTAAAATTTCTAAATTCCTTTTCCTTATTGTTTAATTATTTTTTCTGTGTTGCCATTCTTTTTGTCAATGTTAGATTTAATCTGTGTTTTATTTGTTTTTTCCCGAAATGAGAATGAGACTATGCATATGTGAGATTAAATGTTAATGTATTATGTCCTTTAAGTACAGTGTTTAGAAATTATGGCTAGCTAGAGCTTACCATACTTAATCCCTTTGCTCAGAGGGTAATTGTAATTTTGTCCATAGGGGCACGTCCAATCAAAATAATATCAGTTATTAAACCTCTTAAAAGATAATTGAATCAGGCGGAAAGATTTATCCATAGTATGATGAATGAATGATATTTATTTTCCAAAGTAAGTCACAGTATACATTGCATGTTATGTCAAAAGTACAAGAAATTACATTGGAATCGTCAACAATATACATAAATTTTAATATAATCAAAATAAAAATAAGAAGGCAGGATAACAACAACAATACAGAACTAAGAAATTATCACCGTTAAGGATCGTCTCAAAATAAGTCAAAACATTAAGTACAAATAATAAAAAACAACAATACATATTAAATCAAAACAAATTATAAATCAACGTCCATAAACTCTTTAACTGAGTATAATGGATTTTCCAATAAAAGGTTTTTCAGGCGGCGTCCAAATGCTTCGTCGGATTGTTCATCTCTGAGATTGGAGGGTAGACGTTCATAAAAGGTGGGCCCAATAACGCGCGGGTTCTTCGCCCAGGGGCCCGTTTCACAAAAAGTATTAGTCTAATAATATTAGTGTTTTGTCTCATTTTTTAGTTGTATTTATGAGATAAAACACTAATATTATTAGGCTAATACGCTTTGAGAAACGGGCCCCTGCAAGTGCCATGCGACGGGGAATGGTTCTTAAACGCCCCGAGTGGCGGAGCTGCTTGCCAACTGCAATATACTACTGCTATATATACTGCAATATTAGTTTATTTTTGTAGGGGCAAACCTACCTGTATTTGGTTTGTCACGTTGCGACTGAGAACCACTGGACATAATCCCATGATGGTGCTGGACAGTTCCGGGAAGTTCGAGCCGGGTAAAGGCGACTGGCTCAGTATCGCCTTCAAACCGACGACGGAGGTCAGTATAAACGAGGAAGTGACCTTATAGTTAACATACATTGTGTATTAATACAAAGCTCGAGTCATTAAAGCTCTCACCCTTCGGCTTCGGGCTTCTAACAGGCTCTCGTTTGTAATTCTTTCTTTACCACCCGTGTAACATACAATGATTTTCATCACAATTGCGAGGAAAATAAATAAAATCAGACAAAAGATCATATTTTTGGAATCGCACAGTTTATATTCAGTATTTAGAAATTAGCGGCAGACTACATCATTGTATGTGAATTACTTACCATAGATAATATCAAACGTGTTCGGAGTCCGATTCTAGTGATAGTCGAGATCAATAGTAAGAGAGTATAGAGATTTTTAGGAAATTGTATGCAACTGACATTTCATCTCGAATGAAAATTCATATCGAATGGCACAAGAATTGGGGTCCTTTGTGGGGTCATTATTGTGATAGTTTGAGTCCACGTATAATATTTAAAAAAAAGCTATTACGCACGATAGGGCGTAATGGTAAAAAAGGCCTGCGGGTATTATTTTGATTTACGGTCGATTTTTCTAGCATGTTAGGACACTATTTACGAGCAAGTGTGATGAAAATAAATAAATGGTTACTACCTATATTGTTTTGAATCCAAGAAACGGCCACTGAAATGGGACGTAGTGTAGCGAATATAATCGACGTCCGCGGGAAGACACAGTGAGGCACTATACTAAACCGGCAACCACACGCCATACTACTTCTTCAAAAATGATCCTACTGTATAATGCGATGGTCTTTATGTAACGTGTCAGTCTCATAACTAATATGGTAAAGAGAAGACAAATATTTTTCAACAGATGACATATGAAGGCATTCTCATATTTCGGTTCCACATGAATCCCAACAGGATGACGATACCCGTGATAGGACAAGGCATCGTGCCCCATGTTCACATCATTGGACCTAATGTCTCTTTTCCACCAACACTCCCTTGGGCAGAAACAACCGACATATACTTTGGATTAACAAATCCCTGCCCGTTCCCGCTGGAACTAGTATTTGCACACAGTGACGAGTAAGTAAACATCTTCAATAACTGTCTGGTATCAAAATGTATGAAATTTTTACATTAGTTGCTGTCCATTTTGTCGGTTTGCATAAACAAATGATAACTAACAATAACGAATTCATATTTAAATATTTTCCTGCAATTGGTTTCAATCAGTAAAGTTTAGTAAGCATGCCAAACATCTTGAATAAAATTATTTTATATAAAATTGTAAAACACTGTGAATTTTGTTTATCTTCATTTTGATTATATAACTTTAGTTTTTTATTTGTCTTTTTTTTGTCAGAAAATGGGTGGAAGAGGACAACGTCTATCAATTACTATATAAATATTATAACAAACCTAATGAGATGCTTGTTCCTGCTCTCAGACCAGGGGCAGGGTTGCCACAGGAAGTAATGTCTTTCTACAGAAAGTTTCAAGAGCGCGTGAAAAAGTATTTTTTTTATATCTATGTAGAGCAAGATATTTATCCGCCATAAGTAATTGATATTAAATATATTACCAGGACCATGGAGGATGAGGCTTCAGCAGCCAGGGCTAATGCAAAGGCGTTAGCTGCGGCCGGAAAGTACGCAGACCACCACTATAAATGCTTAAATGTATTTACTGATTCGACATTTATTGATTTGTTCACCTTTGTCTAACAGAAAGTCAGGCAGAGATAGAGCACCTGCTAAAGCTGGTAAAGCATCACCAAAGGTACAAGATAAAGGAGAATTAGTTGCAAAAAAATTCAGAACTGAAACCGAAATTATTGCAGGTATTTATACTATGAATTTATAAGAAACTAGCTGTGCATGGCATGCGTTGACATTTTCGTAGCTGATAATAATAGTAATAATTCATTGATAATTCTGTAACCACATTTTGCACGAAGGCACATTTTTTTTAAGGACGCAGAAAATGAAATAAAAAGATTATACTTACTTAAAATACTGCTTCGTACAAATAAAATAATTTAGTATATTGACACTAACATGTAATACGGGTAATGGTTTTTAAGGGTAACGTATAAAATAGGGATATTGTTGTCAATTGGCTAAACCGCTAATATAGGTATCGTATACTTGGGACCAACGAAGTTGAGCCACTTTTTATCGAAATTCAGTAGGTATTAGGTGGCTCGATTTCTTTGCTCCTAAGTGTACATGAATAGTGTATTGATTATACCGCTAATCAAAACTTTAGGGATGTAAGCGAAATGCAATGAAACTGGTTAAACCCCATTTAAAACCGGTAGTCAGAATACCGGTAACGATCTGGTTTAAATCGATGGTGTAAACTTGTAATATAAGCCGCCGCTTGCCGTGTGGTTGCCGGCAGAATAGAATAGAATAGTACCACTCCATACCTTCCTGTGGAAGTCGTAAGAGACGACTAAGGGATTAAAGGCTTGTAGTATTTTTAGGCGATGGGCTTGCAACCTGTCACTAATATACACATGATATACATCTTAGCCTGTATGTGCAAAATGTGGTTACAGAATTAACAACTGGCTGTTAAAGTTGTTGGTAATTCTGTAGCTCTGCCTACCCCACTCTGGGATGAAGGCGTGACGGTATGTATGTATATAGTAATTTTATGGTTGTATGCAATACCAGCTCGATATAAATATATTAAACGGAAACTATATTCGTCAACACAGGAAATTGTTGCGGGAATTCAAGTGGCTGGACGAAATTTTTTGCAGAGGGGCTTGTAGATCAAAAATTTACAAGACTCCACATTATGTAAAGCAAAAATACCTACAGACTGGATTCTATAACCTTTAAATTTGTTTAAGATGAGATAAAACTGCTAAAAGAACTAAAAGTAGACCCTTTAAAGGAATGCTTTCTTGTGTTCGACAACGCGTCGGACGCTCCCGCCACGGATATACATGTCAAAGGACTTATTGTTTTTTGCCACGGTTCTCCTTGTGAAGGTAAAGTTACAATAAATTTACGGGTTTGGTTCATGATAAAAAAACCTCTAGGTTCTTAATTGTGCAAACGGCACAGGGAAAAAAATTACAAAGTTGAGTGATACGAGTATAATACTTCGGCTTTCAAAATAGCAAGCAATTTATCTACATTTAATTTAATCTGTGTCGTTTATATTTACTGAAATTTTACGTGCAAATGACGCAACTATAAAATGTCTAATCTTTTATTTTACAAGTACCTACATCGTGTGAAATCATTATGCTTTTTTACTTAGACTTTTTTCATATTTTATCATTAACATCATGAAATCTAGACGACATACAAACAAGTCCACTCTTGACGACGCGATGGCCTAGTTGGTAGTGACCCTGCCTATGAAGCTAACGGCCCCGGGTTCAATTCCCGGTATGGTATGGGTAAGTATTTGTGTGATGAGCGTGAGCATTTGTGTCGGAGTCTTGGGTGTTTTCTATTTATTTAAGTATGTTTTTCTCTTTAAGTATTTTTACCGTTGTTTAGTATCCATATTACAAGCCTAGAAGTAAGTTTGGGAATAGGTCATTTTTTGTGAGATTGTCCTCTGATATTACATACATGATGGCCGATGGGGTCAGAATGTTCTTGTGTGGTGTCCGCGGATCGGGAGAACGAAAGATCGCGGGAACGCGGTGGATGCGAAAAGCACAAGACCGGTCTGGGTGGAGAGCCTTGGGCCTATGTCCAGCAGTGGACGTCTTTCGGCTGACATGATGGTTACATACATACTTACATTGAATCACGCCTGTTTCCCAGAGGAATAGGCAGATACCACCTCTTTCCACTTATTGCTACGATCCTGACAAATCCTCTGATATTTATTATTTATTTTATTATTTATATTTGCTATTCTACTTAGTATGAGGACGATAATATGAGGACGTTTTGCACATCAAGATTATTTACTAGCTAAACAATTCTAAAAAATTTGATTTACCAAATACCAAATCATAACACTCATAATGTAGTTTAATCCTCATGAACCAAACCAATTTTTCCAGAACTATTTTATCATTTTACCTAATTCTCAATTTTATTACTATACAGAAATACCTGGCCAGGAAATAGCTTATAGCCTTGGACGGAAATTAAGCTTGCCAGTAGTAAACATTGACGCAGCCGTGGTGCACGCCCTGTGCGACGGTAGATGCCCGGCGAAGTCCATCGTTTCAAATGCTGTTAACGAGTTGTACCACCAGTGCCGCAAAGGAACTAGACAAGACGACGACGTCGAGAGTCACGATGGTCAGTATCCCTATTTATTAATTCAGAAGATGCGCCTAACGACGTGTGAGCGATCCAATCAAATACTTATTCAAATGCAGCGTTTTAAGCAACGCACCGGCATTTTAAAAAAAAACTAGGCAAAAATAGGAATAGGGATAGGAATAGTAATGAGATGGATTTAGGGTTGCACTCTTGTGATTGTGGTCTGCAGAATAGGTGCGTATCTACACACATAACTTTTTAAGTCCTATAATCGGAAGTCCGAAATTTTTTCTCATACCATTTTACATCATAATGATCACTCTTCATACTCTTCATAAAAAAAATTAGTACTAACGATTGGAACTCATAATCATCTGAATTCATAACGCCAATATTAATGAAGCCGTACACTTTTCACAATTTGTTAAATATCTTACGTGTAATAAGGTTAGGTTAGGTTAGGTTAGATTAATAAAAAATCTCAAAAAATAAGTTTCTTAAAAAAATGCATTATGAATTGCGATAATTATGGCTTAAAAAGTATGAACAAAAAAGTATGAGGAAAAAAAATATGAAGTGATTATTATGAATACAAATCGGTAGGGAAACAAAAAATAGGAATAAGAATTTTATGTGAGTCAATATGGACCCCTGCAGAATACGAGTGCCTATGGATGGCCTCAGATCCCACTTGCCATCGGGTGGGCTTGGGCTCCATCGCCTTTTCGTTGCCATAATAAACATTATTTGTTGTTTCATAGACGAGTTTGGTGATACGGAAGATGAATTTGAAGTCATGTGGAAAAAGATACTCTTTTTAAATGACAATAAAAATGTTCAAACACCCCGTTCTAAGACCAGTGACAAAAAAAAGAAAAAGTCGCCCGCTTCTTCGTCGTGCTCAGTTCAAGTACAAGGAGTGATGGGAACTACAACTATGTTTAATATGGTATTTTATGATCACATCGTCGGTTGTCAACCAAATTTTATTAAAAACCTCGTGTAGTAGGTATCTCACTTAGTACTTACCTGTACCGGTGCTGCGGGCCTAATTTTGATAACTGAGACTCTTTCTCTTAGCTCTTAGTCCCTATGTCGTCTGCCAGTGTATCTGGTTTTGCAATAAGTATTATGTAGAAACTGGCCGATTATAATACCGTATAGGTAGGGTAACTAGGGCAAAGGGTGGGGGAGGAGGCACCCCTGTTATCAAATTACTAATAAGATAATAATATTTGGTTGATACCAGACCCACAATATTTATATCTCAAGGTTTCATGTCCGCATAATCGTTTCTATTTACCTAGGATTTAGTAGAAGAACTGCTAACAGACCACTTTAAGCGGAAACAATTTAGACGTGGTTTTGTGGTCGACACGTTGTCGAGTATCTTGCTAAAAAGTCCTTCATTAGCGCTCACCACGGTCCTCAGGTGCAAGAGCTCCATATGGAACATACATTTAATACTCTGCCAAGGAGATTTTGCCACATGGGCTCAAGCATATGAAGAGGCTCAACGCGAAAACGAATTGTTGGACGAGTAAGTAAATTGTATTTTAACATTTTGTTTCCTCTTAATAAACAATTAGGTTCTGGTAGTCAAGATTTTGATAGTTAAAGTTAAAGTATGTTATCATTTTAAACTTGTAGAAAAATTTATGCAAGCAAAGGTACATATTTAACTCTTAAGGTATGAGTGCTGAGGTTAGAGCGCGAGCTTGCGAGCACCAGTACCAGTACGAGTTATGTACCAGTTACATAAATAACTAGTGTAGTACAGTCAGGTTCAACACTAAGTGAACATAAAGTGTTTTGGTACAGCCAATATCATAACATAATAATTGATGATAGAAAAATATTTCCGATCCCACAGTCCGATCGATACGCATTTCGGAGAACACGATAATTCTAGGAAATAGAATTTAAAAAATATACTTTTAAAAATATATTTCCTTTACTTTCTCAACCTCAATTAGAGTTTTCTTTATCAGAACGGCTCCTAAAGTGCGTACAGAATCGGAAATTAATCTTTTAGTAAAGAAATGTAAGCATATGGATAATAAAGAATATGCTTGTACATCAGCTGAAGTGAAATCAATTTATGTGACTTATGGTTTAGAAGACAGAAGAAGAAAGTATTACGAAAAACTTGGGTAAGTGCTGTTGTAGCCGGGCAGTGACAGGGTAAATTATGAGTAGTTACATAATTATCTTAAGAACTTACGGAGGGTCAAAAAAATATGGCTTTTCCCTTGTAATGTTATTATCAACGTTTCGATAGTTCTTACCTATTTACTTGACAGTAATGGCGGCTAAATTAAAAACTTACGATAACATGTCAAAGGCAATAGGTATGTATGGTTTTTGTGTGTGGATAAACAATCTATTATGTAATCAGCAACAGATTTTTCATCTCTCCTTATCGGCAATTAATTAAGGATTTCCATTCCTCAATAGCGGAATGAAAATGACATTAACAAACAAAGGGTCAATAGTTATTTGTTCAACAAGAGAGCAAAGTTGGTTTTTGCTGCGAGTGATGATTTTGAATCCCGAGTAAGCGAAGGATTCTATTATTGGATCACGAGCGTAGCGAGTGATTCTAGGTTAGAATCCTGAGCGTAGCGAGGGATTCAAAGATACGAGACGTAAAAAACTTTGGTCTCGTGTGAGACATACAACTTTTCACCTCAGCAGCGAGAACAACACAGCGTGAAGCTGGTAGGGCCAACGCAGGTCTTCCGTTGTGACCATTTGGTGAATACACGACTAAATAACGACACGATCGCATATGCATCAATCACAAGCATTTTTGCAAAATACTAATAAAATAAAAAGAGGAAAAATAAACATGAAACAGATAAAACCTGCCACTCAACTTGATAATGCCGTAGTGCAAACACAACTTTATACAGCTTTATGTAGTCTGTGGCTTTAAAAAAAACCTAACAAGGCCTTGTCTATGGCTATTGGCTATGGCGGACAAATTAACAAAATTTACATCGTCATTTACATTACATTACTTTTTTTTTTTTAATTACAATAATCCCGCTATTTTTGAAATGCGTTCTGAAACTGCCCCCGCGGTTTATGTCACGAAATTAAAGATTGTTAAAACGATAACAAAATTATGTAGATACATAACTTCTTATTTTTCATTAATTTTGTCTTCAAAACATTAAATAAAAAAAATGATTGTACCTACTGTATAAAATAGTTATAATAAACACATTTCAAAGTTTAACAGATAGTTTTATTTGCAATTTTACGGTTATGTGTGCATCCGAACGTGCGTTTCTTTTTGGGCCTACTATGTGTGGAATTTGAAAATCGAACTTCGAATCAAGTTGTTTCTATCTCTCGCTTTTTTCCTATCGAAGTGAAAGTGACAGAACAAAGTGAAGTTCAATTTTTTCGAATGTTGTGAGTAGCCCCAGCACTGCTCACGGCATTTAAAAAAAATAATTAAAAAGCTACTTTGCCTCTCGCTCGCAGCAAAATTGAATTTTGCTCACTGTTTTTAAGCAGCAAAACCTGCTTGTTTGAGCTGCTGAGGTGAAAAATTAATTTTTAAGCTCAGCAGCTCAAACAAGCAGGTTTTGCTGCTTAAAAATAGCGAGCAAAATTCGATATTGCGGCGAGCGTGAGACAAAGCAACTTTTTATTTAATTGTTTTAAATGCCGCGAGCTGGCTGGCTGGCTGGCTGGCTGGCTTCTGGGGCTACTCACAACATAGTGAATCCGGATTACTTTTCGAAACAGTCTCGGATCTCCTCCAGGAAAAAGAGTGGATGGTAAAAATAGACTTACCCCAGGCCTATTTTTACCTACCAATTTCATAGGCACACACGACGATTTCTGGGAAAATTTACAATGGAGAAATCCTACAGTTAACTTGCCTTCCTTTTGGCCTATCTTCGGCCCCCC
This sequence comes from Acleris laterana, assembly GCA_963966035.1. NCBI lineage: Eukaryota > Metazoa > Arthropoda > Insecta > Lepidoptera > Tortricidae > Acleris > Acleris laterana. The sequence continues at coordinate 14,644,879 of OZ014439.1, read as the reverse complement.
AAACCTTTGCAGCCGTAACGAATTGGACTGCGGAGGTCCGTCGTGCTTAGGGTTTCAGAGTTCTGGTGTACCTGGACGATTGCCTATTGGCAAATCAGGATCGCTCCATGTTGAAAATATAGGAGCGGAAGCCGTGAGTTTCTTAGAACACCTAGGTTGGAATGTCAACTACGCCAAGTCAGTCTTGACACCCACGCAAAACCTACATTATTTGGTTTTGCGTGGGTGTCGTGGGTATTTTAAGTATTTGGGTCTGGAATGGAATACTCACTGCAACACTATCCGCCATATGAGTGAATGGTTTGCTATCGAAGCCACATGCCATGGAATAAGTTTTCGTTGGTTTGTAACATAATAGTAAAAGCTTTAAATTTATTGAACATACTCGTAGGTACAGTCGAACTCATAATTCGCTGTACATATGTATGTAAACTCTTTATTGTAAACAGAAATTCAAATACAATATTTACAGAAAAGGAATGTACAAAAGTGAATTAAGAGATCTTTTCCTAATTTGTCCCCCGAAAATGAGACTTAGGTATTTAAAAAAAAATACTTTGCACATACCTACCAAATTTCACCTGATTTGATGGATCTTTAACACTTAATGGGTAAAATAAAGCAAACGAGCGTAATTTTTTTGAATTGCGTGTTAGGAACACACTTCGGTTTCATCGGTAATTTATACTACATTCGGTTTCATACAAAGCTCCTGTTTGGTTCACACGGTGACGCAAAATGAGCTGGATTTTTATATGAAGCAAAAATTACGCAACCGAAAATAGATATGCGCTAGCTATTACACTCGTTTAACTTCACGCTATTCAATGAGAACGCGGACTGATAATTCCCTCTGAGCACCGCATCACAATTTCATACTTAACTGAAAAAAGTGTTTACGCGCCTCTGCAATCGGTACCATTCATCTATTTTTTTCAAATTGACGGTTTCCATTCCCATTTTGATCCCTGATCGATGATAATAATGCAGCTTGCAAGACGTTGTTTCAGGATAAACTATGCAGAATTAAAGATGGAGAGAAATGTGAGAGCAGCAGGTAAAAGAAAATGATCCTTACTCACCAATTTATTTAGGGTGCCCTACTAATAGTAACTATATGGCATTTAGAAAAAAAAACGCTCATGAATGAGAATACCCGAAATACCAGGATTTCAAAATATATATTTTTTTAGTTAAAATGACGAAAATGTACTTATAGTGGGATTTTACTTCTTTTGTTTCTAAATATGAAATTAAAAGATAACAAAGAGACGTGATAAGACTGTTGCAAAAGACTCGAGTACTGGAGTCCTAATTTTGTAGACACGACTCGCGTAATAGACGACTCGGTGAACTCGAAGACTAAGGCCCGTATTAATAAACTCATCTTGGCTGAGATGCCCGTCACAAAATACGTCAAAGTAAACGTCCAACCATAGAACACTGTAATTTTTGACGCATTTCGAGACGAGCATTAGAGTTGAGTGTACATTTATTAAAATCAACTTGTTGACCCGTGTGGTTGCCGGATCCGTGTGGTTGCCGGGTTAGAATAGTGCCACTCCATATCTTCCCGTGGATGTCGTAAGAGACGGCTAAGGGATTAAAGGCGTACAGTACTGTTAGGCGATGGGCTTGCAACCTGTCACTAATACACTGGTAAACATCTTAGCCTAAAAGTGCAAAATGTGGTTACAGAATTATTAACAAGTTTTTAGAGTTGTTGGTAATTCTGTAGCTCTGCCTACCCTACTCTGGGAATAAAGGCGTGAGTTTATGTATGCAACTTGTTTAAAGCATGTAAATAAGTCAATACACGTTTAAGAAGATTTCTTGAATTTTATTGTCCGGCCTGGACAGAGATTAGTTTATTAATACGGGCCTCAGAGTCCCGAGTCGTGTCGAGCGTGAGTCCAGCGACTCGAGTTTTCTCTACAGCTTGAGTCGTCGAAAAAACTGGAGTCTTTCACTGGGACTATTAGTTTCCAAATTAGACTCGCGGCTAGATTTACACATACACACATAAATACATTAAATGCATAGGTACGGTAGGTAGCGTAGGTAATTCGATAATATTGAACTGCATTGAATCCGTTTCATGGAAATAATAATAAAAAGTGCAAGAGCTGCTGCAAATATTTAAAAAAAGATAAGGGTAAGAAAAAGATACTGAGGATAAACATCTTGCATCACGATGACATTAAGTTGCCATTAGCATTTTACTCTTAAATACGACCAACTGATAAGAAAACTCAAACATAATTGAAGAGTTTGAATACTACATTGAAAAACACCGATTGAATACACAACTTGGACTCGCATTCTGCTGATTTTTTGTAGGAAGTACCGCCTGGAAAAAAATGATATTTAGGCAAGTAGTAGGCGAATGTATGACCTATTTTGAGAAAAAAATCTAGGGGTACTTCACAACGACATAAAAAAATGTTTATTTTTGAATTGGTCTTTTTTTCTTTTTTTTATCCGATAACTAGTATTCGTTTTTTGGGTGGCGATGCAAATTTATGTAAAGAACATCATTTCAAAATTTGAAGCACATCGCTTGAATACGTCCAGAAAAAACAAACATTAAAAAAAACTTGAAAAAATCATAAGTCAAAAACTGTTACATGTAGGATGTTCATACTCGGCTAAAATATTCTTCATTACAAGAGGTACTGACAAAAAAATACCCGAGCACATTTGATGTAAGGGTCGACTTACTATCGAAACCCGGCTACCTTTGTATTTGAGTGCAATTGAAATGAACAAATAAATAATAAATAAAATGACCAGTTTTATCAATATTTATTTAACAAGGATAAAAAAGACAAAGTAATAATTATTTTAGTCCCTTGATGTGAACGAAGTCGCGAGTTCGACTGGTCTTGTAGTGTTATCTTTTATAGCTTTGCTTTTATCGGTGGAGTTAACTTGTCTCTGAGCCATGGTCTAGCGTAGTGTCGACACCAAAAAAAAAAATTATTTTTTTGCTATTCCATTAAAATGAGGTGTAAAAATGTCAATATAACTTTAACTTCGTCTGTACAAACTGACCTTACTTTACTAATCAACAGATCGTAGCAAATCAATACTGTTGATGAATTCGGATTCGAAGAAGAAAATGAAAAAGGACGACGTTAAATGCAAGTACCTTATTCCTACTGTTCCATATTTTAAGAGTTCAAGTTTGTCATTTTAATTAATATCTTATGTTATCAGCTAAGCCCACAAGTGAATACATTATGATGAGCAATAGATATAACGAGTATTATAAAAATACGTACGAAGCCCTTATCAACATTGCGAATAATTGGGTGAACCAGGATTGTGAGGTTGGATTTCCACTGTACGGGTTCACCGGTCAAGTGATAGGGACATCACAGAAAAAAATTAAGAAAAAATCCGAATTTCAAATACAGGTATTTTGTCTTATTAATCGTTGATACAATTATCGGAGCCTTTAAAGATGTAAGTTAAGTAGCCCTAGAAGTGAGTAAGTAGTAGACTAGGCCCTAGTTAGACGCATTACGCGGGTTACGGTGTGTCATTTCATTAGATATTAAAGGCAACCGGTGTGGTGTGGTGTGACTACATATGAATCATCTGTTGCTTTTTTTTTCTAATTCATGAGGATACCTATTTGATAGTTGGTAGTGATGCCTATGTCGCTGACAGTCGAGTTCATAAATATGTGTACACTTTAGTAGGTACCTTGTCACTTTAATCGTTGTGACAATTCGTTTAAACATGACGTAAATAGACAAGGTGGCGTTAATTTTTTTAGTTTGTTTTAGATGTCCGAGATGGCCTTCACGGATAGAGGTTTTACTTTGACTCTGGTCATGAACCCTTGTATAGTTTACAAACCGGCAGTTTTAGACATGTTTTTAAGGTCACCTATAGTGAACGAGGCGTTAAAATACGATGAAGAGATTGATATTCTTAAAATTCCAATAAGAAGGAAGGAATTCACCGTTTTAATGCCAAAAACTATGCCAATCATTAATGACGAAAAACCTCTAGAGTGGTGCTTTTTGGATGAATTGCCGGCAAGTCATAAATGATATACTAGGTGACACTTAAGACGTAATACAAAATGTAATTTTCCGAATCTACTCATGATTACAATCAACTATTAATATGGGACCAACTTCGAAAACGTAAACACAAAACCGACGTCTCCATACAAATTGTGAAACCAGCTGATTGCTTTTAGTATGGGAGATTAAATTTTTTTCTACCGATTTCGATATTAGTCCCATAGTAAAAGTTGATCGTACTGATGAGTAGATCTAGAAAATAAAATGTTGTATTACGTCTTAGGTGTCACCCTGTATAACTAGGTTAGTACCTACAGTTTTAATCTATGTCTGAATATTTATAAATAACTTCTATTTATAGATCAAAAAATGTGAATGTAACCAACTAACTGATCTAAATCTATTGGATGATACGACTCAGGACAATATTCTTAACATCCTGTCTAAATGGCACTGCACTTGCGGCAGAAAGGTACCTAAATATTAATTATATGTGATCAGTGGCTCGTTGGTAAGAGCTAAGAAATAAATAATAAAAATCATTTCAGGTGACTTCATCACAGACGTCCACAAGCGAGATTCCCTCCTTATCTATAGAGAAAATGGGTATAGAGGAGAGTGAGCTGGAACTGTACCCGTGCCCATTACCGTTGAGATCCGTCAAGTCGATCGCGAGTAGGTGCAAGGTGTTGAGCAATGTTTAATTACATTTCGGGCATGGTTATGTAGAGCTGACGTGTACTTGGAATGTTTTGTTTGTACGTAGCTCATAGATCGCGGCTGGTGCTGCAACCCGGCGACCTCGTGAGGTGTAAATATTCCTTCAGCCCTCAGGTGGAGGGCCATTTTGGCGTCAAGCGGTTTGTGGAAGTTAGTGGCTGGCCGGACTCTCGAGTCGATATTAATATCAATGGGATTTGTGATCTGCCGAGGTTCGTGAAATATCTTGCTATTTAATAAGGATCCGCGCTGGAAACGGAACCAAGGTGTAATATTCTTTATCTAGGGTGGTGGCTCCAGGGAATGAACGATTCTAGTGAATGAACGGAACACGCATTTTCTCAAAAATAAGCCTTAAGTATGTGACTTTTTAGTAAATGTTTAAAAAAAAATTGTTTGTATACATTTTTATGATTATTATGGAAACATATTTTTCAACTCTGACGTATCAACGACGGCATGGCGGTTGAGAAAAGTAGTCGGTATGGGTGTGTTTTTTCTTAGTATGGGCCAGTCTTAAGGAGTCAGATGAGTCACGTTATTGTTATTGTTACTCTGTACTTTTCACACGTAGTTTTTTATAAAATGTACGAGTTTATAGTAGATTGGGATAGGTTACATGAACTTTTTATGAGGTGTGAGTATAAACTTGTCACAATTTATTACAAATTAACAAGTGGTAATATACAAATCCAGTGATTGAACGGGGTTGTTCATTCACTAGAATTACATAAATACTAACTTTAAGCAATTTCTAACATTTTATTAGTTGGAATAAGATTACAATTACAGAAATGAAACCACAAATAGATTGTCCATCTTGTCGCCAGTGTTCGAACAGTACTTAGGTAATTTTAGAAATACCTTATAACATTTTTTTACTCGTTCATTTACTGGTTTCGAAAATCTAATAAGTGAACTAAGGGCAATTATCTAAGTTCTTTCACTGGTCTCCTTATTTCAATGAAGGAACTGTTGAAAACTAAATAATATATCTAAATTATTTGCTACTTTTACATGGAAAACTGAAAATGTAAAAATGTCAACAATAAGACAGAAAAAATTATACCTAGAGATAATTTAGGCATTTTATGTGATTATGTTTTGATGACTTATTTATGTTTAAAGATGCTTGTACTTACATTACCTTATTTGAATTGGTTCTCAAAAGTTTATACAAAGTGAAACGCAAACACTGGTATGGAGAAACAAACTTTATATGTGATGATTACGTAAAAAATATATATAAAAAAATGGGCAAATAGATTTAAAAACCTCGCTGATTTGTAATGATTCTAATTATAAATGTAAGATACCACTGAAAAACTTATGGTAAAATTAGGAAAGGGCTCCAACGATTTTGATGAAATTTAGTATGCAGGGGGTTTCGGGGGCGATAAATCGATCTAGCTAGGTTTCATTTTTAGAAAATTTACCAAGAAAAAAAATCGATCAAAGCACGGTCATCCAGGTACTCGAATATTATATTTATGAAGTCATCGAGTTTCAAATTTGTAACAAATTTGCGCAATTCTATCATTAATTGAAACGCCAACTCGGCATATTTTACACGCATCTTGAGGCGAGCATTACAGTCGAGATCAGTTTATTAATACGGCCCTTAGGTCCCAGTAGACCCAGCCAAGATGCAAACGCTGCTAACATTTCTATTTTCCATCGACTCTAAATAAAACTCCATACGAGTTGACAAGAGATGTCGATGTCGACGCAATCTGTCCCTAGCTTAAGTCCATCTTATACATTTTGACCAGGACAGAAGACTTGAATATGATGCGAGTTTTTTTTACAGATTAGACAGTAGACCCAAAAAAATGTTTGAAAACTTTGTCAGAAGAACAATTGAGGATCATGTATACAAAATTACATATTTAGATGATCTAAAGGTATTTGAATTTGGCCCCATTTTCATTGGCCCGCAAAGGTTCGTAATAATGTTGAAATCTTATTTTCAAGTAGTGTTTTGGGTATTAACTAGGTGTTTGTTTCTTTCTATGTAAGTCTTAATGCACATGAGTTTTCTATATTTTAGAATATACGAAGAAGAATACACAATTGATTTGAAGAATTCATCCCTGATTACCTCTGTGGTTGAAATTGAGTTCCGTGATGAGACCTCTGTGTTTCAAATAGATAAAAAGTTCATCAGACTGGAGGTTAGTTTAATCATCATTAAATTACCTATATGAGCATTCTGCACTATAATACCTACGTCCGCGAACTTCAGGCACTTTAACCAGAGGGGCTATTAGCTAACGCACTCGCAATCGCAATCGTTTTCATTTTGAAAATCGAAGGCTTGTGTTGTGTGCATACAAAATGAAAACAATTGTTTCGCTTTGAAGTTTGAGTCGATGGCGATTGCGAGTGCGTTAGGCAATTGGCCAGCGGTACTCGCAATCGCAATCGGCTCTGTTTGAGTCTACCAGCAGCTCTTCCCAAGAGATCAGGAGCATTGTTTTCTAACTCAATTGACCTTCACTTTTGAAGGTACGTCTATCCTTATCATTGTGTTTTAATCTGTACAATAAATTACCACTCTTCAATTTCAAGAAGAAACTTTATCTTTCATAAAACACTTAAATTGTAATAAATACTCCGCGCAGTCTTAATTTATTGCCGTATGGTTATTTTATTAAACAAATGTCTGTTAATTTTATTTCTACCTAAATAATAACTATTAAACTGTCAGTTTACTTCGTCTAATAAAGAAATGTGACTAAAAGGTACTTACTTAAAAAAATATTATTTATCTTTTCACGTTCCGAAACCCTCGTTATTATTAAATTTATAGCCCGGCTGCCGCGAGAAGTTGACAATATCGGCGGCGCCGGCGGAGGTGGGCGTGCACAGTATCGTGCTGCTGTTCTGCGTGAAGGACAACCCCGAGATCGTCACCGTCAACGTGGCGTGCAGCGGCGTCGTGCCCATCCTCGAGATCCTGCCGCTCAACAAGTCGATCGGTGAGCCTTACATCACCTCTTTTCCAGTTTCTTTTACATCTTGCTACCCATTATATCATACATCGTTTGTACTAAACTTTAAGTTTGCTACTCTGTCACTACATGTGAAATTCTGTAATAGGTTTTGTGCTTCCTATTCTTGTTTCATGTTATATTTGTAACTGTTGGATTTCCCACCTATAAATAAATAAATAAATAAATAAATATAATGGCATTAAATACCTATAATTACCACTAAAATTTAGCTAACGACCTCAAACTTAAATTGTATCGGTAGACCAGTGGCTCCTTCTTTTGCCGTAGCGTTGTTTGTGTGTTTTTGGTATAACACTTAGTAATAAAAGCCATAACGTGATACGCTCTGTATCCATAAATTTGAATTTGCTTAACGTATCGATTTTCCTAAAACATTTTAATAATAATTATATTATTATATATATATATTTTTTATTATATTATTATATATAATTTTTTTTTGTTGTAATTGTAGTTGTTGTTGTTGTGTGTGTTGTTGTTGTTTATCGAAACAATCATAGTGTAGTCAAGTACCCATGTATTTGATTCCACTTAGGTTATACAGCATCATTAGTCTTGTGCAAAACCAAAAGCTGTTGGCAAACAATTTACATATTTCAGAATATGGTAAACTTTTATTGTATCGCCGAGCTGACGACAGATTTATTGTTAAGAATGATTCTATTTTGCCAATTATGTGGAAAATAAAAAACCCTGAAGATTTCGTGGCAGACTTCATAATATCTCAAACATCGGGCATTGTTCCTCGGCAAGACAACCATGTTGTGCCGATCACGTATATAGCGTGCAGGGTTGGCGTGATAAGCCACAAGCAGCTGCATATCGAGGTAAGTTCACCTAAATCATACTTGATGACTATTCAATATTATATAAAACCCCGATATATTGGCGACCCCTCGTACCCCTACTTTCAGATTCAGGGCCTTCAGAACCATCCCGATTAAAGCTATAGATAGATGGTATGTATGCATGTATGTATCTCGTCTCTTTATTGCAATGGCGTGGTGTGGCAATGGTGGTATATGTTCGTTTTTTTTTTGTTTTTTTTATGGCATAGGAGCTGATAAACGAGCACACAGGCCACCTGATGGTAAGTGGAAACTGTGACCCATAGACATTCGCATTTACAAGACTGCAGAGCAATCCTAAGACTGCAAATGCGTTGCCAACCCTGAGGACTAAGATGGAATGCCTCTATGCTAGTCATTTCACCGGCTGTCTTATCCCCAAACCGGAACACAACAATGCGAACACTGCTGTTTGGCGGTAGGTTAATGGATAAGACGGTGGTAGCGATCCGGACGGACCCTGCACAAGGTCCTACCACCCGCAAAATATATACTATAATATATACTAAGTGAACGTGGTCAAACACCTCTTAGATCTGGATGGCGATACTTAGCGGAAAGGTATTCCAGATGGGCGTATATTGTTTCATTGTTTTGTACGGAATTTAGATATACGACGCAGAAGGCCGCGGCGATCCGATGCTTATCGATGTTTTGAATATATCTGCGGAATGCTATGATGTCATGGTGGAGTGTGCATACGAAAACCCCGCTGAAAACTACCTCAACTATGGCAATGTCAAAGTTAACTCGACTGTGCTTCGCGATATGTATTTACTCAATCGAGGAAAATACAACATTTATTACAAGTACGTGCTTAAGTTTTTACTAAAGCCCACAGGGTTTTATTCTACTCGGTAAATCGCCTTATTGCTTCTGACATTTTATGTTATTGTCAAGGTTGTGATATCTCTTATTTACTTTACAGTAACTGCGGCTGAGTTAAAAACAATATGAGAACATATTATATGGTTTATAAAGAATGTGTTTTTACCGAGTAGAATACAGCCCAAAGAAAGGGTCAGCATGCTACTAAGGCCGGGATTCAAATTAATAAATGTTTGTGCAAGTGGGCATAACAGTTCTCGTGCAAGTTGCGCTAGCGTTTCTGATAGTTAAGCCCACTTTCCACTGCAAGCCGAACGCTCCGCACGGACTCCTTTTGGCTTACAACGGTGACTTTAAAGAGGTTAGCTCGCGTTGGAAACATTTGATGTCACCGCTTTAAACAAAACGGACTCTGTACGGAGCCCGCTGCGCTCGCAGTGGAAAGGGCATTATACTTGGTACCTAAACTATCTAGCCGTACCGGCTTTTCAGATTGAAGAAGGTAAAGAATTTCCCTGAACCGTCGCTATTAAAGAACATTATAGCGACGCCGGAGTGCGGCGTGGTCCCGTCCGCCGTGAAGCTGGTGAACATAGAGTTCGAGTGCACGCCCACCACCTCCATGAACCTTGTGAACGTGCCCGCGTTCACCTGCTCCTTGCTCGACGGCAGCAAGGAGCAGGTGGTCGTCGCCAAATTTCCAGTTTGTATCACAATCGCATCATTCTATAACACGTAAGTTGCACCATTTGGAAATATCAGAGCGACGCGACGCAATCAAGAATTAATTGATCGATGTCTTTCCAGATTCACGCTCTTCCCATTGGGCGAGCTCAATTTCAACATTATTGCAGTGGGTAGCATGGTTGTCAGAGACGTGATTTTAAATAATACCAGTAAATGCCCCGTTACTTATGAAATTTTGGTCCCGGAAAAGTACATGGAAGATAACATGCCTGCGAAAGTAAAAGAAAATGCGTAAGTAAACACTTAAGTAAATCCAACTTATTGATTAACACAGGGACCGAGTTGTACAGTCAAGGAAATTAATTCCTAGACCACTTCGGACTATGTCATAGTGACACTGTAAATGAAATCATAAGAAGTATCTTCCGTTTTGATTGATTACGTTACTTTGACATAGTCCAAAATACTGTACTTACGTAAAATATACCTAATGGTAAGCGTAAAAAAAAGTGGAAAAAATGACACAGAAAAAAAAAATCTCGTCAAGATTATTATTGTTTGTATAAATCCTATTTGAATAATTGTACTGCCAAACAAAAAGGATTTGACTTAAAATGTAATTTAATCCTAAAACTATACAGTATGTAAACTTACTAAAACCATTTATTTGAACCCGAGCATGTCTAGGCGATAGATAAAGGTTGGGGTATATAAATTATTGAAATCTTAACACTTTTTCAAATTTAAATAAAGAATGCACTGAACGCAAGTTCAATAATCTGTTACGATGAAAACATTACATACGGGTCTTATAATGGGCACTGAACAACGATGTAAACATTACACATGGGATGATACTTTTAGGGTTAACCGACTTTGAAAAAGGTGAGGTGTTATAATTTTTATGCAATGATAAAATTAAAAATATTCGACACACACTAGAAAAAATGTGGTAAAACACTTAACTCAACTAGCCTAGCAACTGGTTGAAAGATATGGTTTTAGTAAGTTTACATACTGTATTTAATAATATTTTATTAATAAGCGAGGTTTGTATTTGCATATAGTTGTTTAGATCCACTAAATGATGCACTTCCAACGGTTTGCACGATAGAGAAATAACTTTAAATTGTTTGTTATTTTTTAGCAAGATCAAAATGCCCCCCATTAAATGTGGCAACTTCCTCATACTGAACGAAGACAACCTGCTCGCCCCCGGAACTAGTCGAATGATCCAAATCCAGTTCACGGCGGCACTTGTCCAGAAGTATGAGGAAACTATTAAATTTGTGATAAGCGACACCTGTCCCGCCGAAGCCAATGGAGTGCCGCTCAGACTAGTCGGTATCGGGGCAATGCCGACGTTAGATTTTTGGAACATTGACAATACTTTCAGGGAACATTTGATTGTAAAAAACCTGTCAGAATACAAAGTGCCAGAGGTATAAGTACAATTTTTACTTTCTTGTATTTTATTTTATTTTACTTAATAATGTAAGTAATTAGGTATTCGTAAAAATACCTAAAAACCGAACCTTTATTAACGTCCAAAATGTTTGTAAACAGTATTTGAGTGTCATAAAGTATATTTTGAACTTACCTATAGTATATTATTGCCTAAGCATGGAAGTAGGCAATTGCGGGCCGAGTATTGCTTTAAACGGACGAGCTTGCATGCTTACTTGGTTTTACTTGATCACGTCACGGGATCTCGGTTCGGGACGAACCAGTAGTTTGTTGTATTTGTTATAAATGATACAAATAACTTAAAACAGAAAAATATACTTAATTCTTTGGGGCATTCTCTACCAACCAACCTTATCGCAGTTAGCCTAGAACCTTTAAAAAAATTATCTCTTAATTATTATCCCAGTGTATCAGCGCGGGCTCACCATCAGCGCTGTGTGCAAGCACAGCTCACTGCCGAGCCCTTTGCGTTTGTCGTTGGTTAATTTATTTTTATATTATTGCTTTTTTTATCTAAAATTGAATCAATGGATTAAATATGAAATACAGTTGAGTATTTTTAGGCTGCGGCTCCACTGAGGCGGAGATGAGCGGAGCTGTGCCAATATTAACCAATAGAATCTAAACTAACGTGCGCAAGGCGCGCTCGACGTGACCGCATGCGCCTTCTATTAATTGGCACAGCTCCGCTCCGCTCCGCTCCGCTCCGCTCATCTCCGCCTCAGTGGAGCCGCACCCTTTTAAGTGTGTGATAGTGGTCATTATGGGTGCATCATATAATATTAGAAAGGGAAAAATATGGTGCATTTCATACTCTTCTTATAGCAATCCTGGGTTTTGGCCCACAGCACAGGCCTATTCTCAACTAATGTTATCAACAATTCAATGTCAACACCAATTTTTAGTTAAAAGCGCAAGTAGACGGCGGCTAATTTACAGAAAACGGGCGATACGTCCGGTAGCGTCTACGAGTACATACACCAATACAATGGATGGCGTGGAGCAAATCCGGCAAAAAAAACAATCCTTTGTCCGGTGAAAATAACGGTTCCCTATTGGATGGCATAAAATTATTTGTTATATTATTGTTACGCATAATTGCTTTTAGCCGAATTAGCGATGGGCATACTCATCTTTACGCATAATTTTTTACGCATAAAACTTAAAAGCATAAATACAGAAAGCATATTCGTCATGAAGACTAACGTCAAATAGCATAATTACGAAAAGTCATAATAATAAATTAGCATCATTACAAAGCGCATAACAGTATTTGACCTAAAAAATAGTCATGGGCAAATGGCAAGTTTTGTGTTAATATATATTTAGGAAGTAAGGCGAGGTCGACGGAGGTCCGCTTCGCGGACCTCCTATTTTTGCGTTGCTTGGGCGCTTCGCGCCTGGATATCATACTAACCTAACCTAACCTAATGTACCTAACGTGATCTAACGTAACCTCATATTTTGTTGTTCATTTTGTAGGTTCATTCATTTAGGAAACTAAAATTATGGTTAATGACATATATAACAAATAATTAATAGCCCAAACAATAATATGCATAATGTGTATTAGTCTAATAGAAATTAGTCCAACTGAAATTATTCTAAAAGCTTAATATGCCAAAAAAGTAGTAGGCCAAAGTATTGCTATGCGACAGTACTATTATGCCAATACAAATTATGCCAAATTAATTATGCGAAACAATAATAGTCTAAAAAAAATTATGCGATTGAAGGGGATCCCGAAAATAACGGACGTTTACAAACGGCCTTACGCTCAGAAATCCATACATACTCGTACATACAGTCACGCCTTCAGTCCCAGAGTGGGCTAGGCTAGGCAGAGCTACAGAATTCAATTACCAACAACTCTAAAAACTTGTTGTTAAATCCATACAAATCTTAAATATTCATTTAAAATAGAAATAATGCTTATAAACGAAATTTACTGGTGGTATGCTATGCCCCTTGACTTAAAATTAACGTTTGCATTTCGATTTCTGTAGTAATTTTACCATATAAACGAAGCTCGTATATTCCATTTTGATCATACCGAGGCGTCACGAACCACGCCCCCATAACATACCCGATTTTAATGCAGTTATTGGATTATTTTTATTTTTGGTTGATTTCAGTACAATATAAGTTCGTGAGCGTAAAATAAATATATATGTACTTACATATATAAAGGGCTAATCTGACACAGATTGTCCTAGACAACGATACACATACTGATAGGTAACTGCACACCCAAACCCTAAAATTCAACTGTGTTTTTTCAGTCGTCTCCTCATTGTGTTTTCGCGGAAAATTCGGTCACCCTCCACTTCTTCTGCGTCAACGTTCAATCTAAATTTGAGGGGGTAATTGATTTGTATAACAACGGTTTTGTACCGTGTGCTCTTACAATGAAGCTGCATTACCAAAATAATAGTAACGAGGAAATATTCTCGTTAGACAAATATGAAACCCATATTGAGTCTTTGCAACACAAATTCCTGGGAATAATTTTTACTCCGAAAGCTCTTATGGTAACTTGATATTTTATTTAATTATCTGACTATTAAATATGTTTACTATTTAAGAACCTTACATTTTTTTGCCATTTTTAGGAGTATCGAGCTGTTTTGGAGATAAAACTGAAACTTCTTGATAACCAGCAGCAATCGTTTAAGATTTGTTTGATCGGCGAGGGAGTCATCCCTCGAATACGCATGGTGTATCCCCCTACCAAACAGCATAAGATCTCATTACTCCAGATCCCCGTGACCTGCCTGGGTTCTGTAAGCAGTCAAAAGATCTGCTTTAAAAATATAAGCTCCGTTAAAAGTGTTATATCGATTACCACACAGAAGGCAGCACTGGAAGATAGACACGTATTTTGGATAACAGGATCAGAAGAGTGTGATAAAATGGTTACCTGCGGTCATAAAGGTAATTATTTTTATGGCTTCTGCCTGTGACTAGGTACATTAATATAGTCGTGGTAACTATTATTATTACTTACGTATAAGTATCGCTACATTTCTTCTTGTTGTCAGCTCTAAAATTTATAGATTCGTTGTTAGGTACTTTGAGGCAAATAATTAAAATAATCAGCCATTATTGCTTACCATGATGGCTAGATTTCGGAAACTCTGGCGGAGATCGTGGTGCCTGGGGTTATCTTTTAGGGGACATCAATCCCTTTCTCCTCCACGCTGCGGAGGGGCCAGCCATGTGACATGAAAAAAACTCTGTAAATCGGAAGACTACCTCTTGTGTTCATAACTTTATAAGACAAAATAAAATGTTCATAATAGATTTAAAAAAAAAACGTGATATTTTTTGCCAGAGATAATTCTTATATTAGTTCGTTATGTAGAGTACAATTTTAACTGTGGACGTTTTGCTCCCGTGTTTACTTAAATTGCGGTTGTTTGATCATTGATCAATATGATAATATATTTTGATTTATTGACATAGGACCTTTTTCATTTACGGACGTTTTGCTCCCGTGACGTACGTTACTGACTTGTTTTCAACGGGAACATTTTGCTATGAGTACCTCATCATCATCATTAAATTTAAGAGCTAGGCTCTTGTCGGTGAAGTAATTGCCACTTTTCTCTACTCTGTGCTAGCTTTTTCACCTCCTGATACGACACGACATTGGCCTTCTGTCTTATTTGGTTGAAGTAAGTAAGCCTAGGTCTTCCTCTTCCTCTTTTTCCTTCGACTTTACCCTCTAAAATATTCAAAAAATCCTAATTAGTTACTAGCTTAACCCTGCAGTCGAAGTGGGCCGGGTGGTTCTTGCGTTTCGTTCAAATTTCATCAAATTTGAGAATCGGTTTTTTTTTTCGTTTTTTTATAAGAAATATAAATAAGAAGTTTCATGTATTTAAAAACAATAGATACCAATGAAAGGCATCTTTATAACTTAATTATATTCATGATAAAGTGACGGGAGGTAATGAACCCTAGGAGGGTAATGAAAATCGCCTGGAAGGTAATGAACTACACTTGGAAGGTGATGAAAACCGCATGGGAGGAAATTAACAAGGCTCAGGCTAGGCTTTAGGCTTTTAGGCTTGGATGATATCTGAGTGAAAGTATGATCATATTATTATATGGAAAATGAGACTGATAATAAGATTGGATGCGTTCAATGGATTAATAAAAAGATATTAGGGAGTATAATTTTTATTCAGCCTTTGAAATAAGTATAAATCAAACAAATCCAAAATACAAAATGTTAGATTTAGGGTTAGATAAATACAAATTACCTATACCTTGGAATGTCGATATCAACTTACATTATCAACTTTTTATAACAAACAGAAATAGGATAATTTTTATTTACTAAGCCAGCCACAAATTAAGTAATAACTTAAGGTTTTTAAATGAAACGTAACAAATAAGCATAACTTAACACAAACATAACTGATAATATACTTACTACATTTGTACAATTAACAAATTGTACAAATGAGGTCAAAACAAAACCTCGCGAGATAAAAATATAAATTGGCAATTATAATTTTTAATTACTTTAATTTTTTTTTTTTTTAAGTAAAGTATTTATAATATAAGTAATGCTATTTGTTTAATACAATATTGATATTTTTTTCTCCATATTTTTCTTTGCTTACATTGTGCTCTTGCACTTATGTCCTTAATGCTACAAATTTGCTTCTATTCCTTTTTCTTTAGGTATTTTAATCGCTCTATTTCTATTTGAACTTTATAAAGCACTGGGTTATTTTTAATTTCTTCATATTTTTGGCGTTTTCTATCTTTTTTATCTATCTCTGGTAAGTTTTTCATCTTTTGTATGTTTTTTCTTTGTTTTTGCCATTGTAGTCTCTGAAAGATGAAGGGACCAAAATACATATAATATGGGATTTGGACTAACAACCACAATGATACTTTTAGAATAAATAGTACTTAGTAGTAGAATTGAAAACTCAATTAAATCATTGGAAAAAACCATGTTGCAGCAGCAATATTAAATTTGCCACCCATGCTTAATTTTTTTTTTTTTTACATTACATGTACTTCTTGAAGTCACCGACTTATATTATTATGTGTACCAAATTTCAACTCAATCGGTCCAGTAGTTTTGAAGCAAATTAGCTGTCACACAGACAGTCAGACAGACAGACGGACATACGGACAGACAGGCACGCGTGTGATCCTATCAGTGTTCCGTTTCTTTTTTTTGAGGTACGGAAACCTAAAAAGGATGATATATTAAGTTAAAAGTAACTCGCATTACTGTTTGTTTAAAAAACGTTTGCAAGCTGTTTCTCAGAACAATGTTGATAAACTTAGGCGATCAAAGAAATGAACATACATTCTCCCTTTTTGTTTTATAATATTAGAATACACATGGAAAGCTTGGTTTATTTTGGGAACAGAAAGGTATTCATTCCCTACCAAAGGTTATCATTACTTTCCATTAAAAAAAAACGCAAAATAGAAGGTAATGAATTGGACGGTAATGAATATTTGCCCTTTGATCCTAATTTGCTTATGTTGCCTGTGTGCCTGTTCTACTAGATTTAATATGTAATAACAATTCAATACAAGGACCTCGGTTAACTTACATCAATATTTAAAAAAAAAAACTTACTCAATAAATTGCAGGATGGCGATGAAGTTTAGGCAATACCAAAGTTCTCTCCGTGCTACAATATCGTCGTTATTTTTATAACCAGGCGACTAGGGTCCGTCCGCTCAGGGGGTCCAGACAAGATGCCAACGCTTCCAGGCGTTTTCCTTTCTATAAAATTGGACGCCTAGGCGTTAGCGTCCAAAATATGTTAGACAAAAGGAGTTAGAACAGAAAAACGTGCTGTCGATTCTACGATCTCCTCAATGTGCGCTATAATGATGATTTAGCCTTAAATTGTCTATGCTTCGCGCAAATTGAAACGTCAAGTGTCGCTGTGTCAAGTTTACATCAACTGTCAAAAGTTTATTTGCAGGTTATAATGAAGTTATAATTTCGGCTTGTAAATAATTATTTTTATATTTCTTTTAGTTAAAGTATCGTCTTGCGTCTATAGTTTTGATGTTTAACATGTTTTAGACAATAAGCAAAGTAACGGGCGGGTCTTTGATACTAATAAGGGCAAAAAAGGGCCTATTCAGGGCGAAAAACACTTCGACGAATTACTGTTGTGATATCACAAGCTAAGTAAAACTGTGTCTACAGAAGGATTACTATAACCTACATACTACGTAGGTTTAGATGTTTTTAGGTACGTGCTTAAACTCTCTATTTCTAATCTCTAAATACCTAGTTTGTAATATTGCTACAGATGTAGTAAACAATCGTTCTAGGATAACTTTGTCTTGTTTGTTAATTAGCTTACTGGTGGGTACTAAAAGTTGACTAAAATAGCAAGATTCAGCAAGACATGTTGGCATATGATTACCTACTACATCTGTACATAATCTGTTTGGATGTTGGTTTGCATAAATTAAAATACTTTTAATTTATTTATGAAGGTTTGTAATTTTTATTTTGCACTTAGGCTACACTCAGGTATTACGTTTTCATAAACAATTATAAACTTAGTAAAGACAAAGACGCGGGCTAGTTGCTAGGTTTTCTATAAAAGTACCTATCCATAGTAAAGAGTAAGTAATTCTATTTGTGTAAGAATGTTACTAGAAATTTCATAATAAATTAATATGGCATTCATAAAAAAAAAACTTGTAGCCAAAGAGAACCCCTTTTCCCCTTATCTACTTTCATTTTGTATCAAGATTTGTATAAACTAGCAAGCTCTTTAATTATAAGCCATTGTTATGAACAGCGAATAATAAGCTTTTTATCTTTCAGATGCAAAAACTACTAACAACAACCAAAAATATTTGTAGGTATACAAGACTGAGTAGCTACAGTGTGGCAAGATATTGAAAATTGTATGTTTGAAGTTTGAACATTATTCATTTGAATTTTAACATTCCTGTGAAATTTGGAACACATGCCAACAGTCATCACATAAGTAATGCAGTTATGCTATGAATATGTTGATAATGAAAATGAAGTGGCAACATGACCACCATTGTGCTAAATGGAGTTTAGTGTGTGTAGGTGAGTATGTTTGATATTTTTTATGTATATTAGTATGTATTTCTCTTTACAAGTTAGTTTATAATTGTCTAGTACCCATAGTACAAGCCTGGGATTGCAGTCTTGAAGTCATAGCCTTGAGAATTCAAATGTTTATGGGTCTCAGATCATAAGGTGGCCTGTGAGATTGTCTATTTCTCCCTGATATAAAAGGACAAAAGGACAATTTGTGTGAGATTATCCCTTAATATTTATTAAATAATATTTTTTAGTATGAAACTTATAATTTTAGCACTTAAGTTTTTAATCATTCTAGTAATAATGTATTTATTATTATAATTTTAAAAAGAGCTACAGTGCAATAGCGCATAGTTGGTATTGAAAATATGTTTTTGTTATCAACTCACGGGCCACCTGGTATATAAATAAAATATCATTAGGTACTTATCCTACTAATATTATGAATGCGAAAGTTTGTGTGTGTTTGTTACTCCTTCACGCTGCAATGGCTGGACGGATTTGGATTTAATTTGGAATGGAAATAACTTATACCCTGGATTAACACAGGGCTATTCACAGTTGTCGACACCCCTTTGTCCACACTGTGGACAAGTTTTTAGTTAGTTTTTATTTATGTACTTTAGTAGATATTAAACTAACACAGTTCAGTCAAATTAATTAGTGTGAAATGTCTACATAATTTCGAGGGTGTGAAGTACTGGGATTTTTTTTCCCAGTGTGGACAATAGGGTTGTGGACAACTGGGAATAGCCCTTAACACATAGGCTACATTTCATCCCAGAAAATTAAAAGTTCCCGAGGGAATGACGTAAATCGATATCTACGCGGACGAAGTCGCGGGCAGAAGCTAGTATCGACATAATCATAGCACGAAAGTTGAAGAATACTATTTTTATGACAAAAGTTAATCTTTAGGAAATTTGTATAATTCAAATTATATTTGACTTTTTACAGAGTTCATATCCAGATCCAACTTGCCAAAGCTAGTGCAGGTAGCGGGGCACCCTTGCTGGCCTCACCTTAAGCTGGACTCCAAGCCTGAGCAAGTCTGCGTGTCAGCACGCGTAAAGAGCTACATCCTGGCCAAATTTCTCTGAACCAAAATCTGACGCATCCAACATGCGTATTTTGAGCACCGGTGTTGATGTCACGCATAAGATACGTCGCTAAATTTACGGTGCGTCATCATATTTTGAGCACCGGTTCGGTCCGTTATGTGATATAAGTAGATACAACAATGAAATCACCAGAAAGCGAGGTTAGCCTAGTTGATCCTCTGCCTACAAAGCTAGCAGCCCCGGTTTCGATCCTCGTTAGGGCAAATATTTGTAATGAATTGATTTTCAAGTTAAGTAATCTGGAAACAAGGACAGTTATATGTAGGCACTCCTATTAACATCCTTGTTTGGAATTTTAGACGGCCTATAGTTATGTATAATTATAGTTCTGTATACTTAAGTCTTTGTAATAGTTTGGTAACAAAATCACTGCCAAATTGAATATAAAAACAAATCATGGAACTATTTAATGTATTGACTCCATTTGTTCATTTGGTCGATTCTCTAAAGCTGCCACAAATGGATTGAATGGGTGAAATAAACCTAGGTACATGTGTGTTTAGTTCAAATAGGTACTTATTGGGATTGATGTTTCAACTGCATTTAAGAAGACAGGACTTATACAATCAGCAATCACATGTGTTTCCATTTATGGCAGCTCTTGTAAATAGATATGTACCTATGTTACTTACCCAGACATTGTTCATTCTAGTTATTGCACATAAGAAATAAAAAGGAAGAAATTAAATCCATATTCAATAATTTAAGTCTTTTATTTCGTAAGAAACACCATTAACTCACTTAAGTATTACATTTGTTGCCATGCAAATGTTATTGGTTTTCATGACAACTTCATGAGTTAAAGCTTTAATTAGATTTTAACAAAATGTTATTCAAAATAATAACTAAGAGCAGTTTTTCAGGTAAGTATATCATAATTGATTCCAACAATGTTGAAACACTCCCCATGCAAATCATTGTCATTCTCCCTGCTTGATGCGGCTCCCAAAATGAGCCTCATTATAGTCATAATCCATGGCCCCTGAGTACTCTGGATTGCCTGTAATGTAAAAAAAACAAGCAAACTCAGTAGGTAACTTTTTCAAGCAAAGGTGGATGGAACTTTTATGAACTTGGTTTGTAGTAGATAGTATCTTACTTCTCACTTATATTATATAAATGTGAAAGTTTGGATGTTAGTTACTCATTCACGCCAGAACGACTAAACTAATCTTGAGGCTTTATTTATTTTTATATTAGACGGACATGGCTTTGAATAAACTTATTTAGGTAGGTATACAGTATTTTCTAAACAACAATCTGACTAAATTACACTATAACAAACAAGAGAGTCCAAAATTTGGATATACCTAGTGGAAAAATAAAAGAGTACCTACCTAAGTAACATTTTTAAAATCAATGACCTGCAGTAGCTTGAACCTAGTTTAGAAAGTGCAACTAGAACAGCAGATTCAAACTTGTGTAAATGGAATAGCACAACAATCAGGTTTATCATAAGTTTAAAATTCTATGGGTTATACCTACCAAGATATAAAGCACATCATATAAGAGACTAATTAATGGGAATGTGGGACCTCATAATACTTATAAGTATGTATTTATAATAAATGGTTTTCTAGAAGGCCCTAACCTTAATTAAGTAGGTATGTCATAATAAATTTTCATTTCATGACGTCACCATAACATTCATCACCATATCAAGGGAAACAGTGCGCTTACAGAGAAAGTATTCAGTGTTGAAAGAAGATATACCTAGGTACCTACCTCTCACTGATGCTTAGCAAATTAACAATCGACTTTGTTTGCGGTCACAACATCCATGTCTTAGTTGGTTGAGTGCTTGCATTACTAGTTACCTAGGTGCTGCATGACAACCATTTTCCGTTGGTCATATCCCTGGCCACACACCATGTCAAATACACGGAACCTGCAAAAATAACCATTTATTAAATAAGTAGCTACATGTTTATTTAGGTTGTTATTCTTGTGAGTCCTAGTCAGGTGCTTACCGTAATTCACATCATCCTTACCTTTACTTCGAATAGAACTACCCTTTGCAGGTACTCTTGCAGCCAGGGTACCTGAGTCCAAAGTTGTTATACTGTTACATTATTGTAGCAGAGTAATTCATGTGTAGGAAATCTTTCTCACAAGAAAGCTTCGGCACTTCTAATATGGTCTTGATTCGGACGACCACGACGATTCGGATACTTTAATTAAACACTTTTCATTGTTTGCAGCTCACAAAAGTCACAAAGAATACATCATTTGGAAAATAACAATTCAAAAACTTGATTTATCACCGCTTGAATAATAACAACTCACGCACAGCTGATTCAAAAATCGCCATTTTGATTATTCTCTTGAGCGCCGAGCGCTTTTCTGCAAGTCTTTGGCGAGAGAATAGTTTTCTACATTTTACTGTAGAATACAGAACAGAATGCACGTCAAAAGTGCCACTTGACTAGCAGTTTGTACGGATTTTGTCAATGTGACAGCTCTGAGCGTTTTTCTGTTCGTTTCAAAATATTTACGAAAAACGAAAAGTATAATGTTGGCTAGGTACTTTTCTATTCTCTTCGATAAACCACGTGATCAATTTGTGATCCCATACATTTCAAGACGATAGAACAGAAAAACGACAACGGCGTGTGCGTCTTGTCTGGACCCCCAGAGCTCTTGCGCACGACACTGAGCGGGACTGGCAAGGGGTAGGTGCATGCCGCTTTTGGATGTCCACAAGTAACTTAAAACTTGCACGTTACTCATCGGGGACGGGAATGAGATTTTTGATTTGACAAAACTAAAACCTTGATTCTTTTAAGGTTAATACAGTATTAAAAATTAGTCAACCCGAATTATATATTGTTTATTTGTTGCTTAACATGATAAAATGATAGAAATCGTAATTACTTGCAAAGCTTGAGAATAAAAAAAAATATTAAAGCCTCTGAATGCTCGTTGGAAACAGGAGGGGGATGAGATATTGGCATGTTTTTTATCATTTACTTGATTTAATTAATACTAAATTCTATACGCGTTCGATGGTACCGAAAGTTGTTTTAGGCTGTAATAACCCTATTAAAAAAGATCTTTAATAAATCTTAAAATCATACCACTTTCTCCCCTGGAAACGTGATTTGAACGAAACGCAAGAACGACCCGGCCGCTTTAGTCAACTTCGCCAGGGGTCAACTTAAGTTTTCCCGGTTAGTAACTATTCAGCTAATTGATAAGTGAATTGTTTAAGAGAATCACCTAACTGTTTTACAGATGAGTTTAACACAAGAATAAAGATGCGACTAAAACCAAACGACATAGGAAAAGTGAATGTTCATTACAGTCCTTTGAGAAAAGGGAAGACCAGCTGCGAAATAAAGATAACGATCCTGGACAATCCCTACGAATTTTTTACAGTATGTCGCAAAAGCTTGTTCACTTCTCATGCTCATTTTTGTATGGTTCATTTTATTTATTTATTTATTACCATACATTACTGATACATTTGGTCTCTTGGGACCAAAGTACATTTTCTTTTTAATTTTCTTGGAAAGCTTTAAGTTCGGTTGATCTAGGATTAGTTTTTCTTGAAAAAAACCCACTTCGTTTAATTACGGGAATTGATAGTGTAAGTGAGTTAAGGAACAATATGCATTGGAGCTCTCTGCTTCAAATAAACAAAATCACGAGATTTCGCAACAAAAAAAAGCGCTCATTCCCAAAATACCAGTATTTCAAAATACCAAACTACTCTTTTTACCAGGTTCTCAAAAAACCAGATTCGAAATGTTGGGTTAAAGATAATAAATAATACCCTAATTTGTATGTTTAGTTTTGGGATTCCGATATATTGAGAATCAGGTATTTTAAAATACTGGTATTTCGGGAATGAGCGAAAAAAAGTCCGACCGTCATGACAAAGAGAAAAAACCACCACCCCTATTATTATTTTTACAAATCTTTTTAGACATATTTTTTTTCCAAAAACTGCGGCCTTGGTTTTTAAGAATAGATTTACCTACTCTTATAGTGTCCGCATTCCCCATACTGTTCCATTTAAATTGCTCAGCCTGTACGGTCACGAGCGTACTTTGGAACCCATTTCAATAAAAATACGCTTGAAGTCGTCAATGTTATTAGAGATGTCAAAGTCATTTGTAACTTTTAGGAAACTCAACCTTATTGTTGTAGAATGTCTTTAAACTTAAGGTGGGTACCAAATTTAATCTCGTGACTGTACCTACAGTAAGGAAATAATGAAACACTGCTGCCACAGGGACTAGTTACCCGTTTTACCTCCGTTACCTGCCTTAAGTCAGATATTTTTAAAGCGCAGCAGTAAATAATTAAATAAATGTGTTTTTACCTATCTTATGTTATCACATCTAGCTACTTCTGTCCCACTGCTGAGCAAGAACCTACGTTTAAAGGTTTAAGATAAAAAATAACTAAAAAAAACCATTAGGTAAAACCAAAAGGTCCGTCTTGCGATGTTAGTTCATCGGTTCATTCTAGGTTTTGTTTTTAATTATCGATGTAATGCAGGTGTTTTGTGAAGCCGAAGCATTTATGGAGGACGTTATCTTATTGGGGCTTAAAATGCTGTCGATGGAAACCGACCTGGAAGCCTTACAAAACTCTCTTGAGGCGTGAGTTTCTTTTACTTTGTAAGGTATGGGAATATACGAAGATATTAAATTTAATTTATTTGTACAGCTCGGCATCTTCTATATCTACCGTAGATAGTAAAAAAAAATCTTTACCGACGGATGGAAAAAAACCAAAACCGCAGGACACAAAGAAACCCACCAAAAGGGTACCATCATTCAGCTCGGCGAAGCCCAGCGATACCAGCAACCAGGAACCTGCTCTCCTGAAATATGTTTTAGATTATGGCGGAAGCGAATTAGGCATTATGCAAAGAAGATCTGTCATAATGGTTAATAATTCTGAAAAAGTATATAAATTCACATGGGACGAGCATGATCACTTGATCGTTAAGCCGTCAATTGGCTATATTTCGCCAGGAGAAGAAAAAGACTTGGAGATCATGTTCTTTTCGGCTCAGCCAATCGCAATTAAAAAGGTGTGTAACTTTAAAATAATATTTTGTGTCGGTTTATACAAATATATAAAACCAAACAATGTATGTCCAGACAAGTAATAAAAAAAAACAACACCCACTTACGACACCCACCGGAAAAGAAGGGGTTCAGCATTCTTAGCCGGTGCACCACACGGCCAAAAAGGCCACGGGGAAAAGAACAAATAAAGACAATGAAATTTAGTTTCTAATTCTACTTATCGGGTTTTAACAAGTTAGTTTCATTTGTAACTACGTGAGATATTTTGTACGCTAAAAGATCATTACAAATAAGAACTGAAAAAAAAAGAAACGACATCTTGGCTACGTGGTTTACGAACGTTGTATTTTCTAATGAAAAAATAATTGACTTGAAACCGCAGGCTTAATACTAAACTGGTAAGGAACCCTTCGCGCGTGAGTGCGGCTCGCACTTGGCTGGTTTTCTATAAATTGCTTTTATTCGGTAACTCCTCAGGGCAGAGCAGTCTGCTCTCGGACTAGAAGCGCTACTTTTCAGTTGCCATTAGCGTGTGAGTGACGTGTTTTGTTTTTATTCTCAACACGGTGCGGTGTTGGAAAGGTTAATGTTCTACTTATATCGAGTATACCTAACCCTATGGATGTTCCGTTGTGATGATTATTGATTAATGTTATACAGGCACTTATGGGCTGCGTACTGACTTCTATCAGTGATGACTCCTTGACGCTCGACTTTAAGGGAACGACATGGGACAATCGCCAAACAGTTACCGTATTTGGCCCCGACAGGTAAACATTTTTTTACTTGTTCAGAAAGGTTTTAAGTGTATATTATATACACTTAAAACCGACGAAATAATTGCTACTGATGTGTGATATTATTTTTCGGGTTGAAGATCTATGTTTTTTTAATTAAACCTACTACTAGAAGATTTTTCAAATGGACCTAAACACTTCTTGGAATATCAAACAAACCCTTTCAATTAGAAAAGCATAACGGGGTCTTGAAAAATAGTCCATAGACAGCGCTCGATCGAAGGCACTGTTTATGAACCTCTTGAATATTCTATTTGTTATTAATACAGTATAACTGTTGCAGTGAAATATTTTTAAATGAAAGAATGGAGGAATCTTTACAAGAAAAGGCTATGGCTATATCTGAAATGTCGACGAGTGTAATTAAAATTATGATACTGTATTCAGCCATGACGGAGTATTCAAAGTATTCTACTAATTTAAAGGAAAAAAAGAAATTAAAGGACACGTTTATCTACCAAGTACGATAAGAAAACATTTACACTTATTTAATGGGAATAATAAAATACTCCTCTTATTTAGGGTTCCGTACTGCAGTCCGTCTGTCTGTCTGTCTGTCTGTCTTTCTGTCTGTGTGTCACCAGCCCCCTATTTCACCAGCATGACAATGACATGTGACAGGTGACAATTCGGTATACATTGCAAAGTTAACACGCTGATACATCACTGGGTTTCACATAAACTGCGCAGTGTACACTGAAATGTCACCTTTCGCCTGTTTTTGTCATGATGGTGAAATAGGGGGCAGGCTGTATCTCATAAACCGTGATCACAAATGATGTATTGCTGTTGCTATAACAACAAATACTAAAAACAGAATAAAATTTAATATTTAAGGGGGGCACCCATTAAAATAAAATAAATATTTAAGGGGCAACAACAAACGTGATATTTTATTGATAGGTAATGGAACTAACGGAACTCCTCATGCACCAGCCGGACTCGAACTAGGCCGGTTTTTTTCTCTTATGCCAAGAAGAAATATTTGTTTAAAAATATATCATTTTTGCAGACGAGAGAATTCAGTTTTGAAGTAAAAAATACTGGTAATGTTCCTATAAAAATTGTGTGGAATTTCATAATCGACGAAGAATTTCCAGCAAGGATTGATAAAAACGAAACCAAAAAGGTAGGTGTACGAACCTACATAATAATACGTGGTTCGATGCAACATAGTAGAAGTGGAAATACGATCACCTCATTTTTAGTTCAGAATTAATAACTTCCCAATTAATTCATGGATGGAAAGGAAGCCATATACTTTATTTCACAAAACCACATACCGTGATTCTAAGAATCATGCAATCGTCATTTAAACATTATCTACTCCACGAATATTTGAGGAAATTTTTCATTTTATAAAAAAAAAAACTAAAGTACTTATAACTCAAAAAATCCACGATATCTTATTTCCTGTTTATAAATTATTTTACGTACTCACATGTTACACTTAAAAGCAAATTAAGTACCTATCCAAAATCCGAACACCGAGATTTAAAATCTATTATTATATTGGGTACAGTTAAGACATTTAGGTAAGTACACATTTTTCAGTCGTTTTTTCTGTTATATGAACAGACGTAACGTACGTGACGTACCTGGTTGCGTACCTTAATATCTTTAGTAGTTCGAGCACGAATATTTCGAATCGTCTTTACGAAAACGTGTTCCAAACCTATTTGTAGCACCAATTCCTAAAGCACACTTACGTTTTCATTCATAATTTTACGTTTACTTTGTTACTCTTAAATAAAACGATCCTTGAAAATTCTGTCAGGTTCAGGTAAAATCAGTTAGCCTCGTGTATGTTTTAGGTACCTTTATTATGTTTAATAATGAATTATACATCTAGGTATATGCAGCATTCATCGATTTACTGTTTTAGGAGCCTGAGGAAGGTAAAGTCTCGCCGGAAATTGACAGCCCTTCACCTGAGGGTGCCGAAGAGACAAAAGGTATCAGTTAGCCGACCAATTCGTACGTAACGTTCTCTATTCTCGAACATGCTTGAGATCGGTAATATAAAAAAACGGAATCATGAAAAACAGTCGGGTGGTTAGCCAAATTTAAGCGTACATCCTTCGATACTGTTCCACTATTTTTGGCTTGAATCATAAATTATTTAGGTGCGACGATAAGCGTAGCGTGGTTAGGTTTTTTTGTGATAACAGATATAGATTAGACCAAAACTTATTTTTTTTGGTAAATTACCTGAATATACTACTTACATCCTATTGCAAAAAAACGAGCACTTACGATTTTTTTTAGTTGTTTAATAATGTAATGTAATTAAATGAGATTTTAAGCTAGAAGTATTTTACGATGACAAATAATAATCTAATACAAATAATATTAGGTTCATTTCATAGCGTTAAATGTCATTTAGTTACAGTATGTTTAATTAATTGAGAAAAGTGCCCGTTTTCTTTGGAACAGGGTTTATTTAGGTCCATATGTAGGGTACGTAATAATTCAGAATAACCTCAATTCGGGATTCGTAATAGGAAGGTTCAGAAAATTAAGAAAACGTTTTTCTAACTATTTTATCGGAGATATTAACGGGTTGGCTTATTAACCGATTTAAAAAAGGAGAAAAGGAGAAGGGAATTAGGGGGAGGGAAGGTAAAGCGGAAGGAGGAGGGTTCTACTGTATGTTTTTTTTAAATGTATGTTCACCGATTTCTTTGTTCCTTGTGGACGGGCTTTTTTTTTGTTGGTTTGATTGATTATACTTACCGAGGTGGTCCCATTGTCACCAAATGTGAATCTGGTGGGGAGATCAGTGAGGAATTGAGGGAACTCTAAGGGAAGTATTAGTATTATTTTAGTATTTTTAGTAACAAGTCTACTAGCATTTGTATTCAGAAAGTATCATTTGGTGAAGTGGAACTGATGATGAATACCACAGATGGCCATCGGAACTCCTCAACAATACCTATTTCAAGGGTGGCGATAAGATATCTCGATTAAGATAGTTGAGCGACTACAAAATCATAATCGATTTTTGAAATTTACGGTTATGGGATTAAAATATTTCGAGATTATGTAAGGGGAAGAGGGCCGTTTCCAAAAATAGAGTATCGTAAAAGGGATGTACAATCGATTTGTAATTGTTAGAGAAACGATGTTAATGTTTTACAAATTTGGTGACTAAAGCTTACTTGAAGGTTACATATCAAAAATTGCATAATTATATCGGTCTTTACACACGATTGAACAATAACAGTAACTCTGCCACATATTTTTTGGAGAAGGCATAGTAGAGCCATGTAGAGCATTTAGCATTTAGCAATTCGTTTCACTATTCCGTGTAGGGTTTATTGTTCTCCGTAAGCCTCTGAACACAAATCACAGATGGATATTCTGCAATGCTGATTCAGTACTAAAAATATTGTAAAGATAATTCCCAAACAATGAATAAACAGCCCTGCCTGCAAGTGGCGCATGCAGCAAAGAAGCCCACGTACTGTTGATTGAGATTGTTGTTATTATTATAGGTGAAACTGAAAGCAAAGTGACACTGTTTAGCGGGAGCCAAGGCAGAAACAGTGTGGACACTTGGTTTGAAATCGATTTACCCTTTCAAATAGTACCTTCGAAAAATTGTCTCAAACCTAAAGAGAGTACAACCTTCAAGGTCACCTTTTCTCCACTGGAAGCTTTTGATTACAAAGTTAAATTAAAAAGTAGCATTGGTAAGTAATCACAGTGTACCTACCTAGTGTATCTACGCACAATGGCCCGACATACACGGGCTAAGTGCGGAAAAAGGAGTCCATCACCATACCTACCTATCTGTAAAACAACTCTTCCGCTACTGACTGTCTGACAAATAACGCACAATCTAAACCGCTGAACATGATAGTTGGAGGAAATATTCCTCGACTAGGTACGGAGCACGAAAGGATATTTAAAAAATCGATCCCTAGCAGCGGGAGGAAACAGGGGGAGAACCGCAAGACTAACTCTACGCGTACGAAGTCGCGGCCATCCTCCAGTACTCAATAAGTAGTTTTGTAAGTGTTATTGTTATAATTAGAGTTAGGACTTTTGGTGGCAAATCGTGGTTCTAAAATCCATGGAGTCGCTATTTCCTATTTATACCACTTTGATTTTGACCTTCAGTCATAATTTCAAAATTCATTTATTCATTGAACCGCGAAACCAATTTAAATGAATTTTGGTATGGAGGATATCTCTGCTGTGAAAGCGTTGCAAACCAGCAAATATTAGCGGCCGCGACCCGTCCACCCACCAGCTTCACCCACCAGTGGGTCCACGGGGAATTTCTTTTTCCCCGTGCACCCACTGCAACCGTATGCATAAGGCAGGAAAAATATATATCGATATATAACTACTATTTTAAAAATTCTTTATTAAGTAATACAAACAAAACAACACATTCCTATGAGAAATAATACAAACAAACCAACACATTCCTATGGGAAATTAATAGAGGTAAATAAGTGTCCTCGATGACGAAAATTTGAGAAACATCCTTAGAGCCATTCCTAACGCAACTTCTCCAAGAAATGACCAACGCTAATTTCTTCATGAATAAGTTGCATTTGTGCTTGAAGTATCTGATTGTCTCTTAATTTATAATATGTATCCCGTGAATCGTTTAATTTAGATTTTGGCGTTAAATATATTTTAGTCAGAAGTTTAGCTATCGTTACATAATTTTTATTCACTTTTTTATTAATGCCGGCGTTCCAGCTTTCGGAAACGTTATTAGTTCTGTGCCTTCTGTTGTACACGCACCATTCCTTGATGATTTTTTCTTTTAAATAAAATTTGGCAAAGTATTTAATAAAAGTGTTAACTTTCTTGTCATTGATTTCATGGTATTCTTCATTAATGTAACTCCAGCCCTTAGATACCATGTCAATTGGTAACAATGGAAGGATACAGCATAAGCCCACGAGGCGTCGTAAAATTTTGCTTTTTACGGTCTTGGCTCGTGCACGTCCGTCAATCTTTTTAGCCTTCTTCCACAGACTCTGTGTGAAATGGTAATAACATCGATATATTATAGTATTAGGAAAGTAATTCTTAAGTGCGTTGGTAATAGCAAACTCGAAATCAACGTGTACCATTTTTGGCTTAAAATCTGGAACAGCTACTGTTATCAAATCAAACATTACCCGATAAATGTTCTCAGTTTTGTTGGGCAGTAGTATGTACATTAATGGTACAACATTTGTTGTTTCTACTGTGCTGCCAGCTTCACCGTGTACTGTCACTAACTGATAAAATGGAGAAGGGACCGATTTAAAAGTTCCGTCGAGGAAAAATTCTTCAATATCCCGTATTAGTTTTAAATTCTCCTCATCAGCAAAAACCAGAATCCTACTGTTATCTTCCGCGTCATAATAGTCTGCTATCAAATATTTTATACATTTTATCGGTACTTCCACTTCGCTGCCATGCATATAAATAGTTTTCCGCACTGGATAACCCTGATTCCGGCTCGTATATAACGCATGCTTGGTGCTATTAAAGGAAGGGACCTTTGTTACAATTGCTAAACCTTTATCTTTTAATGGCTCTATATTTTTTTTGTAAATTTTGGAAACAGGTTTGCTCGTAGATGCAGCTTCCTTTTTCGCATTTGCAATGGCCAACGCTACTTCATTTTGGGCCTCACTTGGAACACAATCATCTTTATGTGGAATACTTTTAATGAAATGGCAATCCTGTAAAAACCACACATAATTTAGTATGGACACATAATTTAAATTTATTATGGAGATAGTTTAGACCATAGGGAAGGATATACTTTTTATCGCGAGCGGGACCGCGGGCATCATCTACTAATAAATAAATAAACAACAACAATAAATTAAATGGTTGCGGAAACCTATCACGTGTGTGTGAAACACAAATGGGTGCCGTTTATTGTTTAGGTGTTTAAGTAAATTACTCACTTCATTAATAGTAACTGATCCTTTACACTTTAGCTTCTGTTTTTGCGTACAATTCCAGATTGACGATTTATTAGCATAAACTTTATGCTTAAAATATTGATGGTCCTTGTCTATTAACACAAGGCCACGTTTTCTTTTTATAAACTTAATTTCTATATCCATTATGTTACGTTTCTTTCGGAATATAATTATTATAAAGTAATATAATTTCTTGAAACAAAGGGCAATTTATTACTTTGAAAGACAAGTGACAGCAGACAGATGACTAGTATTATTTTATCAGTGTAAACATAAACAATGAAGTAGCCAGTTTGTGCACTCGTGGCGACCGGATTGAATTGATATCGATATTTTCCCGCCATAATGCAGTGGGTGCAGGGGAAAAAGAAATTCCCTGATATCGATATTTTCCCATCATAATGCAGTGGGTGCACGGGGAAAAAGAAATTCCCCGTGGACCCACTGGTGGGTGAAGCTGGTGGGTGGACGGGTCGCGGCGGAATATTAGTAGGTATGTAATAACCGAACTAAAAATATGTTTAGTTTCCTCGCCCAACGTATAAGTTTAACCATCCAGCGAGGAAATGCGCCAGCATCTTCGGGACGATGCCGCACGGCCCTTTTATAGATATAGCTTTTTAGTTTTGAAATAGAATTAAGTGGTAATTGTAGCTTAGTTTGAATTTGTTTTATACATCATGTATTAATACCTAAATAAATACAATTAGTTCATTTTGAAATATGATCATACTGAGGGTCAAAATCAAAGTATGTATTATAATAATTACGAAATAGTGACTCCATGGATTCTAGAACCACGATATGCCGCCAAAATGCTTACCCTAGTTATAATAACTACTCGTGTTTTGCAAACCTATTTGAATAATCTATGCCAAGTTCAATATACTCCGTATTAAGTAACTTGTCAATTTTTTACTTTTTAAAAAGTCAAAATATACCTTTTGAATGACTAGGACATGATGATTTTCCATTAAAATGTTTTTATTTCATTGTTATAGATAATTTAGATCCATATGATCAAAACATGACCTGCAACATAACAGCCAAGTCGTTGATCCCTTATGTCCACCTCGATATAGAAAAGACCGACTACGTAACATCCGGCAGGAGAAAGTCAACGGGAGTCACTTTACCGCCGTACCTGAGTGTCCTTGAATTCAATGTCTTAGGATCCGGATGCTATAAAAAGTAATATTGTTTCCGAAGCGTTTATTAATCGTGCTTTTTCTATGTTTGACTCAGTCTCGGTACTCTCGGTTGCCTTTTCGTTTCGCCATACTTCTAAGACTGCGTACTCTAACGTTTTCTTTAAGTCGTAGAGAAGGTAAACGAGTACTCAAGGCATCTGATGGTAAGTGGTACCTTAAGACTTATAGATATTTGCACTCGTGAGGCTACAATCTCAAAAGTACAAACCTAAGACTGCAAACACTTCATGACTCATGTAAACACTGCAGAGCGTCCTACCACTCAAACAATCCAAGGACAGTGGCGTGCTCGCCGACTGTCCCATGTGGTGCAATTCTGCGGTTAGAAATCTTTCGTCGGCATGGGTCATATACTCATATGGGTCATTGCAGTGCTAGGTGAGCTTGTTCTGATGGTCCGTGGCAAAAAGGACATCGCAGAATGTCGCGGGGTCAGTAATACCAGCGGGCTTATTATGGTCTTGTTTATCGATGTCGATAAAATATCTGTCACTGTCTGACCAGTTACCAAGTGCGAGAGTGACGGATACTTTATCCACCGCGATTAAGGCGACCATAATTCGGGCCCTGGGCAGGAATGTATAATGGATAACTTCTTAAGTTATAAGTACAAATAGTGTCAGTTGGTATCAATAAATAAGGGTATTCTTTGGTATTGTGCGTGACTATAATACTTAAAAAAAATATACTTTATCACTTTAAGAAGTTTACACACATGGTAACGGATTGAAAGCTCGTCATTAACTGAACCCCGTCTACACTGGCGAACGTAAAATTAAAATAAACTAAAGAATTCAGAATAAAATAGCCAGAAACAAAAAGTACCAGAATGGCTTTATTCAACGAGGTGTACCCATTACTTTCATGTACACCTCCATTACAAGCTTCTCTCTGTACGATCCATCCCACAGCCGGTTATCAGGGTACCCCGCGTCCTTACGGTTTGGACGCTGTCTACTTAATGTGAAATTATTTCAGGACTTTCAATGTAATAAACCCTACAAGCGATGCGTACGAGTTTATTTTCGAAATGACGCTGTCCGACAAGCCGGAGCTGATACCGATGCACTGCGACATGCTCAAAGGATACATCGAGGGCGGCACGTCGTGCGAAGTCACGTTCACCTTCGCTCCCACCGCCCCAGGGGTATTCTTAACTTATTTTATGTTTGACTTAATTTTAATCTGACGGAACCATTACGGTAGGGTTGTCATACAAAATAAGCTAGCTGGGTATCATAATAACTAACTATTTGGTGGTATTTTGTGGAAACACGATTTTACTGGTTCAGACTGTTCAGTTGTCAGTTCTGTTTAACTGTTG
The DNA here is from genome assembly GCA_963966035.1 of Acleris laterana. Classification (NCBI taxonomy): domain Eukaryota; kingdom Metazoa; phylum Arthropoda; class Insecta; order Lepidoptera; family Tortricidae; genus Acleris; species Acleris laterana. Next base: position 14,610,739 of record OZ014439.1, on the reverse strand, counting down.
GAACATTTTCAGGTGTACGAGTCTTTCTGGAAGTTCATGATACCGGTGTACAATTTGGTGATAAATTTATTGGTTGCCGGTTTGGTGAGAGAACCGAACGTCATGTTCGTGCCGACTATCATGATTATTAGGAACTCGTTGGTCGGGTTCACTATTACCGACACCGTGATACTGCAGAACGACGAGGACGAGAGCTTGAAGTTCGAGTTCAAAGGCAACTCGCTGTGCAACGAGTCCGGCAAGACGCCGGTCGTCATGGAGCCGGAGGCCGGCACGCTCAAGCCGCGCTCTGAGACGCCCATCAAGTACGTTGCGTAAGCTTTGGACGCCGCCCCGAGAGGCTTACCGCGCGGCTCATGCGACTACCGAATTTTTTTTTTAATGACTGCTTTTTTTTAATAGCGAAGGGTATCTCATTTTTTTCGATATTTATTCAAAATTGATTGTTCGTTCGTTAATCAACCGTATTGAGTTCGTTCAATCGATGAAGGCTGCACTTCTAAAATAAAATAATTTTGCATCGAACTATTCAAAAAGTCTCTGTTCCTGTAAAACATGCAACCCAATATACGGAAGGCATTTATTTTTCAGGTTAATTTACACCCCAATAGATGACGGGCCGCTATCCTTCAAGATATTCTGTAGCGTTTCTTACTTGACTAAGTTTCTAACCCTGTGTGTCAATGCCCTGAGCCATTCTATAAAACCCAAAGTAACTTACTTCTTAATCGGAAACGAGCACGTGCTCAACAGCGAAGCTCTCACTAACATCCACTTGGATCAGGTACTGAAACGGTTATTTCAATTACGAAAAGCGTTTTAAAGACTTATAATTTTACTGATTGTAAATTTTACAGTCTGCTTCAACGTACGAAAGAAAGTTGAATTTTTTGATAAAAAACGATGGGTCGGCGACGTTCTTCTTCGACTGGAACTACAACGCCTCGCCGGTGAAACGGTTCCTGCATTTGTACATGGACCCGCACTCCGGCCACGTGGCGCCGGGCGCGGAGGTCCCCTGCGTCCTGCATTTCACCCTCAAACAAGTGCCTGTGCAAGCATTCCCTCTCAGTCTACTCGTAAGAGCCAGTTATTATACGACTGTAGCAATCCCGTACTACTTTTAGTGCTCTAGTAGGCACCACAAACCGTGTGTATGGAACGGGAAAGTTATACACAATTTGTCATAGTTAATACTTACTAACTGTGGCTGCGATTTATTCAGCGGGGAAAATCTAATTTTAATACATTTTATATCGTATGTTATTTTAAGCTATAAACGATTACTACACCGACTTAAGTAGTTTTAACGCGATTGGCACACAAATTCGAATAAACATGGATTTATAAATTTGCTCTTATTTCTGTTTTTATGAGTACGTAGATTAGTTAAGTAAATAGATTACTAGCGGCCCGCACTCGCTTCAATATGGTTAATGTGAGTTTATTGTAACGCCCGTGGAAAATCCACAATTTATTATTTTTCATCACACTTGCTCGTAAATAGTGTCCTAACATGCTAGAAAAATCGACCGTAAATCCAAAATAATACCCGCGGGCCTTTTTTTACCATTACGCCCTATCGTGCGTAATAGCTTTTTTTTAAATATTATACGTGGACTCAAACTATCACAATACGTCAGGACCCCAATTCTTGTGCCATTCGATATGAAGTGTCATTCGAGATGAATGGTCAGTTGCATATAATTTCCTAAAAATCTCGCATATAAACTATTGATCTCGACTGTCACTAGAATCGGACTCCAAACACGTTTGACATTATCTGTGGTAAGTCACAGACAATGATGTAGTCTGCCGCTAATAAGTTAAAAATATGATCTTTTGTCTGATTTTATTTAATTTCCTCGCAATTGTGATGAAAAATATTGTATGTTACACGGGTGGTAAAGGAAATACAAAGCTCGAGTCATTAAAGCCAAACAGACTCTCGTTTGTAATTCTTTCTTTACCACCCTTAATACACAATGTACTATTACATATACATATATTGATGAAAACCGCGGAAATCCGTTGCGTAGCTTAGAAACGACTTTGTTTTATACTAATCGTATGTAAAGATAAAGAGTCCAATGTGAGAATGTGGTTACAGAATTATTAACAAGTTTTTAGAGTTGTTGGTATTTCTGTAGCTCTGCCTACCCCATTCTGGGAATAAAGGCGTGAGTTTATGTATGTATGTATGTGTCCATATTTACTTTGTTAGAACATTCTGTTTTAAATGAGACGATCTAACGCTTTAATGGCGGTTAATTAACCTTATAGATTTCGGACGGTCCCGAGTACAGCATACTCCTTCACTCCGAGATACAGAAGCCGATGTACCACTTCTCGTGCACCCAGCACGACTTCGGCAAGTGCATCGTGCAAGCGCCGGACACAACCTACAAAAAGAACATTGCTTTCACCAACGACGACAAGGAACCTATTACGTAAGGTTTTTTCAATCGCGTCGTCGCGTCCACATTAGGCTTACGGTTGGCTCGCCAACGCCCGATCAACCCTGAGCACGCATGTATCTAAACCAGTATATTGAGTCAGTTTTAGAAATGAAATGTATGTAAAGAAACCCGTCTAATTTATGATACGCATTCTAACACGGCATACGTGCCGATGTAAGTAGCCGACAGCGTAAACTGGAGACCAAAATGAGGCAGCTGGCAAATTGGTCGCTACTATTTATTGTGAGTCTAGCGTGTGTTTATTTAAAGTAGCATTTGATGAGAGTGATGAGTCACAGTAAGTCTTTAAAGTTTTTCAAAGTGGGTGGTTGGGACATAGCTTTATCAATGCGTTAATGTAACATTTTCCCACCCTTGCTACTCTTGCTAGATAAGTAATAAAATTGAGATCAAAAAAGTTTGGGTTCGGTTCAGGAGCACTAAGTTGTATTTTGCCTTGGTAAGCAAAATATCTCAGTTGTAAAATGACTAAGTAAGAAAAACGACTTGTTTGTATAATGACACGCTTAGAAAATGGTCTTAGTTTTATCAAGACTTACTTGGCAAAACGTGTCGTACAAGTAGGCAGAACGATCAAATCGTATAAGGTCTCAGTTGTAGGAACGACTGTGTTAGTAAAGACTGTGTGTGATTATGTAGTTTTTATGCTACTAAGACATTCTGCTCTGGATTCTGGTTGTTATGATCATTTGGACCTTTTGCTTATTAAGTCGTAATGACATTAAGAAGTTTTATAACCCAGCCCTTTCGCCTATTTGGAATATTGCAATGCGGGTATTTTGCACAGACAATAATAATAATAATAAAAACGTTTATTTCATCTCACAAACGATATTATGGGAATAACTTACATAAGCCTAAGACGTTTTGGTTACGAAGGCAAAATGCAACTAAGTCCTGCTTAACCGAAACCAAAATTTCAGGGATAAGACTTCAAGAAAATCGTCCTATTCTGAGCTCAGAACAGTAACTAAAATAAATAATTATCATTCCAGCCTGGACTTGAATTTCGCAACGCTGCCGGAGCTCTTGGTCGACTTTCACCAGTTGCCTACCCTTGCGCCCAAGCAAAGAACGAAGATAACTATATACTTTAGGCCAAAACAAGTCAAAGAATATGAGTTTAACATCCAGTTCTGGGTTAACTCGCTGTGCGAAGAAATAATTAATATTAAGGGAGAAGGTACACAGTCTTTGTTTGTTCCTTCTTCAAGATTCAACGTCTCAGTTGGTGGACGTACACTTTAGTATAACCATGGTTAATAGACCGAGGTAATAGCGATAAACGACATTTTCTCAAAACCTCGCCATTATAGTCGCCATTACATCCTAAAAAAGTCACCAGAAAGTTAAGAATACCAGACAATGATCAAAAGTCTCCGGTAAGTAGAGAGGTTTGGAATTCGGAATGAAAAAGTATCCAATAAGTACGATACAAATCTTATAACTTATAACATGCATTGTAATTTGAACTTGGAACTCGTATGTACGTCGCTCGCACCATATTCGTTTTATGCGCGCCTAATACATCTCTGACGAGTTTCAAATTGCGAATCGCTTTGAATTAATTAAAAAAACCTGCTAAGTGCGAGTCGGACCAGCGCCCTGAGGGTTGGGCACATTTGGTCATGAATATTTTATATACTTAACTTTAATTTGTTTTCATCACGCTTGCTCGTAAATAGTGTCCTAACATGCTAGAAAAATCGACCGTAAATCCAAAATAATACCCGCGGGCCTTTTTTTACCATTACGCCCTAACGTGCGTAATAGCTTTTTTTAAAATATTATACGTGGACTCAAACTATCACAATATGTCAGGACCCCAATTCTTGTGCCATTCGATATGAAGTTTCATTTGAGATGAAATGTCAGTTGAATACTATTTCCTAAAAATCTCGCATAATAAACTATTGATCTCATATGTCACTAGAATCTGACTCCGAACACGTTTGACATTATCTGTGGTAAGTCACAGACAATGATGTAGTCTGCCGCTAATAAGTTAAAAATATGATCTTTTGTCTGATTTTATTTCATTTCCTCGCAATAGTGATGAAAAACATTGTATGTTACACGGGTGGTAAAGGAATTATACAAAGCTCGAGTTAATTCTTTCTTTACCACCCTTAATACACAATATACTATTAACTTTTTTTTATCATTCTACTGGTTCTATTTTTGAGAAAAGCATTACACACTATACAAGGCTCACTTACTGGTCTTTGCAGTAAAATACGCCGAGGAGCTGACGGTGAGGGGTCGTGGCGTTATTTTTTGGACTTAGCCCATTTGCCATCTAGGCTTAGAAACCTTCTAAGAAACATTTCCTTTTTGATCTTGACGTTGCATGGAGGATATAATAATAACGTTATTTCCTTCTACGCGGCTCGTAGACCTCCGACGTAAAGCGCTACGTAAGTCCTGGCACTCGCTACGCCGCGTAGCGTCATGCCCTCTACGTCGCCTAAATGTAGATAAATTATAGTATTTGGTTGGTCTCAAGCGCTATTTATATACTGCCGTAAATTATTTTGAAATAAATTAACAAAATAAATAAGTATCAGGCACAATTTCACTTAAATTGACCCAGTAAATCAAATAAAGCTCTAGTATTAAGGGTTCTACCTAAAAAATTCTAATCGTACTCGAATAAATAGGTGATAGATACCTACTTAAATCCATATAAAATATCATCAACATGCAGAAAAACACACTCCTGCTCATTACATAAATATTTAATTTCGTTCGTACTTTATTAACCTGGATGGACCAATAAATGCACTGCGATTGTAATATTAGTAGGGAGGGGTATATAGGTAAGTAAGTAAGCAAGTAAGTATAAAGATAAATATCTAGTTTCAGTGATACATAGTGATACTTACACAAAGGTTAACTTTTTTTGGTTTATGGGTGACACTTCTATAAGACATGCCACTTATAAGCAAAAAATGTTAACTTTTGATCTGAAATTTTAGGTGTGCCTCTCCTTTGCGATTTGTACGAGGGGTGTCAGAAAAGTTTCGATATGGGACCTGTGAAAGTGGGTGATAAGATTGTTCGTCAAATAGACGTGATGAACCACAGCAAGGTGCCCATCGACGCGACGTTCATATTCAAGGACATGTACCCGGAGATCGACGACACGCTGCAGTCGGAGGCCACCAGCGTGTGCCTCAGCCCGACCGCGGGCCCGCTCGCGGGGGTGGACGAACTCTCAAGGTACAATACAATACAATACAAATACACTTTATTGGACACGACACAAAGAAAACTAAACAAGGAAAGACAAAATACAGGACGTTTTTTATCTCCTTATTTTTAAAGGAGGCTTTGATTACCCTTAAAGCCGTTCTAAATAAAACAACAGTTTCAAATATCACACGTAAAATAATATTCAAGATAAAAAAGGCTACCAAAGAAGACGCTTATACATACTTGAATTTCTTAAACGGTATTCAACAGGCGGTATTTTCGCTGTAAACGATCTCTTCCAGACAACCAATACTTAGGTAAAAGAGACGCAGCAATGTAAAAAAATAAATGTAGTACGCGGTGCGAAGTATACACCAATAATATTAAATGAAGCAATAAACTTAGTTTAAGTACTTATAAAATAAACAGCTTATACCATAGACATTACAAAAACAGACAATAAGGTAAGGTAGCCCCTATTACACTCTTTAAATATGTTTTACCGTTTGGAAGCCACATCGTGACATGACTTGACATTGTTATTTTTGCAGTTGTCTCGTCAAGTTTAGCGGTTCATAGAACGCGAGAAAATTCATACTGCATTTATTTATATTGTCGACGATATCATGTTAAAAAACAATCTAATTTTTTTTGTCCCGTTACTTTGAATAAATTATCACTTATACCTACGGTTCACTAATGTTTTAAATCATCATGAAAGTTTGTAAAATGATGATTTGGTCAAAATGCGGGATACCCATCCTACAACCAAGACGAATCGAATGTCACCTCACTCTTTACAATCGGTCAAGCCATTTAGGCTACAGGAGGTCACAATGGAACAGACATACAAACATACATAAACACATAATGTACATACATACGAGCGCAAAACTTTACCCTCCTTCTGGGTTAGTCGGGTAAAAATAAAGAAGAGAATTCTCACATCGAAAAAATTACACGTAAACAAACCAGAAATATGGAAATTTAAATGATACCTAACTTGTATTTATTACTTAAAATGACTAAATGTCCAGTTAAACCCTTTATTACATCAGTTAACTTATGCTTTCATCTTTAGGGGACAGATGTTGAAAAATTACGAAGATGATAAAGTTCGAAAGCAAATCGCAATGGACATACAAAATGCACTGTCATCTTTAAAGGTTATCCCTAACAAATGTACGATCAAGCCTTACAGGAAAGTTTCCTTGAAGATTCAAATGAAACCCGTGGGCTTGATAAGCAAATTGGACGTTCAGGTACTATTATTGAGGTTTCACTTTTTGTTTGTAAAATGTATTTTTACGCGTATTATTACATACACGGTTGAACTCAGAAGTACCTGTACATTGTAGTACCTTATCTCAGTCTTTGATATACTTTAAGTTAAATCACTCTGACTTTAATACTATAATATCTCTAGGCACTTAATTCATATTTAGAAAATGTGTTATTTCTTAATATAAGTAGTTAGTTAAGTTAGTATAGTTCTGTATTGTTATCTGTTTTAATTATCCTAAAATGCTTTTACCTATAAATACTTATACCTATAATATACCTAAATGCTACTGTACTTACCTCAAGTTACCTAAGGAAGAGCGGTGTCTACCAACGTGCTACCAACACATGCATTTATTATGCTTACAGGGAGGCTCCTTCCTGTAGATCATAATTTACGTGTTTTTGTTGAGTAAAGAATTTTGAATTTTGAATTTGAATACGTTACTATGACAAGTTTCTAAAATGCACAGTTATTTAAACTTAACCCACGGGGTTAACTACAGCCGCTACTTCATGCAGTGCAGGGTAAAGAGTACGTGAGGAATTGAACGGCCTTGGTACGAGTAAACAACTACATGCAAAATGGGCGCTAGACGCAGAGTTTCGGAAACCACGCTTATAAAATACAAAAATACAAATACGAGTAAACAACCAGATCACATTAAGTGTAACTTCCAGCTAAACATGCGGGTCCTGTGTTTCGAGCGGCCGCTGGTGCGGCTGAGCGGCAGCGCCACCGGCATGAGCCTGTGCCTCAGCCAGACCTCGCTCCAGTTCGGCCGCGTGCGCAAACGAGGTTGCAAAATATTAAAAGTCATGTTACAGAATAAAGGAGATTTTGGAGCAAGGTAAGCAGGCCTCTACTCTAAGCGGCAAAAAGCGTATGATCTTTGACCTGTTATGGTATTGTTATTAAATCGGCCGCCATTATTGTCAAGTAAAGAAGAACTATTAAAACGTTGAAAATCGATAGCAGGTCAAGGACGATATGCTTTTTACCGGCTAGAATCTCGACTCAGGGGTTTTGGTGCCGATGACGTCAAAATAACGAATTCCTCACATCTCTCATTTAGCAGATGTTTTGGTATAAACAATGTAAAATAGCCAGTGGTAAAATTATCAGAGTTAAATACAGCTTAATCGTAATCAAAATACGGACCAGAGTAGCAGCATTTAAAATTTTGACAATATTCTTTTAAAATCGTTAAAATTAATAATGCTGGAATACTAACTAGTGTTTGATTTTTAAGAGTGCAAGCATATAGGTAACATTATTTTGCAGGTTTTGGTGGCAGCCTCTCATATCAGAAGAGTTTACTATCTCGCCGATGCACGGCAACATCGCAGCGCGTACCAACGTGACGTTCACCATCACGTTCAGGCCTCATAGGGACAATCCGTTCATTAAAGTTTGGGTGAGTTACATTCAATACATACTTACGTAATATTTATCCTTCACTGCTTAATACGCGATTAATATTTATGTATTTGTTTGTAATCGCGTTATCGAAAACGACTTTGATAAAAAATGTGGAAGACTTACTGGGTCTCCTGTGGGTTAAAACCATCGTGCCTTCGACTTGTTATGGGGCTGTCAACGTTACGATAGCTCTCATTTACTTCAAAGGCGGCCGAGTTAAAAACAATGCGTTAAATGGTCAAAGGCAATATGGTTTTACCCAGTAGAATAGAGGCCTAGGTTTGTCAAATGTCGTCCGTCTGATGACCATCATTTGTCAAGTTGTCATCTTAAAAAAAAACGGTTTTATCCCAAGCAATGCTCGTTTTCCCAGATACGACTTATCAAAGTGATTGTATTAATTTCGAAAATGTATATTATAAAAAACCGGACAAATGCGAGTCGGGCTCGCCCACCGAGGGTTCCGCACATGACACGGTTAACTTAATTCAAAATTTGCACCGCCGCCGTTCCTTGTATAAAGACCCAGTTTTTTATGATTTAATTTAAAATGTTCGGTTTTCAGATTTTTCCCTATACTTTTAGTATAAGACAGTATTACTTGCCAAATTTCAGAGTTTCAACGTCAACAGGTCAACGAAAAATACCTTCTAAATTTTGATTCCCTTCAGAGTGACGTCCGTATCTTTTTTTTACATTAACTAGACGTAAGAACTTGAGTATGTGATTTCAATTTCAAATCAATACCTCCACGCGTTCCCGAGGTAAAGTGTCTTGATAGACCGACTGACAGACAGACGGACACCAAAGTGATCCTAGAAGGGTTCCGTTTTTTTCCTTTTGAGGTACGGAATCATAAAAATCGAAAAAGGCAAGGTATCGAAATAATCTGAAAAAAAATTTTTTTAATACATATATTTTGGGGTGTACAGGCGAGTTGCAACGTCGAGAACTACAAGCCGCTAGATTTGGCGATGTATGCGACGTGCGTGGACGTCGGCAACGTGCAGACCAAGTCGATATTAGTCGAATGCCCGGTGCGGGAGGTGCGCGTGGACTACGTCAGCGTCACCAACCCGTGAGTATAGCTAGCTTAAAGGCACAGCGTAACACAATGGTACAGTCTATTATTCTCCATAAGTGGATGCCGCCAAACCAAAATTATTCATCTCGCACGTAATCCTCACGGTGTCTTTAGTGTTCCCCATACTGCCATCTCGAATATCATTGTAATTACAAAGCATTTATTTCATGACAATTTTTTTGACTAATAAATTGTTCGAACACATCTGTTCATTTGAAAACGTATTCTGTTTGCAGAACGGACGAACTGTGGTTAGTTTTATCCGAAACACCCACGGGACCCGGATCGTTTACTACGTGGTCCGAGTTCAATGTTGAACCAAACTCCGTGCTAGATATTCCGATCTATTTTAAACCAAAGACTATGGGAAGACATGAAGTAGGTTCCGTTATAGCAATATCTAGAGCGAAGTCGGTGTACAATGCGTATTTCAAATTCATCTTATTTCGACAGGGTCAAATATTTTATTCTCCATTGGGCGATGGTGCGCTGTTCGTTACCTTGGTCGGAGCTGCTGTGCACCCAAATCCAAACGACACAATTGCTATTACTGTGGCGGCCAAGGAAGTTTATTCCCTGGAACTGTTGGTATATCACATCACAGAGGTAAGTTGACTTCTGCTACGCTTCTGGTACGCTTTATAAGTTATCTGGTATCTTTATAACTTTTATGACTGTATATCTAGTTGCCAGAAACTTACACGGTGTCAACGGAGATTGAAAAGATGAATCCAGATAAATTCGATGGATACTTCGAAATAAAGTTCCCTGATGTCGTCAAAGTGTGGGGGGAGACCGCCGCCACTTGCCGGTGGAACTTCGCTTGCTACGACGTGTGCGAAATGCATATGAAAGTTAGTATGGTTCCGGTCTCTAAAGTTATTGAGTGATAAATCGTTGACAATTATTTTAAGTAATAAGTAATGATCGGCGACCGGTACCATTTTATGTCACTTTAACGTAATGACCAGTGATAGTACTTTTTCTAGCATTAGCAACACGTATTTAATCCACAAGTACTAACTTTGTTATGTTTAGGTTATTTTTTAGCACTATATTACACTGTAAGACCTCTGTAAATACCATGGTTGCAATAAATTGTAGATGAATATGAAACCATATTGCCTTTGAGGTGTTAGTGTATTGTCACGTTACCGTAGCTCTTATTTACTTGATAGTAATGGCGGCCGAGTTAATAACAATACCATAACACGTCAAAAGCAATATTATTTTTCCTTGTAAAATAGAGGCCCTGGACTTCTATTCTAGGCGGTTAAAATTATATCGTAGGTATTTGACCTGTTATCGTATTGTGAAAATTTCGATAGCTCTTATTTATTTGACATTAATAGCGTTAAAAAAGTACCATCACCAGCCCTTTCACTTTTTCATGCTTATCATCATGTGATTGAAATCCCTACCATAAATAGAGGGAGGAAATCAAAGCACTACAGCGCCCATTCATTCCACTGCGTAGATACGCTTTTGTAAACCTCTGGCCTTTTAGAATGCTATAAAAACCGTGCTGCTTGTTCATGCAGGTGGTATTTGTGAACCAGAAGTCGCAGGAGTACCAGTACTACAACATCGAGGCGACGGTGACGCCCAGCCAGATCGTGGACACGCTCACGTTCAAGTGCTCTGCGCGCGAGACGGTCAAGCAAGAGATCCTGCTCACCAACCCACTCACCACGGACGCCGTTTTCTACGTCAAATGCGAAAAACTAGACAGTCCCGAAACAATTAAAATCAATAGGCAGTCGGAGGTGAACTTTTAAAATACAACACTTTTATTTGATACATGTATAATTACTGTTACTCGAGCAATTTTTAGGCCGCTATTTGCGCTGTCTTGTGTACCTACTTAGTTTGCGAACAAGAAAGGGCGCTCGTGTCTTCAAACACGCATATTTCACGCAATTACTCCACAAAATTAAAGTATTCAGACTCATATTCATAAACGTAAAATAGCTTTAGTGTGCCTAAAGTGTGCTTTGTCCTTAACTTTCAATGTGACATTTGAATTTGACACAAAGTGATAAAAAGTACTTTAACTAAAACAGCTATTGTTAGAATAGAATAGAATAGAATAGAAATCGTTTATTCGGTGTTAAAATAAAATGAACAAAAAACGGCAAAAACATTATAAAAAAAAAAGAATAATACAAACTTAGATCTAAATTAACACCGAAAAGGTTGCCACTCAGCATGGTGTCAGGCTTGCTAGCCTTGACGCTGGTTTTCAGGGCCACCGATTATACACCGATATGTTACATTTTGGCCTTGCGTCAAATTAGGTAGTACTGTTTTTTTATAATGATCTATGTGATAAAGTGGTTATGGAAAATCCAAGTATTCCACCTCAGAAACCCTCAGGATCATTGTAAATTTTTTGAAAAGCCATTAAATTTTTGGTCATTTTTCAGTTTCTGACAATTTTTTCCACCAAGAACCTATGTTACGGCAAAAGTGTACACTTTTCAGAATATAAAATTTTCAATAATTTCAATTTTGTTACGATAGACCGAATACGAGCCCCAATACAAAAGAGTTCGACTACTGACTAGTTTTACTAAACTGAAAGCAACGTTTGTTTCAAAGTGAAATATGGATTCGTAATACTAGTTTAAACTTATTCATCTTTACATTCGCTTTAACAGAAAAATGTTAGGTATTTTAAACTGTTTCAGGCGTCACTCGTCTTGTCGTATTCACCGCTGGTGGTGGGTGAATGCGAAGAGCTCGTAGAGATTACCAACGAGCTAGTTGGAACGTTCGTTTACAAAATGATTCTCAAATGTTTGCCGGCCAAGACGAAGGAGATCACCATATCGACGCCGATCGGCACCAGCGTGCCCATGCGGCTGCGGGTGCAGAACAGGACCGGCGACAAGGCCGACTTCAAGTCCTCAGTGAGCATCTTTACTCCGATTTAATTACTTACAAGAGAAGTTCACATTGGAGTAGCTAATTTAAAATAATAAGCAAACGACGTTATCGTGGGAGCAAAAACAAATGAGCAATAACAGAAGTGACAACGTTTATACCCGCGCGTTCAAAATGTATCAATTTTCTTTCTAATATCTTACCTCCGTAAGTAAGGAAGTTGATTAGTTGTACATGTTTAAAAAATTTGCTACGCAATCCTAACGTCAACCTCTTCAATTACTTTTCCTGCTACTTTAGACATTTGTAATTCCTTATTGATTAGATTTGTACAAAAAAGATACAAACTTATATCTAAATGAATTTTGAGTGCAAATGGAAAACATATATGTATTTAAAAAGCTAAAACTAGTTTTGGGGAAAATATACTGGATTTTAATCTCGGTTCTCTTAATTATTTTATAGGTTACTCATTCATCAATCATATTGGGAAAAGAGTATTCCATTGGACCATCCGCAAAGGAAAAGTTTCTTGTTCGGTTTGAACCAACCCAACTTGGCGAGCAGCACTGCACTGTTTCCTTTAACTCCCCGGTTGCCGGTGAATTCTTGTAAGATCAATTAAACTTCATAAAATAGTAGTGTAGTGTTTTCAATCTAAAAAGTCACTAGTTAATTTGACTTTTGACGCTGTTAGCTGACTGACAACACTGAGTAGCGGTCCCGGGTTGGTTGGTTTACTCTTGAATGATTTCTATGCATTTAAGTTTCTATTTTTCTGCGACTAATTTGTGTTGGATACTCCTCTGTCCTATTATAGACTAGCGACCCGCCCTCGCTTCGCTTCGGTTTATTTGAGTTTTCTATAACACACGTACATAAAACAAAATTTTTTATACATAAAAACCTTCCTCTTGAATCACTCTATCTACTAAAAAAAACCGCATCTAAATCCGTTGCGTAGTTTTAAAGATCTAAGCATACATAGGGACAGACAGCGGGAAGCGACTTTGTTTTATACTATGTAGTGATGATACGTACAGTCAACAGCTTATATAAGGGATCATTTCTGTACCTTGTCGCTTTCAATCGTTTCACAATTTTGTTTAACATTTCAAACACGACGTTAAAGTGCCAAGGTACATAAATGATCACTTATTTATGCTGTTGACTGTACCGTCACAAAAAATATGCTTGAAGTCGTCAATGTCATTATCATTAGTACTCATTAGAGATGTCAAGTCATCTGTAACTTTTAGGAATGTAAATAATGTTCAATCAGTGAACGTCAATGTTTTTACGTTTACGGATTTTCAAGTAGGTACCTACTTGATGATATGATACTTTTCGTGATCAAGTGTTTTTTGCTCTACTGTGTGAGTACTATTTATTATAATACTTTCTAGGTTTCATATAATTGGGACAGCGGTGGCCCCCAAACCTCAAGGGCCTTATAAAATCCATTTAAACAGCTACACATATATATCGTTCAAAAATGTATTTGATGAACCCAGAACGTTCAAGATAACAGTGGATAGACCAGAATTCTACGTAAAGAATAATTTCGAAGCAATACTTTCAAAGACGGTATAAAGTTTTAGCTAGTTGTAGTTAATTTGATGTCATATTTTTTGTAGATTATTTTAAATTTATAATTTTTGAGGTATTTGGGTAATTCAAGTGAAGCAAAAATAACAGATTAATAAAACAAAAATTACATACATATTGCAAGAAACTTGAAGGATTACCTACTCTAACACATCATTTTTTAGAAAAAAGATGAATACTGTGGTAAACTTTATACTAAAATAGTTAACTTACCGTGACAGCAATAAGCAGGTACGACGTAGGGCCGGAACCCTCGATGCTCGAGTCCGACTCGCACTTAGATTTATTTTAACATTAAAGACAATGAGCCAATTTCAGCACCTATTTCACCGGGTCATCCTTTTTAGCGTTCCGTACCGAAATGGTATAAAAGGAACCCTTATAGTGAGACTTCGGCGTATGTAACTTGAAATTTGGCATAGTTGTATTGCCCGCATCTGTTTTTAGTAAAAACAATATGAAATTATTTTTGTAAATATTCGAAAAGGGGTCATATTTGAATGGAGGGTTGAAAATTACAGTGATTTGATAGCAAACGGGGTGTCCATTACCTACTATGAAAAGGCTCAATTGGCACATTCCAAAACGAATATTTTATAATTTTCCCTGACGTAGTTTGATATACTAGAGCCAAAAATTTTGAAAAAATCGTTTCACTCCCCAAAACTACTTATATTTTACGCAAAAAATAAAATGAAGCTGTCAAATTTTACAGTTTTGGAAAAACTTTAAAAAACTATTAAAATGTATGGTACTCGTAGTCATAATGGATCTTATTTTATAGGAAATAAAGTTCATAGGAGTTCATTAGTATTTTTTAGACCCTAATTCTACTTCCTTATCATAAAATCTGAAATATCTTAGTACCTTTAGTTACGCCATCTCTCAGCAAATAGCTAATAACTACCTTGTAGATAGATTATCTTAAAAATGAAACCCGCGGTGCGCGAGTCAGAGGGATTTTACTTCATTCCGTTCATAAATTACTATTTCTCAAAGTCTGAAAAATAGCCATTCCGTCTCCAACGCCGTCCTCGCTTCTAAACTATCTTTTCACGGAAAACATTAAACCAGCTCAAGCCCAACTCGTGCACTTATGCGATTATTGCCGATTATAAAAAAAAATATTACCCAGATAACCTCTCTAGGTACCTACCTATTCAAAACTTTTTAAACTCTAGTTTATAAGGAAAGAGACGCTGATAGTTTCGTTGCAGGAGGTTAATGTGCCGGTGTTCCTGTCCGGGTCGGGAACGGAAATACGTTCCAACAATGCGCCGACCGGCTGCCTCATCATAGAGTGCGTCGACCCGTCCCAGCCGCGCATCCAGTGGACCTACTTCCTGCATGGCATTCCGTGATCTCCTCATTTTTAACATGTTACTTTGTAGTTTACTTTTTAATTTACTTACTTAATTAAAAATAAATGTTTTGATTACTTTAAATTTGAAATTTGATTGGGGTCATTTAACTCTATTTGTATCGGTCGGTTCTAAAGTTGACTAATTTAAATGATGGTGATATCATTAAGACAAGTTTATTCCATAGTACATCGTTTTATTACCAGTCATTTACACTTAAATCTTGTACAACATCATCTTTGTCCGCCGCATCATCTATATCAGGTACGGCAACTTTGTCTGACTTTTTCTTCTTCACTTCCTTTTTCTTCTTTAGCTTCTTCTTGCGCGGCGGTTCGTCGCTCCCCTCCTCCATTTTGAAGAAATCTTTCTCATCCTCACTATCTGACGGGAATAGAACCATAGGTCCCTTATTTTCTGGCATGACGTTAGCAGCATCTTCTGAAATTTTCTTTCTTTTAATCATTGGCAACTCTCCAGCTATTTCGTCATTCTTGGTGACCTTCTTTCTTTTCTGTATCCTGTTGATCTTGCTCCAGTTCTCAAAGAAAGTTTGTAACGGTGTTCCTTTTGTACCGATGTTGCTTTCCCATGCTGCTACCATCTTACAATCAGTCAGAGCAAAACTTATTTTTGATCGTTCGCGTTCAATAAATTTGCTATTCTCTTCAATTTTTTCTAGTAATTGACGCAGCTTTTTAGTGTAATTAGAAACGGAACAGGTCTTCAAGAACTGTTTTATCTGTAGGTAAAAGAAGATATAATAAATAATCATAATCGAGCATTTCTGACTCAACTTTACACTATATCATACTGTTTTGACAATCATTTCAATGCACAAAACTATTATCATGCTCATGGCACAATGATTCATAAGGATAATTAATTTTAAGCACACTCCCTTGCAAAAAGTAGTGGGCACTTGTAATTTTTTTTATACCAAAAAAATGTATTTTTGGAACCAAAATAATAATTATATATATATTAAATCAATTTAATTTTGTAGCATATCATCCCACTTCCCTATGCATACAACTTGTCCCCAGCTTATGGACACAGAATGAACACCCTCGTAATACTACCTCAACTTTGAGCTGATATTTCTACCCTTAGTTTGGCAATGTATGTCACAGTGAACATACCTTTTACGTCTACTTTTTTGTTTGCATTGTGTTTTTATTATTTTCTGATTCAAAATCAAAAAGGGTTTGAGTTCCCGACGTTTTTTATTTTGACAGAATCGCTTTATGGCAAATTAGCTTTAGGACAGATTCGCTCTAAAGCAGAAGTACGGTGAAACAAATAATGTACCTAAATAAACAATTTAGGTTATTTAATAATACAATGATAAGACGTAGATATCAAAGTTAGCATCTTAGGATAATACAGTTTGCCCTGCACAAGCGTTCTATACATTCTAGCACTGAAATTTCGTTTTTCAGTGCTCTAGTAATTGTCAGGTCAATTTTAATATCTTTCTCCTTTAACTTTAAACTACGCCTTTTTCATTCGCAACAGGTTTCTATCCTTCTTAAATTTCTGTCTTTCTTGATATCGGGCTTCCTTTTTGAGTAATTGTATGAATCGATACAACAATGGCTTTAAAGGAATCTGCCATAAAGCGAATCTGTCCTTGACCCCTTGTTCGTTTATTTTTGCCAAATTAAGGGTTAACGGCCCAAGCAATACAATAATTTCATAACACGTAGCTTAAACCCATCCCTTAGTTGGAATAGTTTTTTAGCTAACTAGCTAACAAGTTTTCTTAAAAAACATATACACAGACACGCAATGTGTAACTACCGCTTAAATGCTTTGGAGAGCTTAGAAAAATTCTATAATAGAAAAGTTAGGAATCATAAACACACCTGAATTATTGCAAGCAGTGAAATATCAGGGAATGCAATAGAATGTGATTGGTTTGCAAGATACTCTAACAGTAGCCCATATACCCTTTCAATGGCAGAATCCTTGAACCCATTCTCCATTAATTGAGACTTGGCAAGCCTGAGGATGCATGAGAAGTCAAGTGGCTTCATGGAAACTTTTTTATGTTTCTTGTTGAAATCATATGAAGTTAACACCTGAAACAAAGTGTTGTGAATAAAAAACACAGCTTATTAAGATATGAAAACATAATTTTAAAGTAGAAGCATTTACCTCTAATAGAAATGGTAATATTGGTATAAAGGTATTGGATTCCTTCGAGAGATGTATCAGTATCTCAACACAGTGGAACCTGACGGGATAATATTGATGTGTAGGTACCAACTTAATGGTGTTGGTGATCACCATCACCAGCGGATACACCAGCGGCTGCAGCTGCTGCTTGTTGGACGTGGCCGCCAGCAAGTCCGCCCATAATTGTAACGAGTTCACAAACTGCCAATTGTACACAGCTTGCCTGTTTTCAACTTTCTGTACCACTATAGCATTTCTCAAATGGATTGCCAGCTGTCTAATGTATAGGAATACATGCTGGTACGACACATTCAAGTCCAATGAAAACATTTCTACAAGAGATCTTCTCATAAAATTGATCCCGGGCCAAGTGGACGGGCTCACAAACTTACAGTTCTTTACATAGGTCATGTACATGGCTTTCAGTACAAGCTCAAGCAAGTTTGCCTGCTGATTCCTGGTTATCCTGAGAATGCAAAGGAAAGCCAACACCCGAACGGTTTCCTCCCCAGAGCTCCACAGAGTAATCAGTTTTCTCAATGCCTGTTTAGATATTCTGCCAAAACAAGCTACATACACAGACATTTGGTGTAAATGCTTCAAGAGTACAGTAAGTATGTTCTCTGATGTGACCCCACCAAGAAGTTTAAGCAAATCATTTAAATAGTCTACAAGTGGGGCTTTTATTTTGACAAAATGTTTGCATTTCTGTGGATCTTTACCAGATTGCTCCATGCCCAAATATTTCTTGATGGCAGCTGGTAAATACAGCACACACATTTGTATCACAGCATTGAATACAGAGGACCCTGAAAAAGAGAAAAATTAAATGACATAACTGGTTGTGATGAAAAAATTTATATGTTAAAGGGAATTAAAGCAATGCACTACACTATTTTTATGTACAATAGAACCAGGCCAACTTCCACCTTAATTTAAGTAGAAGGTATAAAGTTGAGTATTACAATGACATGTCAAATAAAAATAAAATAACAATCTGGCCATTGTCAGAGGGGTTGCACTGGGCGTGTCGCGCCGTTTTAGTATCCTTCCCGCTCGTCCATTTTGAGAATGGATATCAGTCCGGGGCCGGCAGTCCGGCACCCAGCGAGTGAGCACGTGCGCGCCACGATCTGTCTTGAACGCTCGGGCTCAGAGCGTGCCGTAATTACGTAATAAAGTCACAGAATATGTAATAGTACAAGTTAGTTTTGTGTATGTGTGCATATATAAGCTTAAACTATTTATTATTAATTTGTTATGTAGTGTTGATAGTAAAACACACGATGACACGCACTCTGAAAAGCAGTTACGTGTACTGTTGTGTAAATGGTTGTTTGAATAAACAGAAGTTTTTATTATGAAATTGCACTATTGAGTATAAACGGGTTCTTACCATGGTCTGGGTTTTTGATGTCCCGCCTGATATTTCGAGGATGTTACAATCTTTTATGGGTACTGTTATTATATTAAACACATTGTTAAGTAGGTATTTGTGTTACTATGAGGGTGGTGAATTGGAGGGCGAAAACTTGCATTGGGTTAACACTTAAGTACATTTATTTTAAAATATCAAATTATAGTTGTTTTAGTTCTTAAAATGTAAGATCTATTATTGGTCTGCCTATTCAGAACCTACTCGAGCGGCTCGCGCACTTTGAAGGTCACGTCACGTGGTGGTACGAGCGGCGTCATTGTTGTACTTTCTCAAATGTTGAACTCTCAAATGTTAAAGTCGATTAAAAACACGTCAATATGAGCTAAAACATTTTTAGCCCTCATTGATGATTTCTAGGCGTGTGACAACCCTAGCACTACACGTGTCGCGTGCGAATGAATACAAGTTATACGATAGTAAGAGAGGCATCGAGTAGGCACGTTTCTCATGCCTAAAGAGTGTTTTTGAAAGGGAGTGCAACTTCTGTACTTGTAATATTACTTATTCTGTGCCATTGTTCTGCCTGTGCTATTTGTCAGAGGTTAATCCCAATGGCTATATTATGTACAGGGGCTTTATGTGGGTATACTTAGGCTTAAATTTACTATAATGTACCATACCTTCTACTTTGTATTCTCCCTTAGAAGTGCCATCATCGCTTGTTGCCCTCAACATAGCAGCATTAAAGGCTTTAATTACTGAACTCAATGTTGAAATTTTTATTTTCTTTTCGCTTTGCAACTGCTCTTGCCATTCTGACACCATCTTGAGTGTAATTTTTCCTCGAGTTGCAATTTCCTCCTTTTGAAAAGATAATCATACATCAGAACTTATTAAAAAATACATCCCATCCAATAAATAAAGTGTGGAGCTAAAAATAGTATGCTACAAAGAAGCTGTTAAGTTAATGGGAAATTATTTTAGTTTTTTGTTTAATTTAAAATGTGTTATTCAAATTAATAACAACAATCTCTTCATGTTAATACTAGGCTCTGCCATTTAGTTCCCTACCAACCCCATTTTGACCCGACTGTCTGAACGAAGGTTATTATCATTAACACATTTACCACCAAGAGCATTTCATACAAAATGGACTCTCGTAGCGGGTTGGTGATAGTTAAGTGTTTATTAACTGTAGGTCCAGTATGAGCGTTGTTAGAAATCCAAACAGGTACTTTGCTCTTCTGGCATTACTAGGTACCTCACGAATTGCTAGAGTTACTAGCTAGTTCAACATAACAAATGTAAGTTTTAAAAAAACTTAATTGATTTTGTAACATCAAACCTCGAAATCGCTCTCGTCGCTGTCCGCTTGGAGCGGGCCCGGCGTGTGCACACTCGCGCCCTCCTGGCCGGACCGCTCTGCATCGGAGCCATCCTCGTCGGACTCCGCCTCGAAGTTCAGCAAATTCTCATCATTCTCTTCCAAGAAGTTGTAGAAGTCCGGATCTATTTTCTTTAACTTTTCCAAAGATTTTTTGTGTGTCTCTGGGTCCATTTCTTCGTCGGAATCTAGAAAAAAGCGAGTTATAATAAATTGGTCCAAAATCTGCCTTACGAAAAATGAATATAGAGACTCTACCTGATAACTGGGGTTCCTC
This sequence comes from Acleris laterana, assembly GCA_963966035.1. Taxonomy (NCBI): domain Eukaryota; kingdom Metazoa; phylum Arthropoda; class Insecta; order Lepidoptera; family Tortricidae; genus Acleris; species Acleris laterana. The sequence continues at coordinate 14,590,201 of OZ014439.1, read as the reverse complement.
TGGTTCTGGAGTTTTAATCAGCTTCTTTGATTTTGTTTTTTCTTTCTTCATGATGAGTTAAGTTTTGTTTAACCGTAAACACAAAAACAGACTGAGGGCTATGGGTAAACCTCGTGTAAGACGTGCGAGCGTGCGAGCGAGGTTGACAAGTGACAAGTAAAAAATGTCATTGTCATTTTGACAAACCGGGTGGTTAAGTCACGTTTAAAAACGATGGTCTTTACGTACTCGTTCGAAATTAAAAAGTGGCTCAACGGTTAATCATGCTTATGCTCGCCTCATTTTGTGAAAGGGGTAATTTAGTCGGCTCGCGTCGGGAATAGACGCACGAGCTATAAAGTTGCGATCTTGTATAAATGTATTGAATAATCCTTTCCCATCGTTTTTTCTCAGATAAGTTCGTACTTATCTTGCCTTCTCAGTTGGCTTATTAACGGGTCCTGAAGTTAATTGAGAAAACAAGATAAATATGAACTTACCCGACAAAAAACGATGGGAAAGGATTATTCAATACATCTGTACGCGGTTTTAAAGCTTGCCCGTTTATCACCCCTTTTATAGTCTGTGAATTCCGCTGTACGATTTGTACAATTTGGCTTAAAGAATTTAGAATCCAGGCCATAATCATTAAAAAAAAAGATCTCTACAATATTTTCTAGACTGGACTGTCCCACAGATTATAAGGTATGTCTAAAAGATAAATCGCAAGTACTTTTTCCGCATTGTTTTGTTTCAAGAATACGATACGGCATCCGGCCGCTTCAACAACAATAATTAGTATTTTTGGATCAGTTTTGTAATTCAATAGTATAAACAATATTTGGAACAAATTTAAGGTGGGTTAATTATATTATTATTTATTACGAGAAGTTTCCACGCTTCAGACCAATACGTCAGTTTCTGTTGACAATTTCATCGATTCACTGAATTTCATCCAGGTTGCATCACAAATTCACAATCACAATGATGTCTCGAATGTGTGTGGGACGCTCGGCGATTAACTTGTTCACTAACAGTCTACACTCGCCGGTTCCGCCAAAACTGATCCCGAAGAATTATGTTATCGTCAGAAGCTACGCACGCGAGCCTCGAACTCGTTTCGCGACCAGAACACGACCATCATTGTGGGAGAAATTGATGGCCCCCGCAGGTCCTAACGGTGAGAATCTATTATTACCCATTACCAAGCAATATATTAGAATGGTCCTAATGTAACATTAATTAATAAAATATTTGCAAATAGCTTTCAGCCTAGGAAAAGGAGCATTGGCTGGCGCGTCAGCTGTTGGTCTGGCTGCTCTATGCTATTATGGCTCAGGCGTCAAACCTGGCACACTGCAGGAAGCACAGTAAGGATTTCTTAAACAATTGTTTTTTTTTTACTTTTTCCTCAGTTGATATAAAGTATGTAGGTCTTAATATTTCCCTGAGTCCAGGTTATTTGTTATCAAGGCCTAGTCAACCTAATGTCAACAATTCTAGTTAGTTAATGTTTCATGGTTTTATTGAATGTGGTTACAGAATTATTAACAAGATTTAACAGTTGTTAGTAATTCTGTAGCTCTGCCTACCTCACTTTGGGAATAAGGGTGTGAGCTTATGTATATATGTCATGATTATTTTAAAACAAACTTACATAAATATACCTTACATTTATTATTAATAGTAGGTACCTAACATACATATAAATATTTTATCTTTTCTAGCCTTTGGCCCCATTATGTAAAGGATCGCATTAGAACAACGTATACCTACATTGCTGGGTCACTCATCATAACAGCTGCAAGTGCTGTTACCGTCTTTAGAACACCTGTGCTGCTTAATCTTGTTGTCCGAAGTGGATGGATGGTAAGATACTGTCTTTGTCTAGTACCCACAAATGTTCAATACCAATAAAAAAGTTGTTTGCAAAGATAGATAATGATGATGATAGGATAACTTCCCAACATGATGGAGATGGGTTGCCTAGGAGTTAGTTTCAGAGAATGTGGAGTGTACTAACTATAAAACTGGGGATAAAAATAATATAGTTAATACTTGGCTTTGGTTAAACATTGTCACGAAAATAACACTTAAATAAATAACCTATATTCACTGATATCCATTGTTACTCAAATAAAATATCAATATTATTATATGTAGTGTTATCAACAGAGATCGGAATAGGCAGTTTATTTGCCTAATCTTGATGCATATTCATTCATGCGTGAATGAGATGGGAATATGGGTGATTAGAATCACATCGTCATTGGACATAAGCCTCCTCCAGTTCAGACTATTCAGACAAGACTTGACTTTACCGAGGAGAATTTGACCTTAGAGAAGGACAATTGAAATACAAAAAAAAATACCCTGTTTCTTCAACAAATACATACTGAAATTTTTCTTAGATTTATGTGTAATCTTCTATATACCTATGGCTAAACGCCTTTGGAAAGCACTTATAGTTTTGTTCTATTCCATTTTGTTAAGAAGTAGTTACAGGAAGATATACTGATAGTGAGATAAAAACGTTGCAGGTAAAATCTGCTAAATTCCAACTAATGATTACATAGAGTGTTTTTTATTTTCAGTCAGTTATTGCGACAATGGGCCTGCTAATTGGGTCTGGCATGGTTGTGCATGGAATGCCTTATAGTCCCGGCTTTGGTGGCAAACAATTGGCTTGGATAGTTCACACTGGTATCATGGGAGCAGTGATTGCGCCTATGTGTTTCCTCGGTGGACCCATACTGATGCGAGCTGCTATGTAAGTATTTTTACTATAATTATTGAATACTGGATAATTCATATGTACCTATGTTAGTCAACATCACAAAATCGCTATGTCCAATTTGCACTATAATTCAGTTAATGAAGAATGATTTGTAACACCCGTATTTCGGAATTTTAAACACAAGCAAACTATTTATTTCACAATGTAAGGTTTATCAATAATGCCAATGTAGTATTTATAAAAATGATAAAGATAAAAGATAAAAGACATTTATTCAGGCACTTTTACATGTCAAGAATCTACTATAATACGCTTTAGACACTAACAACTTTTTCAAGTAATTTTTAAGTGCTGGAAAGGGTAACTTTAAAACTACGTCAGGTAATGAATGCATTGACCAACAAATGATTTATATACTTTACGGACGTGGAATTTTCGAACAGCAATTTTATTTTCATTTCTAGTATTTAAATAGGATCACACAAGTGTTTTAAGGCCTAATTATGTTCTACTGCTACTTTATCTTCACACATTATGTGTACTCTAAGATGGGTTCAGAACCCGAAGAGAAATGACCTGCAATGCTACTAGTGCTATCTGTAAAATATCTATAGACTAGATATTAAAATAATGCAATAATAAATGAATTTGAACATATTATTTACAATGAAACAACTTGTCACAATCCTACTTTCGTAACAGCCAAAAACCAACAAACAAATGACATCAATAGCAGACATTGAGCTCGTAACCGTACCAAAATCTTATAACCAGTGCCCGTACTTTTCATGCCGCTGACGCAAAAATGACGTGACGCTACATAACTGTATGTCAACTCGTCATTTTTACGTCAACGGCATTAAAAGTACGGGCCCTGCTTATAACATTACAGTACAGATTTTACCTGTTATTATTATTTTTAGTTTGACACAATGATTTATTAACATTAACTTTAGTGATTGGCAGATTGTATTTATTTTGTAACCAACAATATTATTATTTGTATGATTTATTTTCAATGCTATTGTGTACGGAACATTAATGACAATGTATTACCCTTAATAATTAAATAAATTGTTATTATTTTTATTATTGTATAGACAAAAAAGTTCTCATAGTGAAATTGGTTGTAATAATGCTGGTTATTTCCTACGGGTTTTGAACACATAATAGAGGACATGATATGTGTGTAGATAAAAGATCTAGCCCAACAGAAAGCGGAAGCCACTTCATTTTATACTATGTAAAGAAAGAAGATATATGGTAGACCCGTCACAAGGATCATCCTAGATTAAGCCGACTATAATATATCAGCTGCCATTCATGTCTTATTAATCTTAATCAAGTTTCAAGCTAGGTCCTTCAAGGTTACCTAAATGTATTTCGCTGAGCTTGTTTTTCTTGACAGAAGGTTGAATTGCGATTGGTATAGGTTCAAAGTTACTGACCATATTACATCAACTGCCATGTCTGAAACTGAAATAAATGCATGTTACCTGTTAGATGACTAAGCTTTATACCTTTAATTCTCAGAAAATATTGGTTTGATCCCTCAACAGGAAAACGACGAAAAGATTTTATTTTGCATGGATGGAGAGAAAAGCAGTAGATATGTGTATTTCAATTCGTAACGGGAATATTTTTGACTTTCAAAATTGTTCTGTAATAGGTACACAGCAGGGGTAGTTGGCGGCCTGAGCACGCTCGCTATCTGCGCGCCGTCGGGCGAGTTCCTGAACATGCGCGCGCCGCTCGCCATGGGGCTGGGCGCCGTGTTCGCCGCCTCCATCGCCGGCATGTTCCTGCCGCCCACCTCGGTCATTGGCGCCGGTCAGTACCAATCTAATATCTATATCTAATAGCACGTACGCCATACAATTAATATGGTGTACTGAACTATTTTGAGCACATTGAATAATACCATATATGTATATTATATGCAGGGCCCGTAATTTTCATGCCGTTGACGTAAAAATGACGTCACGCTACATACATTATGATTCCAATTAGTATTTCGTCATTATCATTTGTCACCCTCTTTAGTTGACCGGTATCGATGAAATAATCAGTACATAACGTTTAACTCACTGTGACTATAGTCACTCAAATAAAAACAGATTATCAAATTATGACAAAAACGATTATTGTACAGTCAAGGTTAAAAATAAATATCCGACCAAAGTTGCAAAAATTTGTACACAGACCTTATAGCCTTAGTAATAAGGTCTGTGTACATGTTTTTGAGACTTTGTGGTGTATACATATTGGTGACCTTGACTGTACTAATTGTGATTAAAATATAACATCAAACATAAAAAGAAGAACTAAACATATTGAAAAAGAAGAAGGAAATTTAACACAAAAGGTGTTAAATTTCCTTCTGGACCCTGGAACCTGGATCTTACGAATTTTATGATAGCATCAGGAGCATAAAATACAAAACAAATAGTTTCATTTACGTTTTATGTATCAAGTAGGTATTTGTTTTTCTACGCGTCAATAGATTACTTGACTCAGTTGTACATGATTAAATGATTGACGACTAATGGTTAATAATTACAATAAAACAATTTGAAATCATACTCTATTTAGCGTGACGTCATTTTTGCGTCAGCGGCATGAAAATTACGGGCCCTGATTATATGTAATGCTTACTGTACTTACCAAAAAATAAATATACCTAAAAACCCGTTTTCTGGCATATTAAGTGATCTGGGCAGAAATAAACTTAGCTGATCACTTACACACACACACAAATATTCATATTCTGGTCACAGTTGAAAATTTTCATTTCAGGTCTATATTCCCTCAGCTTATATGGTGGACTAATAGTATTCAGCGGGTTTCTTCTGTACGACACCCAGGCAATCGTCAAGCGAGCAGAGATGCATCCAATATACTCAACCCATCCTTTTGACCCTATCAACTCGTAAGTTAAATGATTCACATATATAAAAAACGAACTTGATTACATTTCCGTGCTAGCAGTCACGGTCACATTCTCACTTGTTTCTGGCAGAATGTTTGTCACTCGGTTTTAATTTAAAGCCTATAGTTTTTAGGGAAATATAATACTAACTTGACAAACATTGCCTGCAACCAAATCCACCACCATTGGAACCATATTCCATATTTAAAGGATATAAAATTAAACTCTTGTGCAAGACTCGAAACAAAAAAATATCATGGTATTGGTTCATTTACAAAAACTGCCGCGAATGAATTAAACGAAAGTATGCGCTACACGTTAGCATAAAAGTAATTTCAGATTTTGGATTTAACATTTAAATTACAAGGAAAACCTTCAAGGCACATTTCACTTTACTATTCCTTAGTTGACTTTAGATACCACTGAATTATTTCTTCCCAAGTATCCCGAGGTAATAAATGAGTTTTTTTTCTTCCCATTTGTCCCTAGTTGTAACTAATGGGGATTATAAGGTGGGAACAAATGGAAATAGTCCCTTCGTAATGTTCTTATTGAGTCAATTTCTATGTGTCTTTTCTTACCTTGGAATAAGTACTAAAGTTACAGACTGGTCTTGATGTATTTACGAATATCATCGAAATAGTATAATAAGCATCAAAGGCAATACGGTTCTACTAAATTAGAGTGCCTAGCAAGTGTGGTCTGTTGCTCGTAGTAGCAGTAAATAACCACCATACAATTTAAAAAATAACTTGTTAATACAAATCATTACACTCCTTTTTTGACCAGTCATGTAATAATTTTGTTTGATTTCAGGGCGGTCTCTGTTTACATGGACATCATCAACATCTTCATGCGTATTGCGATGATATTATCGGGATCAGGCCAGAGTAAGAGGAAGTAAATAAAAACAGGTTTAAAATAAATAATAAAAATGAAAGTACTTTATTTATACCCTAAATTGAAGCTGCAACAAGCCATTAACAGGACATTAGAAGGAGGGAACAGGTGAACATTCATACCCACATACAAACATACCGGTCAAAATCATAACCCTCCTATTTGCTTCGCCGTAGTCGGGTAAAAATAAATAAGATCAGATCATTTTAATATAATATGCAATTTTTCTATAGAATTCTAATGTATTACAGTCATTTTTGCGTTGGCTTTAAATACTTTAACGTTTTATTTAAAATTAAAATGTAACGACATAATTACGGAGACTTTGAATATTGTGATACGTGCGAAGAAGATGTTATAAAAGGTCTGTAAAGAAAGATGTATGTAGGCGTTTAGGCAAAGATTATTATTTAGTAATAAATTATTCAGTAATCTTTTCCAGTTTTTAATTTTATACCTATCTAACCTCATTGCTTTCCAATATCGATACCTTAGTTCACAATTGTACTAATAACATTTGAAAAGTTATTCTAATTAGTATGTTTATGCACAAATAATAAGTTCGTAACTTTACTGGCAAAAAAATCTTTTAGTACGATTGTGCACTAAGATATCAATATATTAAGCTTTTAAACGCCACAGACGGCTCTGGCCGTCAACTGAGTCTTGCCACTGACGCCACGACGGCTACAGTGGCAAGACTTTCAGATGACGGCCGAAATGGTTTAATCTACACCTAATATTATAAAGAGGAACGATGTATTTTTGTGTGTGTACATACATACATACATATATAAGCTCACGCCTTTATTCCCAGAGTGGGGTAGGCAGAGCTACAGAATTACTAACCACTCTAAAAACTTGTTAATAATTCTGTAACCACGTTTTGCACAATTAGGCTAAGATGTTTACTGAGCCGATTTCAATAATTCTTTTACCATTAGAAAGTCTACACATTAAGTAACCAATAAAACTTAGTCTGGCAAAAAAGTCTAAAAATTCAAAAGTGGCAACACTAGTGTCGTCCCTTTTTTCTTAGATTGATTTGAAAGGGATGACACTAGTGTTACCACTTTTTAACGCATTCACTGTCACCGACGCATATATGCGTTCACTGTCATACAAGTTTGTTCCTAGGCCACACCCCCTGGCAGTGAATGCGTTAATTTCTAGACTTTTTTGCCAGACTAAGTTATTTTGAAATTATGACGTATCTATGATTCGGTATTCGTAATGTACCTACTATCAGTCCAACGGACCCCTATCCCACCATGGAACGGTGTCACAGTGACATTATATTATAATACAATTTGTTTGAAATTTCTTACGACTTCAATCATGTCACTGTGATACAGTTATATGGTGGGTCAGAGTTCTATTGGTTTATCTTACACAGAAATTGATGCTATTTCAGATGAGATTTGGTTTTTTGAGGAGGTCGATCATACTAGATACGTAAGTAGGAGGCGTCTTTATCATGCTGCTGCCACTTATATGATAAGGCCAATAATGGGCTTGCAGCACTGCAGTATCGTATAGTCCTACCCCTCCCGTGTTTCGAAGTTTTTTTTGCATTGCAGCATCACCATTTCGTGGTCCCCCATTAATGATGTGCCTAATTATATATATCTCATCCGGTAGTTTTATCGAACTAGGTTTAGTGTGGTGGGCTCTTAGAATGTAATGTTGTTACGAATAAAATGGTATTGTGTCGTCTAGGTAAAATCGGCCAACACTCACGGTCGTCGCAACAGTGAGCAACAGAGAAGTATCGCACGTACTATTCAGTGCATTAAAAGAGGACCCGGCGTAGTAGCTCCCGTTAGAATTCGTGAACGTTAATGAACTCTACGGATTTTAGTTGATTTTCTGACATCAAGAAATTAAATTAAAACAAAATACAATTTTCAAGCCAATAGATTATGTCTCAATCAGCATTTATTAATGTAATTAAGTATTATTTAAAAATATAGCGCTTAATACATTTGAGTCAATAATATAGAAATACGTTCTGTAGGCCACGTAGCATACAAAAGGTGGCCATATTATAAGAAACACGCGTGCGTTTGCGTTTTTTCAATAAATTTGCCCACATATGTCACTTGTTGAATTTAACCACCAATCAACAAGTTCTTGACCAATTTTACTGCTAGTTACAATTTGCTTTAGATCATTAACTAAAGTTTAAACTGATATACTGTGAACCTCTGTTAAGACGCGTCTTTACGAATTATGTGTGACGCGTGTTTCTAACACTATGGCTACCCATGGTATATTAAAAGGAAAGAAGCAAATATTTAGGTATTTTTCTTAAATCTATTATTAAATTGCTTTGCTCTAGTGACCGACCGAAACATGTTATTTTGCCGAAACCGAAACCGAAACCGAAGGTTCGGTTTCATTGTAGTTTCGGCCGAAACCGAAACCGAAACCGAACCTTTTATATAAAAAAAAAAGTCCTTAAAAAGTCGAAAAAATGTTAGTAAGCCCGTTTTTTTCTAAAATTAATATCTCGCCGACCTATAATTACAGGTTTCTACTTTCAAAGATTTATCACAATGAAATTTCAGCACAGTTACAGAGGTTCTGTTTGAAAATTTAACTACCTACTATATTGCCAGCCGTGCCGAGCGCGCCCGACGTTAGCCGAGCGCGACCCGAAGGTACGATGTTGTAAGTTTCGGCGCGGCCGAAAGGTTCGGCCGTTTTTGGCCGAAACCGAAACTCGGGCCGAAACTTGATTTTTTGGCCGAAACTGGCCGAAACCGAAACCGAAACCGAAATTTCGGTCGGACACTACTTTGCTCGAATTATTTCTTGATTTTGTATGATCACAGGATACAGATAATCAGTTCTAGTAATTTCATTCGCGACTAACTTGTACAGAAATGTCAAATAATAAAACTTAATAAAATAAATACAACAATACAGATGCAAAAATATCACAATGTTAAATAAATTCTTTGGAATAAAATACTAAATTATAATTAATTATGTTTTAATCAGTCCTAATCGTACGGCGGCTGCGCTCACGCGAGCGTCTACCGTCCACGACGAACCGCGACCCGGGCGTCCGACCGGCCGTGTGATCAGGCAGACCGTCGGAATTTCCGCCGGAAGCGCAGTCCATTAAGTTTTATCACCAAAAAATAATAGAAA
>OZ014439.1:14376781-14580297 GCA_963966035.1 Acleris laterana | reverse complement strand
CGGGCCGGGCGGGCCGGGCGGCGCGGGGGGGGGAGCGTCCCGCAGCGCCAGCTCCCGCGGCGGCGCGCCGGGCGGCAGCGACGCCCACAGCACCTCCAGCATGCGCAGCGCGTCCTCGAACGCGAACTCGCGCTTCATCTCCAGCAGCAGCCAGCGGTAGCAGAACAGCAGGTCGTCGGCCTGCTGCGACTTCAGGTACGTGTAGAAGTCCGGGTCGTACACCTGCCGGCGATACAGAGGTGCGTTAGCTGTGCCCGGACTATATCGCTTATAAAAATAACCGGCCAAAAGAATGTCGGATGCTCCGCTGCGACGCTTAGGGTTCTAGAGCCTCTAAACACTACGTTACTCCGATCACAATAAACTATCTCCAAAAACAACAAGCATGGCCTATTTCTCTACTCAAAGTTACTCGGTGCTGCCTTACGATGATTTCTAGTAAGAATAAACGCTTTAGCCGTCTGTAGGTATCTCAGGAACAGATCAAATCTACTTAATGGTGATAATTTTACATTTAAATTCGATTTAAGCACTTTCATTTATGTATGATATATTTCTGAATTTTGTTACTTGTAGTTTTGGTTTTGTTTTACAAATCCTAAGATATGGCGATGTGTGAGAGCGTTCGTTTAAAAGCATAATCGTTCTAGTAGCCGCATCACGCGACGCACAACGCACCGAGTCTTTATAAAAGAGCCCTAAAGGGTAAACTGATGGTTGTTACTATACTACTCTATTTAATAAGTGAGGTTTACCTGTAGCGACTCGGTGAGGTGCGCGAACTTGAGCGTCATGGTCTCGCCGTCGAGCAGGAAGTTGGAGTGCAGGCGCGACATGAGCGCGCACAGGCAGATGTACGCGTGCGCCTCGTCGCGCATCGTCACCAGCAGCGGCGACGCCAGGTCCGACATGCCCTGGCAGTAGCTCACCCGCGGGTGGTTCAGCGCGTACCTGATCACCGCCACACACTTAGCTTATTCACGTTAACCATTCGTCGCGTCAGCAAGTACCCATATCGGAAATGGTGCCGCGAATGCTCAAATCTGCCTATACTGAAAATTACAAGCTAAAGGTCGTCGCACATTACATTACAACGCCCCGGCTCGGCATTAGATTTGCATCACCTCAGGGTGATCGACGCGAGGCCTCCAACTCTTTTTACTCACTTGAAAAATTTATTGTCTACGTAATGTATATATGTGTCTTGAAAAATGTGTTGTAATCAAAGCTCACTCTTCAATGTTTCACTTTGAGTTTAGGCCGTGCTGAACTGGTGCCAGGGTATTGTCATGTGCGTTCACCTTAACTCTACTTGTATCAGTTTTTACTAGGGCCACAGAAATTACAAGAAGTTCTCTTCATACAGGGTTAACCGACGATCAAATAAGGATGGACGCGTGCAAGTGCACGGATGAAATGCAAGTAGCATAGGACCGATTGTCATTGAGATGTTTGGGACAGACCTAGCAGTGACTTTATTACTTGCTGGAATAATTGATATATTGATGCTTACGTAGTTAAAATGTTGAATAGAGACGCAATGTTTTGATTGTCATCACTGCCGGCATAAAAATTATGGTGTCTATCCGTCCGCAATACATCCTTCCGTACCATACTTGATACATATGCTAGGTCCGCATTTACCTGAAATATAACAACATATGAGGTTTTCATCGATCTTCATTTCAACATGCTTTAGATATAATAAAGAACCAAACCTTTCCCTTTTGAATACAGTCTTTCCATTTCGCTCTAAGGGCGTAATATTCATTAGCTTTTTTCTTAATATAGTCCATCCTCTCTTTGCCGGTCATGCCGTCAGGGTACACGTTCAGGATGTGTTTCCACACAACTTTTCTGTAAATTATATATATTATTATAGTGTTTTCCACCCTCGAAGACGCGCTCCACTATCTAACGTAGGTACGTCTACGTAGGTATATTTTCAACGTAAATCATGCAACCATGCAACGTAAAATTATGTTGTGTCAAGGTGGTATCTTGGTGAATTGAAAATTTTACAATGCTTAATAAGTACTTAGGTTTGCGATGATATATAACAATATCAAATGCTTATTTGTTTTTGTATTGTAGCGTATGTCGCTTATCTGTTGATATAATTAATGTTCCGGTTTTATTGAACCATTCCATATCAGTCAAATTTATTAATGTCAACAATAGTTATATGTATATTTGTACCGTAATGTTATTACTTTTTGAGTGGGTTACAAGCATGCTGCTTATTTAATAAAAGGTAAAGTTATCCAGCCACATTAAGATAAGACTAAGGGTACCCTGAGAATGGCCATATCGGCTGCGCGCGGTGCCGGTGTCGCCCTGTGCCCATGACTATGCAATCTAAAAGTTTTCGTTAGCAGCTCAGCGTGCCCTTAGCCTTATACGCAAGCAGTTAGTATTACTATGATGGCCAACCTCAAACTGGGATCTATGCCTCCACAATATATGACTTCTCGCAATTTGGTTGTGTTAGTGATCTGGCCGACGGTGTTTAGGAATGATCGGAACTCGCTATCACTGAGGGGGGGGCGCGGCGGAGTGTTCGGGTCGTCATATAGATTCAGTGCTCGGGACACCATGTTGAATGTCTTTTCAACCTGCCATCAAAATGCATCTCTAGTAAGGGTTAAAATGGATGAACAAAATATTATTTCACACCTTCACAAAGTCAAGCCCATCATTCATAAAGGTAACATGAAACTACATGCAAACTATACGTTTATGTATAGTTACGACTCTTATACTCTGGTTGGCAGATAAGATGAATTTGTGATGGTTGCCATGCATGTCATGTGTACATCGAACTGCTGCTAAGTTAGTCCAATGAAAGATGGGCCTAAAATTTTTTGAAATACCTGTTTCCATTTTGCCAAAGTGCACAAACTTTTTTTCATAAAATGATGATTAACTAGGCATGTTTATTTTATTTTGATAATGAAAATTACGATATCATAGTTTTTTAACACATTCACTGCCAGGCCACGGAACAAATTCCCAAAATTACGCCCGCATAGCGGGTAATAATACAATAGTACCTGACGGGCGTGGGAACAACATCATTAGAATACCCGATAGTCGTACTTGGCGGCAAATGTGTTAAATAATAAAATGTGATTATGGTATTAGTGCAAGTTCAGTAAGTTACAGTGTAGGTAAGCATTTGGCCAAATCGAAACTTATGGTATACATATTTCATTATATTTTCTCCCTTTTTTTTTTGAATTCAACACAAAAGCATTAATTCCTTGTGAGGTTCCTTGTACTAATAATAGTACAAAATACGACCAATCAAATAAAGATCTGGTGCTAAGAAAATAATGTGGAATTTCTCTTGTTTTTACGACTAATGATCAAATTAGAAAATTGACTTTATTTAATTCGTAATAGATTCATATTCTATTGAGAAATTTCGTTGTATGGTGGGCCTTAGGACGATATTACCAATAGCAAATAGCAAGACCAGTGGTAATAAATAATAATAAGGAAACATGGATGAAAAGTACTACATTGACTCAAAAATACAGTTGTTACAAGACAAGATCGTTCCACACAAATGAACCATGACTTTTATTACTACGTGTCTCACCTGGTTCATAATCAGTCCCTGGAAACCAGATATTTCCTGCTTTTCGGCCTGCTGGGCTGGCGCCACGGTAGGTTGATCTCGCACAGTGTCGCGTGGTGTTGGAGGACTCATGCTTGGAGGCTCCCAGTCCTCTGAGGCTTCTGCAAAGGGCTTCATATCCACTCGCAACTGAACACATGGCTCTGAATGCTGTGTGAGGGCTATATTATGCGCCCTAAAAATGATATTGATAAGTTTACAAAAATTAAGCAGAAGGTCCCTGGTTAAAGCCAAATTTAAAAGTATTAAGTATGTACCTAATAAGGATTTTGATAGGAGCCATACAAATATTACCCACTGTAAGTAAGTTACACATATGAATCAGAGCTAAATTTGCACAGTCTATACCCATTAGTCCCCATATTTTAGTCCCCCATGGAGAGGAATGGGAATATCCTAATTAGATACCAGTAGGTGTCCCTACTGGTATCTAATCCCTGGGAAGAAATAATTCCCATTTGTTACCACTGGGGCTAACTGGGAAGTACCAATTCTCATTTGTCCCAAGTGCTCATATATGGGAATGAATATTCCCAGTTGCTGCCACTCATTTAAACCATTTCATTAATTTTGTTCATTTATTTAGTGGGTTATAATGGTGTTGCATTTAAATCAGCAGTTTTACCACTGGTCCCCAGCATGTCTAACACAAGTTGCCCGCGACGTGGTTGTTGCTCAGATCTCCCTTTCTATCTAGTCAGTAACAATAGAGACACACTGAGAGACAAGGGAGGAAATACAACTTGTGCTACCCATGCAGTGATAAGTTAGTCAATTTGTGTAATATCTTTGTAACATATTAAGTTATTTTTAATTTAAGAAACAAGCTACTAAAACTTAACCAAAAATAATACTTGAGAAAAGCAGCATCCAAATCCCAGTCAGAGAGAAGAGGCAGGTACATCTCCTGTCCATAGTCATCAGCACTTCTGTATGACAGTGTGAAATCAGACTTTATATCAAATGCTTTAACTAAAATACTCAGCAACACCTCAAGTGAAGTTATCTGGGGGTCCACTGAAAACTTTCTTAGTTCAGATTGAAGTTTTCCTTCGCATTTCTGAAAGTAAAAACATTTTATTTAATCAATAAATTGAGCACAGGGTATTCAAATATTTTATAAGGAGACCATTATTTGATTCTAAGGAGATTTAAAGTCAAGTATTCAAATGACAAAGTATGTAAAACAATAAATAAGAAAAAGTTACTTTAATTACAACTCATTAGCATTTACAATTCCATTTAAATGAGAATGAGTACATGCCAGTAGGTATGCATACAAATTCAAGGTGGTTAATTACCGTTCTGCTCTGATAACTAAAGCAATTGTGTTTTTGCAAATTTCAAACACTGAATTGGTAATTGAGTGCTACATTCAGATAACATTATTTTGATGACTTGTTAAAAATGTTCACTTTTAAAATAATATAGAAAAGACTAATTAACAAGTTCTGCATAGAACTAATTGAATGTCTAATTGAAAATTTAATTTTTTACTCTTTTATCATACAACAGGGTGAAAAATACAATTTTGTAAATAAGTAACTAGTTCTTGTCTCTTTGTATTTTATCTCAATCCAAAATATATTCAAAGATGTATAAAAATAAGGCACGTATCAGTACCAAAGAATAGTATAGACTTTAAATGCATAAATTTATAATGTTATGGAAAATGTTTTTTTTTGTTGTTTTAAAAATGAATAAAAGTTTGGAGTGAATATTTAATTAAATCTCTTTCAGCGCTTTGATATTGTATCCAACTTATACACAACGCCTTTATAGTAAAAAAACCCAAAAACGTTTAGCTTGAGAATACGTGATCTTGGACTATTTTGTACAATACAAACCTTGACTTTCACTCTAACAGCTTCTTTACTATATCCGAACATGACTTTACTTAGCTATTATCACATACCCAAAAAGAAACACAAATTAGTATGTAGGCTTAGAGGTAATACTTCTCTCATAATAATAAACTAATGAGAAAAGGTGAAAATTCAAAAGAAAATTCAATTCACTCGTACAGTACACTAAGAAATAATGACAACTGTGACATTTATTGAGGCGTTTTTCTACTATTTTGTAATAGTATGATTTTGGGCTTTCACAGTTATCAAAATAATGTCTCAAATATCCCTGACCTGTAATCTTTTTGCGACATTAAGGGTAGAAATGAGCGAAGTAAGAATCAGTGGACAGCATGATGGATCCCTAGCACTTACTGGGGTGTTATTCTCTCAAAAACAACGGACGATCGGATGAACGAGCGAAATTCGCTGCACCATAGGGCCTGCGCTGCTGTACGTCAAGAAGGATAATGCGTAAAGTGCTTAAAGCAGTCTACGCACTATGTTTCCGTGACATACGTCCGGGTACGATGCACGACGCAAAACGATAGTGCGTAGGCTTGCTGGACGTCAATAATTATTATTATTACCGTGATGGACTTGCACGATTGAATTTTTGTCCATTTGCATGATAGTGCGTACAGCAGCATCGTGTCTGACGGTCGTCTGCCGCAGTACGTCAAGAAGGATAGTGCGAAAACGGCTTTACGTAACTTCGAGTTTCGATCTTCAAAATAGGAGGCGCCTACGCAAACTTTCGCCTCTGCCGAGGTAGATATAAGATCAAAATGATATACTTAGCGTTTACAAAAATTACCACTGTAGTCGTTATTTGACATTATTAAAAACGTTTTCGGAGAGCAAGGAGCCTAACAATAAATACCTTCTTGTGCTATATTATAGTGTTAACATGATAAAATTAATAAATTATAAAAACAACAAACAAACCAATCGAATACGCAAAATGTTTCATTAACATTTTATGTATTTCCATCGATTTTAAACTAATTTATGTATTTTTCTGTATTCTTATTACACATCAAAACAAAGTATTTTAAATTGCTCGCACAAAATCGACGTAAAACTTGTGTTTAAGCTGTGGTTCAAAAGAGGAACCAATAGCAATTTGCTATCATGCTAGTGTAAGTGTAGTAGTAAAAGGATGCACGTATGCATATTCACTCGTATTGTGTATTTATTGTGCAACTTTTCGCAATTTTATTAAATACCCATTGATTGAAGTTGCTTTGTCGTAGCCCGGAGATAACCGAGCCTCTAAAATTATTGTGTGCAGATTTTGGGCTCTAAAATGACTACTCCGCCTACAGTTCCTCAAATCGATCGTGAATTAGATTTATCCAATACTGGAAGAGGAGTATGGCTGGTTAAAGTTCCGAAGTATATCGCTAACAAGTGGGAAAAAGCCCCGGGAAATATTGAAGTCGGAAAGTTAAAAATCTCTCGGGTGCCAGGGCAGCGCGCCCAAGTACAGTTGTCGCTTTCGGAAGCCGTGATGTGTCTGAAGGACCCCGGCGAACAGAGCATCCCGAAAGAACATCGCCTGGACGTCTCGAACGTGACCAGGCAATCTTTAGGCGTATTCTCTCATGTAGTGCGTAAGTATTAGCAGAGATGCTTCTCAACTCCCATACACCGATATTCGCCAAATTATATATGGAAAAAATTTAACGCTAAGAAAACAAACATTACTTAAATAATGCCATTGTGATTGCCACGAAAATGGATATTTGGTTGAGTTGTATACTTTAAATCATACTTTGCCTACCCCCCTGGGAAAGAGGCGTGATTTAATGTATGTATGTATGTAAATCATACTTTCCCCATTACAGTTCACCATGGCAACGGTGTACAAAAAACATTTCATTGACCTTTTTAACCCGTGGACAGCCCTTGGTGCACCATGTAACACAATTGTTATGTACAGTCAAACAATTTGATTTCTAGGCCACTTTGGACTATGTTAAAGTGACGTTGTCAACCAAAACGTAAGAGACTCCCTATGATTTGGTTTAAAACGTCATGTTGACGAAGTCCATAGTGGCCTAGGAATCAAATTGGTTGACTGTACATCTCTAATTGTATATTATATGGAGATGACAAATAATTGACTTTAGTGTTAGTGTTTGTGTACTTTAGGGTTAATTAATTTAAACAAATATTTGGCCTTTTATAAATATTTCAATAAACTTACTTGTTAATTGTGGTTTCCAGCATCAAATTCTGATTCCGTGGTGCCAGAGTCAGAAAAACTGTACATGGAGGGTAGAATAGTACAGAAATTAGAATGTCGACCCTATGCCGACCCTACATACTACAAACTGAAGTCTGAGTCTATTCGAAAGGCATCTATGCCACAGCGTCAAGTGCAGCAGTTGGACAGAATAGTCCAAAACTTCAAACCTATATCAGATCACAAGCATAATGTAAGTACTAGCTGCTGTAAACATTATAATAATTGTCATACTTAAAGTTTAGCAACAAATGCTTCTATTATTTGAATGAATTTTCGCTTTTTAGATAGAATATCAAGAACGCAAGAAAGCAGAAGGCAAAAAGGCGAGAGATGACAAAGATGCAGTGCTCAATGTACTGTTTGCTGCTTTCGAAAAACATCAGTACTATAACATTAAGGATTTGCAAAAGGTATCACTTTTTAAATTATTAGCAATCAATAATAATGATAATGAAAACTTGAAAGTGTACCATTAAAATGATTATTTTATTTCATTCAGATAACTAGGCAACCAATTGTGTACCTGAAAGAAATACTGAAGGAAGTGTGTAACTACAACCTGAAGAATCCTCACAAGAACATGTGGGAGTTGAAGCCGGAGTACCGGCACTACAAGCAGGACGTGCCGGCTGAGACCAAGGACGATAAGAACAGCTCAGACAGTGACTGAAAGAATCATGTGATAACAATTATAATATTAATAAGAAACTCAAGTAATAAACTATTGAGGTAAAATATAAATTGTGTTTTAGTAGAAGTCATTGAAACAGAATCAGTATGCTTGCACAATTTAATGACATTAAACAAATACATACAGATAAATTTCTTAAAGTTTCATACATCAAGAATACAATACAAGATAAAAACCATTTAATTATACAGACAGTAAAAATATTAACCAGCAACTTCAGTTGTGGGATATATATAACTTTATTACATAATAGTTGAGTGTATAATTAATTCAGTCCAAGAGTTAAGCATTGAGTATTTACTTTTTGATGAATAGTCGTCAGCATCAGTTAATGGCATTATACTTCGATTTCTTGATGTAACTTGCCAGAAAGCAGGACAGTAGAGTGCCGACCAAGGGAAACAGTGCAGTGCCTATCGCAATACCAATCAACAGGTCCATGTTGGTCTCAAGATATTCAACAATCACTTTGTAGCAGCCCTGAAAATTATGACATTTTATAATTGCCACTTAAATACAAGCTTATACATGATATATGGCACCTAAACATTGCCTTGGCAAAGATCTATCTGTAAGTAGTTTCATTTAGGAGGGAGGATCGCTCCAGTTGGAAAAAAATTGACAACAAAATGAAAAGAAAAAAAAAGTAAAAGTAGTATAAATTTCATCAGTAAAACCAATTGCAATATCAACTATGAACATGTTTATGTTGATTAAATCCTGCTTTTGACTTGATTTTTTTTTCCAACTAAAGCAAGATACGAAGCTTACGCAAAACATTGTTCCTATAAAATGTAGTAAGTATGGGAATGGGCTCATTCTATTCCCCATACTTCCCCGGCCCGATTGCTAAAAAGATGATAATGTTATGTGCGTGTTACGTACCGTCTGATAAACGTCGCTATAGTTGGCCGTGACGCAGCTGTTGGGGTCCACGCAGCACGAGACGGGGATGACGCGCTGCGGGGACAGCCGCATCCAGTCCGTGTAGTTGGAGACGCCGCAGCATTGCAGCTGTTAGCGGGAAAAGCCGGTAAAGTGCGAGTCGGGTTCACGCACCGAGAGTTCCGTTTTTAAGATAGCATCAGATTCCACGAAATGATCATGAACTTTATATCGTTTAATAGAAAATAAATGTCTATCTCGGTGACATTTAACGGACTTATTTAGTTTAAAAAAGCTTCCGCAATTTTTTATCTCAAGTCGTTTAAGTATTAATAAATAATAACTTTAGTAAAGTCAATTATCTCATTCCTCCTTAACTTTTTCGCCAATTACAAATAGTTACTTAGTCTTAAATGATACTCATAGTTTTGACTTTTTGTAGTTGATGACTAAAACTGATTTGCTGTTGTTATACAGACAGGGCGCGATGGCGCGCATTAGGGGAGGCCTATGTCCAGCAGTGGACTAGTATAGGCTGATGATGATGATGATGATACAGACAGCACCCACGCACACGCAGCAGTACGCACGGAACCCTATTTGCCCGCATCTTCGACCGGTAGAATTTTATCCTGCGACCTGCGTTCATTAAGGGCACGGAATATCTGACTACCGAGTTTAGTCTAAATCTATTTGTCTGTTTCAAGTACTAGGTAAGTATATGCCTTTATTTAACTTTTAACCGCGACTTATAACTTTTGACGAACGTAGCTGACTCAGCAATAAGCTAGTTGTTCTGGACAAATATTTACAATACAACTAAGTACTTTTTACTTTGGTCTTGTATGGAACGTTGACATTGTTGACAAAATAACACGTTTTCTCCACTACCTATAGTGTCCCCTAACCTAACACCTACCTTACCTAATGTTTCCCTATGCCTGATTAAATATAAACATCCTAACATTTTATAATTAAAAGAAAGAAAACGTGTGCATTTCCACCGTTGAAGAAAATTATAGAGTAACATGACGGGCCTCACAGCAGCTTGTGCGAAGTCAAAGTTGCCCTTGTGCGGGTCGTAGGTGATGAGGGTCTGCGTGAGCCCGTCGCGCAGCCCCTTGGCGAAGGTGTCTCGGTAGCACGCCACCGACGCGCCCATGCCCGCGTCCATCATGAAGATGCATGCCAGGAAACCGCCATACTGGAACAAAGTTGTGCCACTATCTAACTTTTCTGGTAGGTAAGGTACAGAACTGTTGAGATACCTTCTCGAAATGGATTGAAAGGTCTAAAAAATGTAACGCTGTCGACAACTTTATCGTAAACCATACGTAGTTTACTCTACCTAAACATTCTTAACACTACGCGTACTAAGTAGATCAGTTAGGGCTTTTCTTATCCAGGTTAGGTAAGTTTTACTTCGACCCTTGCGTTGATCCTGTTGCTGTCGATCTTGTGAAATTGGTTCTCAAGTTGTTTTTTCTTCTTCGTGATATTATATATACCTACATTAATTACAAATAAGTACACCAACATAAACAGCGGTCACTGGGGATTTCCTGTTTCACCGCATGTCTCACGACACGATGTAGAGCTGCGCAGGCAGCTATATGATGCAGGAGAATGCCACGGACCTGACGAGCCCGACTGCGGCGAAGGCAAGTGTACCGCTCCTGAGGACACGGAGACTACATGACTCACGATGTAGAGCAACGCCGGCTGGCCCCTGATGATGCAGGAGAAGGCCACGGAGCTCACGAGCACGACAAGCAGGGCCACGCCGATCAGCACGTGCGGCGCGGTGCCCGAGAACTCCGGGGATAGCTCCATGTACTTGTACAGGTCGAACTCAGCCCACAGTCCGACTATTAGCAGCAGTAGCCCTGTTATCTGGCGGTGGGAAACAAGACAAACAAATGATTACTGTCAAATAATGTCACACATAGTGCATAATATACTTGGGAGCAAAGAAATCCAGCCACTTTCTTTAGAAATTCATTACTTTGGCTTGGCTGGATTTTTTTGCTCCCAAGTGTAGTTGTAACTTCAATCATTCATGATAGACTTACAAATATGTGCCCGTGCGGTTTAATTGCGTTTGGCCTTACTATAGTCAGGCAGACGCATTAGAGAAATCTCTATTAGCAGTTTATGGACGACGCGCTGGCCTAGTGGGTAGTGACCCTGCCTACCAAGCTAGCGGTCCTGGGTTCGAATCCCGGTAAGGGCAGATATTTGTGTGATGAGTGCGAATATTTGTTCCTGAGTCATGGATGTTTTATAATGTATTTAAGTATATATTTCTGTATATAAGTATTTATATCGTTGTCTAGTACCCATAGTACAAGCCTAGAGCTTAGTTTGGGACTAGGTCAATTGGTGTGAGATTGTGTCCCCTTAAAAAAAAAAAAAAAAAAAAAAAATATACCTATGCGTAAATCAGTTGTATGCTTACCGCCGCACACAGAGATATTTTAGAGGCATTATTGACTCGTTCCTTTTTCAAATTTGTGAATGAAAAATCGTCAGTAAGGCAGGAACGACTCCGTCATTGACGACATTGACTGACTCTGAGTGCGGCCGTTAGATAGGTACCTGATAAAACAGCACGGCAAGTGCCGTCGTCATCGCGAGGAACACATGCTATGTGGGATTTATGGGCGCTCAATTAATTATGTAGGTACTTTCAAATCAGGTCCTCTTTCTTTTCCTCCGTCTTAAACTGTACCTTTATCATTTATTAACCATATTGCCGGGCCTGGCTATTGCCATTGGTTATTGTTTACCATATTACTGCTTCTAATGTGAAGTTAGCAAGAGCTACCAAAACGTTTACGAGATGATAACGATATGAGACAAAGTCGAATATAGGCCTAGGTTTATAATTTAAACAAATGCTAAGAAATACGAAAAGAGTCTCGTTATTAATAAGAGGCCCAACACATTAAATATTGAGTGCGTCTGGTGATAAACAAAACTCTTTATCTCTCTCTACATTATTTACCACCGTTAATATTGATTCTATCATCATTAGGTAAAAGACGCTGCTGTTTGCTAAGATTGTAAAGTATTTGACTCCTGAATTGACGACATCTGTCAGAATGATAACAATGTTTTCTATTGAAATAATACAAACATCAACTTACCCAGAACACGATGTTAAAAATGAAAAGGAATGTTTTCAGGCATGCTATCACCGCCACATGTTTGAATTGGTTGCCCATGCTCACTGTTTATGTGTTTCCATTCATGAATAACCAATTTTGTGTATTAGTTAAGTTTGGAAGCTGGAGTTGCGTCTTGTTTTGTTGGCACACTGAAAGGCGGGCGGGTCGCGCCCACCGCGCCTGCGTCACAACATCGGCGTGCGTCCATTTCCCGGGTTCCTCGTTCTTCCAACTTAGCTCAAAAAGGGCATAGGTAGAGGTATGTTTTTGTTTGGTCACAGAGTTTTGGTAGATGTCTGAGTTGAAAGACTTGGGGTCTGTAGGGGTATGTTTCTGCGCCAAAGATAATGGTACAATTAACAACTTAATTATTGAGTCACTACCTACCTACTATATTTCTGGGGTGCGCTTAAATCAGTCTAAAACTTTTTGCATAATTTTAATGAGTTGTAAACGTTTAGCGTAAAAATAAAATGTATATTTTTGTCAGCATAACGGTCAAATTATATACCTTACACTAATTTATTATCATACCAAGATTTTGTACATTATTATTATGCCATTTGATATGATTTGATTGACGTACTTGTTGACGTATTTATTATTGATTCTAAGTATAGTTGATTAGTTCTAGTTTCTTTAATTATTCAATTATTTAAGTACTTATTTATTTATTGTTACTCTTCATGTACCTACCTATGTATACGTAGATAATTAAATAGTTTAGTTTAAGTAGTTTATTTATTCGTCAATGTAGGTAATATTACAATAAGTATTAGTTGCATTGCATGTCAAAAAATAAGAAATTACTTACATTGAGATCGTCAAACATAAATACTAATAATCAAAGAATACAAAAATTTAAAATAATTATAACAACAACAATTACACATCTAATAAAAATGGTCTCTCGTCCGATGTCAATATAATGTAAGTACTTAGGTACCTACACGAATTAATAAAGTCAACACAATAATACATTTTACATTTCCAGTTCCATATATTCATCCACGGAGTATAATGGATTATCCAATAAAAGGTTTCTCAGCTGATGCTATGCTTCGTCGAATTGTACATCTTTAAGTTTGGCGGGTAGACGCTCATAGTACGTGGGACCGATGACACGCGGGTTCTTACCCGCAAGTGCCATGCGACGGGGAACAACAACATAACAATACAATCAAGAGTCCGCTATGTGGTCAAGGCCCTTAACAAATAGATACTTAAATTACGTTTTGAAAATAGGTCAGTCTACAACATTTGGCTGGTTATCTAATAGCGACGAAAAAGTAAGTAGGTACTTCCTTAATGTCCAAGGTATTAAGCACAATAGTTATTTTTTTTGTTTGAGAAACAAAAGTATCAAGTAAGGTAAGTGGTAAGTATAGGTTTTTGGGTCGTCCATACCAAAATTCAGTTTTTTCTCATACCTACTAAATGTGGATTTAGAAAATACACCGTAAACTCTGGTTACTTTAACCCTAGGGGGTAGCAAAGCCCACCCCAAAAACCCTCTTTACAATTTAATTGTAGTTCTAAAATTCTTTAACCAATTTAAGATGACTAACACTAAAATAGTTATAGTTTTAAGGGGGGGCAATGGTACCCCTTAGGGCTAAAGTAACCCGAGTTTACGGTACCTAGTTAAAATACAATTTAAAAGTTTAATTAGGTGCCTACTTACGTACTAAGACGAGAACGATACTACTAGCGTTCTCTACTTCTAATCTCTTCCTTGTTAATTCGTGATTTATTAAATTCTAAAACCGGATTTGATCAGGCCTTTCAGCTGAATTTCAGTTGTCTGGTGAGATCAAAAGCTGCGCCGACGCCGCACTGCGCTCGCGCCGGCAGTCTTTCTACGACCTCCGCGCGGCACTCCCGCGCACCGCGAGCGATACCGATACCGATACCCGATCGCGTGCGACCGAATGTACAAACTTTGCTTTACTTAATCAAGGCATTATGACTTTCCACCGTTATTTTTTTGTCATCGGAATATTTTTCTGGATTACGTCAGTATCCCCTATTGCTGATATTGAAGCGGATGACGGTGAGATTTATTTTTTATTTATTAACTAAATTATTTTTGCTATAAAACAAAACAAGTTTTAGTACGAAGTTTAGTAGTTTAGTTTAGTTTAGTTTATTTATTTCATGAAACAAATTACAATATAAGTTTGCATTATTACCATGTCAAAATTAAAAGAATCGCATCATGATTGTCAAAAACTAATAAGATAATAAAATTAAAATTAATAATACAAATCATTTCACCAATAGGGATCGTCTTAATAATTTAAGTACTTATGTATGATGTTAATGAGGTTTAGTACTTTAGTGCCTTGTCATAACAAACTTCAAACTGAACATTGAATGACAAGCACGATTTAGCCAATGATATTTATAATGACAGGGTTGTAAACATGTTCAAATGTTTACAACCCTGTCATATTTATGTGCTTATATTGCTAAGAGGATATTTTTTCTATTGGCACGTATACTACAGTTGGGAAAAATATTTAATAAAAGTTCCGGCTTAGTTTGGATTTTTTTACAAGTATGTTCGCAGTGTTGATTGAATAAGATATAAGTACGTAGCCTGCCTACATTACATTCGGGCATGGGCCCCCGTCCAATACTATAGCAGGCAACTCGTGCTAGTATTGGCGATGGACCACCATCACCGGATTAATATTATACTCATCTCGTGATATTATTCTCGGGGCTAGTGGATTGGGCCAGATAAATGCTTATCTTTAATTTTTTGTTTATCGGGGCCTCGATATAGGGTTAATGTGACATTTACAGTATACAGTATATTAAATACTTAAATTCGGACAACTTCAAAAACGTTCCCATGCAGTTATAAATAAACCACGGAAACTAACATCTTTACCCTTTTTACATTTTTCTTTCTTAATATTCGGATAATTCCGGTGCGGTAAAGTTCTAGTAAAAAAAGTGACGGTCAATCAAATGTCAAAGATGAAAATATACGAGTGTAGATTTTAAAATGAAACAATTGAGTGTAGGTCAGAGTCCTTGTTATAACGAAATATAAAAAATATGATGTACCTATAGGCACTTAATTTGGGATATTTTGAATGCTGAGGCTTTGAAATATAGGTCTCGCAAAACATTTTACAACAATAAATTTGTATTAATAAGTTAACCTTATCCCCTTTAACCTTTCTGCCCATTGTTTCAGCCATAAGTTAACTGTATCTCAACATTTAAAAGATAAACGATGAATAGAAGATAAATGTCCTAAGTGCAAAAGTTACATCTAAGAACAAACGTAGAGCATTGCCCACTCAGGTAAACAAACATTACATATGGCATTTTATTTTCAAAATCCAAAAATATTTTTACATATCTCTTGGCGGCTTGCTCCATATTTAAAGTGAGCATTATTAGGGCCCGCGTGGCTTGGCTGCACAGTTGCCGGAAAGTCCTCTGCGAGACATCGGCCTTCCCCAAACGTCTCCACCTTGAAGGGTCCTGCGGTACTAGCATCCTAGGTGTATTATTAGTGTTTAATTGTTTATCACGGTTTCACGTTTGTGATGCATCTAGATACTAATGCAAGTGCACCGTAATTACCTATACCGTTAGGCCTTCACTAGTAACTTTTGACTTGTGTTTTATATATTTTTTTACCAATAAACTCATACCCACATGGAATCACCAGTAAGTTTTTAAATATTTTATGTCAAACCTATTCTGAGCGTCTATTCTACTTTATCTTTGACCATATTCTTATCGTTTTGTTTACCATACGGCATACGGCTTATACCTTTTGGCAAGTTATGAAGAGGTTCCGTTAACAAATCGATAACGATATGTAGTTGTATGTATAGTCTAAAAAAAATGCACTTGATAGGCTCTAGTAAAACGGTAGTAGTCGAATGCGCAAGCAGAGCAGTGGTCGTCGCAAACAACGTGAAGGGAGATTGCAGGGTTTTTAGTGGGTATTCCGGCCGGTCTTGCTCGACGATTCCCACGTAACTACGTGGGTTGTATGCGTATGTACCTACATGCATTTTCTAAGAAAAAAAGATCTAGTAAAACTCTCTGCAAGCTTATGTCAGTGGCATACATGATTATGGTAACAACACGAGTCGAATCGAAAGCCTCTCTAGCCCTACCTACTGACTATTCACTCTCTAAGCAGAACTCGAACATTTTAACCGAAAAATTAAGTAAACATGTAACAACTACTTAAGAACTCTTTAGTATATGATGTTGCGGAATATTACGAGTTACTCTTTTGAAAGTTTTACATAATTTGCATTTAAATGTGCACGTGTGAAAGTTCCGGATCGATCTGCGCCTGCGTTGCGAGCTTTATAATCCAGCTCGTGGCTAATAAAAGCTCGCGTAAGATAAATCACTTTCAAATCAAATGGATTAATTGACTTACGATTATGTTAATGTGGTTTTTATTTGAGATGGTTTAGAGACAACAGTGTGTGGGTTTACTTTCGTTGGTTTTATTCAGAGACAGTAATTAATCACTTGGAAAGAATACCAGTCAAGTGCGAGTCGGAGTCGAGCACCAAGGGTTCCACACCTAGTCTACCTACGTCTGCATATCTGCTGTTGGGAAAATAGTCTATCTTTGACGATAGACAATTTTTAAGTCACCGATTTTAAAGATCTAATAACCGGGCAGGATCATTTCGGACCATGCTCAGTGTATGGTTCCGAAGCCGAATCTCGAAAAACCAACACGTGTGTGGCCTTATGTCCTTAATTTCCAAATTATCAAGTACTAGCGTCCGCCCTCGCTTCGCTTCGGTATATGTTATTTTTTTGTAACACCCGTACATAAACCAAAATTTATTATAGGTACACACTAACCTTCCGTGAAAAACTAACTGATGGTGAAAACCGCATGAAAATTCGTTCAGTAGTTTATGAGATTATCACGAACATACATACAGACAGACAGTCGCAGCGGGGGACTTTGTCTTATAATATAGAGTAAGACGGTATACCGAATTCTTTTAAGTACCTATTTGGTTCAGAACCCTAAAACAGAGCGGGCAACTAACGAAAAAAATAGTTGTAAGTATCATCGTAGGTCAGTGATGGGAATATTGAGCCGAATCGCTTAAGCGCTTCGAAGACGGTCAAGTCAAGTCAATCAAGCATCTTGACTCAAATGCGTAGCTATTATTATAGAAGGTAAACAATCCCAGCACTCGACTTATGCAAAAAATACGCGTTATACCACTTGTAATTACTTATTCTGTGGGTATACATAAAGTTGCCCACGAGCTTGTCGTAAGCGTTTGATTGACTGTCTCCGAGACGCTGTACAAGTCAACCGCTTAATTAATGACGTATAGGTACCTACATAATTTAGACATGTATACGTATACTTTAATGTGGGACGCTGGTGTCGTTACTTATAATGATTATTATTTTATGCAACTTTCTTGTATCTCAAAAATAGCGCGCGTTGATGTGTTTCTTTTGCATGTGTAATTTAATGGTTTTGTAGTAGAGTTGGTTAGCTATTTAGTTACTTCTTTTACGTGCTGTAACATATTTTATCCACATAACAGTAAAGCCACCACTAAAGGAACCACTTTAATTGTATAGCATTTTTTGCTGTCGTTTACAAACATCCTTTATTATCCACTTGACGGGAGAGCTTTATAGTGGTCTAGCGATGTGCCCAAAGTAGGTATGGTAATGATAGAGAGCTATTAATTAGTGACGTCGCACGTAGTCACGTGTGTGGTGGCCACTGATGGAAAAGCCACCGGCAACGCCGACATTAACAAAAAAAGGCGCCTCGCATAAGTCGCCCGCCTTTACTACGAATTAAATAAGAGGCTCTATCTATACATATACATATTATGTACCTTATAGGAAGGTACAAATTTCATGTTTTGGCCTCCTATTATTGTCAGTCAATCACACACGTCAGTAATGGAACCGTTTTACAAGTATATTTAGGTTATTAGGTAGTTGTCTAGATTATTTATATTAATATCCATAGGTACAATACCTAATATCTATCTTCGTAATTCTCTCGGGTAAGGTAATTATTACATCTAGTAAAACTGGGTAGTACCTAAAGTTTGCAATTCACGAGATGACGGCTAACAGACCGGCGCACCCGAGATGGGTCAGCTGATGGCCCGTAACGGGAGCCGATGCCGCTTCACGTTTGAATACGGGATTGACGGCTATTTAACAATAGTTATTTTCACCTCAGCAGCTCAAACAAGCAGGTTTTGCTGCTTAAAAACAGTGAGCAAAATTCAATTTTGCTGCGAGCGAGAGGCAAAGTAGCTTTTTAATTATTTTTTTTAAATGCCGTGAGCAGTGCTGGGGCTACTCACAACATTCGAAAAAATTGAACTTCACTTTGTTCTGTCACTTTCACTTCGATAGGAAAAAAGCGAGAGATAAAAACATTTTGATTCGAAGTTCGATTTTCAAATTCCACACATAGTAGGCCCAAAAAGAAACGCAGGTTCGAATGCACACATAACCGTAAAATTGCAAATAAAACTATCTGTTAAACTTTGAAATGTGTTTATTATAACTATTTTATACAGTAGGTACAATCATTTTTTTTATTTAATGTTTTGAAGACAAAATTAATGACTATTAATTGATAACTATTGTTGAACAAATAACTATTGTTCAACAAGAGAGCAAAGTTGGTTTTTGCTGCGAGTGATGATTTTGAATCCCGAGTAAGCGAAGGATTCTATTATTGAATCACGAGCGTAGCGAGTGATTCTAGGTTAGAATCCTGAGCGTAGCGAGGGATTCAAAGATACGAGACGTAAAAAACTTTGGTCTCGTGTGAGACATACAACTTTTCACCTCAGCAGCGAGAACAACACAGCGTGAAGCTGGTAGGGCCAACGCAGGTCTTCCGTTGTGACCATTTGGTGAATACACGACTAAATAACGACACGATCGCATATGCATCAATCACAAGCATTTTTGCACAATACTAATAAAATAAAAAGTGGAAAAAATAAACATGAAACAGATAAAACCTGTCACTCAACTTGATAATGCCGTAGTGCAAACACAACTTTATACAGCTTTATGTAGTCTGTGGCTTTAAAAAAAACCTAACTAGGCCTTGTCTATGGCTATTGGCTATGGCGGACAAATTAACAAAAATTACATCGTCATTTACATTACATTACTTTTTTTTTTAAGTACAATAATCCCGCTATTTTTGAAATGCGTTCTGAAACTGCCCCCGCGGTTTATGTCACGAAATTAAAGATTGTTAAAACGATAACAAAATTATGTAGATACATAACTTCTTATTTTTCATTAATTTTGTCTTCAAAACATTAAATAAAAAAAATGATTGTACCTACTGTATAAAATAGTTATAATAAACACATTTCAAAGTTTAACAGATAGTTTTATTTGCAATTTTACGGTTATGTGTGCATCCGAACGTGCGTTTCTTTTTGGGCCTACTTTGTGTGGAATTTGAAAATCGAACTTCGAATCAAGTTGTTTCTATCTCTCGCTTTTTTCCTATCGAAGTGAAAGTGACAGAACAAAGTGAAGTTCAATTTTTTCGAATGTTGTGAGTAGCCCCAGCACTGCTCACGGCATTTAAAAAAAATAATTAAAAAGCTACTTTGCCTCTCGCTCGCAGCAAAATTGAATTTTGCTCACTGTTTTTAAGCAGCAAAACCTGCTTGTTTGAGCTGCTGAGGTGAAAATATATTTTCCAATTTTTGTTTGTTTATGGCCAGCCATTTTTTTACAGAATTACTTATTTTTAAAACAATCCCAAGAGTTCTCATTAAAGTTATGTTAACTTGTTGAATTGAACAGTTTTCAAGAATTTTATAATACCTATACTTACCTTACGTAGGTAAACACTCAACTAGTCAAAGTTTTTGGGTAAACTAACAAAATTAACTGATTTTATATTATGATAACATGATAAGTGATAAGATGTGTGATTTACCATAATGGAAAACATAAACTTACTTTTACTCCCGAAACATTACCTACAGTTTAAAGGGGAACGTATCATAATTTATAAAGTTCAAAATAATATTTCTGCAGCTGCAAACTTTTCAGGACTATTTAAAAGGTCGTTGTATAGAACCCATTAGATTAGGTTAGGTTTATTTTATAACAACCCTGAAAAGTTTACTGTTTCAGAAAACAAACTATTATATATTATGAACCATTATGCATTATGACCCATTATGTATTTTGATCTTTATACATTATGATAAGTATAAAGACACACAACCTATTTATTTAACCCGACCCTATTAATAATAACATTTACAATAAGCCGAATAACGTAATGTAGCATGCAGCCACTACTAGTTCACTGCTGCGGCATACATTGCTGGTCGATATCGAGATATGGTCATTAAATCCCGCTAAATTGCACTAGACCCATTCCAATCATTGGCGATATGTAAAGCAATCATAAAGCTGCGTGGAAGACATTTAGTAACGCGGGTAGCCTACTAAATGCGGTCCCGGGTTCGACAACCGGTAAGCGCAAATATTTCAGTGATGTATAAACACTATTAAATTTCTTCCTGATTCGTGGTAGGTTTCTACGTAAGTATTTAAGTTTTATTTACCTACTTATAGAAGTATTTATTTACATGTATATCGTTGCCTTAGTATACACATTGTGAAACCTAGAACTTCAGTTTGGGCCCCGGTCAATTTGTGTGTGATTGTCCTCTTGATATTTAGCTAATTAAAATGATTAAAACCATTTTTAGGCATAAAGACTGACTTCCTTTATTCATAAACATACAATAAACCTATTTTAGTAAAAATATAATTGGTCTCTTTCTGTCAAATTGAATTGTCACTATGAAACCATATTTGATTTGAAGCTATATTTTTGTTATATTATGCGTTTCTTAATAAGAGGGGTATAAACTTAGCCAAGTTAAAATCATCCCCATTATTATTAATCAATATTTGTTATTTGCTCATTATTAACGTCACACAGTCATCTCACTACATTTGTACTAAAAAAAAAACCGTCTCGTAGAAGAAAATATATAAGTACATATCGTTTTTTAATCGGAATTTTATGTTTAGTAAACTTACGGGTTTTTCCAAGCACAAGCGATAACGCCTTAAATGCGTCTCGTCCATATTTAGTTAAAAGCCTCGGCTCTAGAGGCTGCTCGCGCTGATTCCTTTCTGCTTGGCTTATGGACATGACGAGCTTGTGTTCAGAACTATCTAATGTAAATCTGCTGGGGCTTCTAAACCGGCATGGAATGGGTTGAATTGTTGAGAACTAACGAAGTTATTTGATTACGAGCTCCCAGATTAACTTTAATCCTTTCTGAGTAAACAAGGTCTTGGTAGATAGACAGACAAACAGTTGAATAGGTTGATGGACAGATTTAAGGTAAACGATGACAAAAACTGGTTCAGATGTTAACGTTTAACGCACGGCATGGTGACTCGCGACTGCGGACTGCCCGACGGCGTCACAGTTCGTAATGTTCACCGCAAACCATCAATATTTCACACTTTTCCCACATCGCACAAATTATCCGCGGCCTAACGGCTCTCAGGTCCCATGTAATCGACATCAGCTACCACGCCGCGCGCGTGTTACGCTTCAACCCAAGTTTTTTAACTAATTAAGATCGCGTTTGACTACGTAACGGTCGTACATGCTCGAAGAGCACATTGTGCTCGCGTCGACCTAGGAACAACGCAGCTCGGTTGGCAGGAAACGTTAATTTAGCCCTATCTGTGTCACGGATCGCAGTCACAGCGGGAACGCTAGCCCATCTGCAGCGCCTATCTTACAATCTCTAAACTGCTTCGGCCAAATTAACTGCACAATGAAAATACCTACACAACATCACTACCTACCTATTCATGCTGTCACCGTTATCGACCATCTTCTTCATTGTTTACATGACATGGGCCGATTCGGTTTGGTCGTTACCGAATCTGGAGTCAGGCAATCGTATCTAGGTCGCTGACAATGACTGCATATATTCGTAACGAATTGGGATATTCTTTTATCACTCTTGTGCCGGTTGTGAATGTAGGTAATTAACTGTGCTCATGAAATCTCGACACACGTTACCTACATACGACGAGAAGAGCGAGATCGGGGCCGGATTATAATGGGTGCATGCGAATAAAAATTCTTAATTTAATTCGCTTTTTGCGTGATTTCTTGGATTATCTGCCACTGGTGGGGCGGCGCTCGCGGCTCTTTGGGCGCCGGTCGTGACCGGGAGCCGGCGGGCCGGCAACGCAGCAGAGTCACGGACCTATCATTGCGCGGACGCAGCCGTTAGCCACCCGGGCACTTACTTAGCCCATTTGCACATGATGGATTGCCCGTGTCTAGTGCGGTAAACTGAAGCAAAAGCGATGTCATCAGTTTTGTTTTGTTCTTACCTATCCACTATGACGCTAGGTGTAAGTAGGCAGGGTCCGTAGCATAATATCGAAAATGAAATTTCATAAGTACGAAATTCCTAACACAAAACTTCGAATATCAAAATGTCTAATGCACGCAAAAAAGGCGCATTTGTTAAGTCGTCGAGTTGCGGAAATTAGCCCGCTACAACCTACGAGTATAACCTATAACCTATGTCTAATGTACGAAATTCCTAAAGATGCACGTCCTAATGCACTTTTAATCGAATGATCTCATTTTCGAAAATCAATATCCCTTTCAAACTCAATATTTCTAGTGCTCAAAATCGCTACGTACAAATAGCTTTGTGATAATTCTTCGAAAATCAATACATTCAAACCTTAAACTCCACCCCTATTGAACGTAACGTACCTTCGAAAATTAAAATGTCCTAAATTTCGCATTTTATACATTTTAAACTTAGGTCGACCGGGCGTAGGTAAAATGTCGTTAGTTTTTTCGTGCACTAGTGGTTTTGTACTTTAGACATTTTAAAACAGGCTAATTAAACGTAGGACATGCATCTTTAGGAATTTCGTAGGTACATTATACATTTTGATATTCGAAGTTTTGTGTTAGGAATTTCGTACTTATGAAATTTGACTTTCGATATTATGCTACGGACCCAGTAGGCATTATCGATAAAGGATATGTAGAATTGCAACCATTAAATAATTGATGACCCTAAATTTAGTAAGAAATGTAAGTATTTCTAAAACTTACCGTCGAGACCCCTTACTTCGCCTGGGTTTTGACACCTTTTGCAAAAAATCATCCAGGTTTCAAGTTATTTTGAATGTTCATGATTAAAAAAATATTTTACATATCTTAGGCTATCGTTACAGGCAATTAACGCTTTAAATTTCATAGCTTAACTGTCTTAAAATTGCCTTCAAAGTAGTAGGCGAAGTTAGGGGCTTGTTGCCTAACTTCGCCTACACTAGGCCGAAGCTTCGAACATTTACATTCGTTTGGCATACCTACATCTAGTCTAATCAATTTAGAATAACAGAGGAATATGAATCTTACATTTAGGATAATAGGTTACATTTTAAAAAAACGTGCGGTAGGCGAAGTTAGGTAACAGTTTGAAGCAGTCTGAAGTTGGTTCCATACATTTGCTATAATGCTGATAGGGTTGCCAAAAATCATGTTAACTTACTTGACTTTGAAATAAAGGGAGTTAATGGTTTAAGTACAGTAAAAAATCCGTAAATTGTTGTAGGTATTATTTAATATTAAAAACTAAATAATAAGTTTCGAACAAAAAACGTAACAAATTATTTAGGCTTCACTCATTTCGCTTACGTAGGTACATAAAAAAATACCTCTTTGGTAATAATAGAGATAAACACTT
Source organism: Acleris laterana (assembly GCA_963966035.1). Classification (NCBI taxonomy): domain Eukaryota; kingdom Metazoa; phylum Arthropoda; class Insecta; order Lepidoptera; family Tortricidae; genus Acleris; species Acleris laterana. The sequence continues at coordinate 14,556,000 of OZ014439.1, read as the reverse complement.
TTATAAAAAAATAGAACAAATTTCGGTTACATAATGGAAGAAAGTTAACGTCTCAATTAAGTTGTTAACTAGGTACGTATAATATATTTGAAATTCACCCACAACAGAATTGACAACCCTAGGGGTAGGCGAAGTTTGGCAACAAGATGGCTGATACTGTACCCTCAGCAACGTTTTTTTCATTTATAGCTTCTAAACGTTACTTAGATATAAAACAACAATGTCATATGATAGGATATTAGTTGTAGGTTATAATCAAACAAAAAGCTTAGCATTCCCTGCTCTGTAGTATCGCCACCAACTGAAGTTAAACACAAAACCAAAAAACCTGTCAATTCATCCGGCGGGAAAAATGCACTGGTGACCAACAATGTGAAGTTAGCCACAAATTGTTCGCAAAATATTGCCATAAATGAAAAATACTTACTATTTAGTAGTTAAGTTTAGTAGCTTGTCCTTCAAATATTGTGGGAATTTCAACTTATACTCGTATAAAATTAGGCGAAGTTGGGTAGCACAGGCGAAGTTACGGGTCGCGACGGTACATGGTAAACAAAAGCTATTATTATCTTAGACTCTTATTGCCATATTTTTAACTTCGTCACCTTTTAGCACTTTTACCCAATTTGTAACCGTGTCAATAAAATTGTGTTGCGCTCGGCGCACGCGCATATTCATTGCGCGCCGACGTCTCATATAGCCTCCACATGTCTGGCGCGAGCATTGCAGTCTCACTGCCTAACAGTTCGCGGTCGGCATTATGTATGCGCTAACGGTCGGCGCGGGCGCAGCCCTGCGCAACCACGTCCCTAATACCACCACAACCGCACTTAATGAAACTTCACTCTATTAAAGCTGTCATGAGTGACATTGTAGATCACATAGTGAAATGTCAACGCATGAACCAAAATACATGTTTTTTTGCTCTTGTTGTGCGCTAAACGGGGCGTGTGTGAAACTTTGCTTTCACTAGGCGCGATGACGCGTGGCTGGCTTTAATTAGTTGATAATTACGTTTTAGGCGCGGCTATTGACAACTAGCAAGTGTATTGTGACGTTAACTGCGCCAATTTGTCTTACCAGAAACATCGCACTCATTCAGATATAAATGTAGGTACTTACCTGATTTGTAGGTTCTGCAACGCTGCGCTGGCAAGATTGCTTTACATATAAGCTAAGTACCTACATCGGCATCCTTTGGTCAGAAACACAAAAAATATATTTTTAAATTATCGATCCTACCTAGTACATTGTGTAGTTACCTTAATCTGCTATCTCAATATAATGGCAAAATAAAGTACAGGGACGACAGCCGCCAGCGGCGGCTTGCTGCGCCGAGATTCCGTCGAAGGGCCCGCAGATACATTGCGTCGTTTATGCTAACTCTATTGTTTCCTTGAAAGCATATAGATACTAAATTTAAGCCTTTTTAGTTTAGGGACCTGTAAGTGAAGTGAAGTAGAAGAAAGTTTTATCTAACCGACTTCTCGAGTCTCGCCATTGATGTCTACGAGTAGGTACCATGAAACTCTTTAATGTCAGCTCCAAAGGAGCGCTGCTTAATTATGTAAAAGGAACATTTAAGATACCGTTGGCTTACACGGTTACTTACATAGGTAGGTGCTACCCACTCAAAACCAGTAGGTGTAATAGGCGCGAGGTACGGCTAGCGCCGATAGGGCAGTAGGGGCGAGTCCTGAGCGCGGTCGGCGACCCAGCTTCCGCGATCAGCTGAGCCAAAACGAAGATTTACCCGTTCCGTGCACCCATAAACCATTGCACCTACTTCTTCGCTTATTTATCGCCATTCCGCCGTCGCACAGCATATCGATAACGGATCCATGACCGTCTTTTGATTTTGCCATATTCGTTTTATGGATTGTACCCACGCTAAATAAGCTTTCAGAAGTAGCGTGATCGTTTGTTCCACTGCGTTATTTATTTTCATTTCGGCGCCATACAAAGAGTTGCTTTTATGGTAGGGCGAAGACGCGACATCCTCCGGCTGCACCACCATAAACGGTTAACATTTTATTGGCCGGCGATGGCGGCCGTTACAGCTATTTGTTGGTGGCGCCTACCGGTATCGCTTATGCTGTAACTATCGGCTATCGATCGAACCCGTACTGCTGTCGTTATAAAATGAAGCCATTACGTTTAGCCGTACCTAATTGTGCGAACCCCAATTATTATTAAGTAGACAATAACCGTTTCGTGGTATTATCGTTAAACGGTACAATTCGTATCATAACCAAGCTAACGTATCTTGGCATGTGTTTGAATGGAGGTACCTATAGTTTTGGATTCTAATTCCTTGGTGACCGACGACGGTATCAACTTAGCCGGAACCTGGGAACTAACTCTGAAGTGAAAAATCCCTTAATTTTATCGTTAATGTCACTGAACCCTGTTATTTCGCGATGATTAGCCTGCTCAATATATTTTTTATTACTTTCTAATATGTTTCTGTAATATTTTAAACCATCCAAGCATATCTGTGTGTAATCCAACACACCAGTCATACCGCACAAATAATATTTTGATACTTTCTTGCTTTACCTTTGATAAATTCTTTTGGCAGTTCTTATGACGTTAATGTTTTTATACCTAAAACATTGTGTAGGTACCACTGCCGAGTTATCAATTCCTTACCCTCTAAGTACTTATTCCTCAAGGTAAAACCACATCGACTTTGACGTGTTATCGTATAGGCTCCCATTACTGTCAAGTAAATAAAAGCTATCATAGCCTTAACAATACGATAACCTGTCCAAAGCAACATGGTTTTACCCAATAGACGCCCTGAACTTTATTATTTTCGAAGTAATCAACAGCTTGCAGTGTAAGCACACGAACGACCTATCAATTACATAACTATCGTTTAAATTAAGATGTTTCGGTTAATTGAATCATGAGAGGGATTCCCTGGAGTCCGTGACGTGTAAACGTAAACTATATAACTCAATTGAGTTCTGGCAGTCGTCGCAGTGGGTCAGTTTTAATTGAATGCGGAAAAAAGGGCGATTATCCACGCACGGCCCGCGCCGCAGCGCAACAAACAACACGGCATGGGTTTACGGCGGTTCGTGTCGCCCGTCGCCCAGGCCGGGCCGGAGCCCGCTGCTGGCACCGCTTAGCCCATACTCAACGAGCTCACGTAGTACCTACCGTGATTCAATTACCTGTTCGGTCGTTAGATTGCGAAATAACTCTAGAGTACAATACAGCTAGTTACAATGGCATGCATCCCCACAAAAAATTATAAAGAACTAAGTAGGAACATTTTAAAATTTCTCACATTTTGGACAATTTTGAACGTTAAGTGTCACACGCCATGCCTCCAAAACTGGTACACAATTTCAGTTTTTTTGGAAACAGGTGCATTATTCTGCGTCTATTGTATGATGAATAATGTAGCTCCGTATCAGGTGCGCGAGTCTTACTCGAGACATCTCGAGCTTAGCAGACGTAGGCCAACAACGTACCGGTGTCATACTCGTGCAAATAAACTAAAAATCTAAAACACACCACTTCCTGAAAAGTACCGCAATTCGACAGACTATTCATAACATTGTGTTCTAAATTCCTCAAAAACAATGACTATGCGAATGTAGGTACATCCTCTCTTGGCCACCGTTATCTACGTGACAGGTTGAAGCACGACTATAGAGCACACGTAAGGCACAGAGCTTTCCGGGAAAACTGGTCCGTTGAAACGTAGTCCGTGTAATGACACGAGTTCTGGACCGGACACTGATTTTACATAACAAGTGTGAAAAAATGTTTTTGTTTTGATGGAAGTTTCCAGTAGTAAGCACTATCTGAATGAATAGCTTTTGTCGGTTATGGGCCATGTCATACACCACATGAAACGCAGCGCGTGAGCGTGAAGCACTTTGTTGTCTGATTAGGGCCGACGATTTGCGCCACTCGCTTTCCACAATGAAGTCATGATGACTACACACTAATATGTTACATGTAAAGTATGATTTAGTTATAAAACTGATATAATATTCAAATTTGAAATATTTGCTGATGAATGTAGTGTTATTTCTGGCCAATGTCGTGATCGTCGTTGCTTTGTGGTTGTATATTATAATAGCGAGGATCATGACGATCGGTGTTGACCTGCGATGACTCCAGAGTTCCCGTAAGGCGTGGGAATCGTCATATGATAATCACCGCTTGGCAGTTCACTGAGGGAACAACGGAGTCTTATGCAAAACCATTTGTGTTTAATTCCAGCTCTACGCACGCTTGAGGTCATGTTTGTGTCAGTGCGACGCATACCAAGTACCTACTTACTACAATGTTGTTGCAGTTGCAGTCTAGTGCGTATTAGGGTATTTTTCATTGTTACAGTTCACAATGAATGTATAATTTAGCTTTTAAATATGGTTTACTAGTTCCAAGGTAATACGAAAAAATTAATTGATAACCTACCGACCTAGGGTAATAGGCATCTCTGTTGGACACTTTTAGCTGACAGATACCAATTACTTAAGGAACACTTTTAAGTTTTTAATACAATACAAATCTGAATAAGATATATTAAGTCCCCACGGATAACGAAAGGTAAAATTGTTGATTTACATTACCTCTTCTAAAAAAAATATGTAGTGATCTCATAGAGTCGTGTGTCATGGAGGTACCGACAGCGCGACAATAATGGACGTTATGGTCCAGTCGTCGGGTCACGCCCGCGCATCCGCCACCACAGCGCTACGCCGCGCCACTGTTTCAAACTTAATAAACTACGCGTTATGCTGGATGAAACAAATTAAACCGTATTTAGATTTGATAGCTTTCACGATTACTTATCTAAACATCGAATAATTTTATCAAACAATAACCGTTCCATTTTCCAAGTTTAAGTAAGTACCAATGTCTTCCGTGTGTCAAAATTGGTCCACATTACTTACCTTCGTACTATTTTTGTAAGCCTTGACATATTTGGACAAAAATTCAGTTGTTTTCCACATTTCGATATTTCGACGTGCATAACATGAGATGACGTGTTTGGTATATTGGGGTTGCCATATACATTCGACATACCTTGCGAATATCATAGCGGTACTTGAACAGTATGCTACCACCGCGCTTGCTCTCGCGCCGGGCCCGCGCGGGGCGAGGCGCTTCCGCTCAAACGTTCGGCGGCGGTAGAAATGTTAATGAGCCTGTGATTTCATTCCGAGGACCAGCCAAATTATAGTTTACGACCTCGTGCCGTTCCGGTGCTTCCTTATTTAGCCGAATACGACACCCAAACGAGGGCAATTGGACGGTTAACACTACCGATACCGCCGGTTAATACAAGAGAAGGAAGGATCAGCTCAATAGTGAATGCTCATCTAATGATTTTCACAAATTGTTGCGGTTTTATAATAACATAAGATTACGGGCACTATTTTTGTAGGTGGCATAAAAGGCATGTGCCGTGGCTGTAGGTATACTTAGTAAAGGTACAATATACGAATATACAACTAAAATGTATATACCTAGGTCCTGACCCCGCGTATATTTACGTAGGTAGGTACTGTTCATTCTAAATCATGTTTGTTAACGTTTTAAACTAACGCCGTATTGAAGTGTATGCCCGTCTGATCTTTTCTGTAAGATACCTACGATAGAATATATTTATGACTCATAATGACAAAACGCCAGACGGACGGTTGAAAGCTTGCTCACATCGATCACTTTCACTTGTATCTCATGGTATTCTTAGAACTACATATAATAGACATATTATCCTTTTGTCTACAATATAATTAAGTATGTAGAAGTGATTTTGTAGATAAGTGACGTACTTTAAAGGACGATAAAGGAGTCTTTTACGGAAGAAATGTTTTCCTTTACCATTGTGCCATTTCCTATTTTATAGTAGGTCGTGTAGGTACGGAAAAAATGGTACACGTTACGAGTATTATTATAGTACTTAGTATATATTATAGAACTCATACAGAGTTCTTAACCCTTCTTTGCATGGCGATGGAAATTTCCATAATAACATAATACCAGCTTTTTGTTTTTTTTTTGTATATTTTTTTTTATGCGTATTCAAAATCAAATAGGATATTATTAGAATAGGATATTATTTGAATTTGCGACTTTTTTCATTTTCATGCATATAAAGGTTAAGAATAGGAAACGACCTTCACCGGGCCGTTTCACTACATAGTATAAAAAAAAGTCGCTTCCCGCTGTCTGTCCCTATGTACCTATGCTTAGATCTTTAAAACTACGCAACGGATTTTGATGCGGTTTTTTTTAGTAGATAGAGTGATTCAAGAGGAAGGTTTTTATGTATAATAAATTTTGTTTTATGTACGTGTGTTATAGAAAACTCAAATAAACCGAAGCGAAGCGAGGGCGGGTCGCTAGTAATCGATAAAAAGGATTCGTTTGACATTACATTTAATAATGTTAAGTAACTAATGGCGAATAGGTAGGCTGAAAAAGTTCAGTACTTAAGAATATTTAAATGAATTAAAAATTTAAAAATGAACTTTTTTATAAATTTCAATTGCTTGTTTAATAGAAAAATTACATAATAATCAAAAGTGTGCAGGTAATAAATGACAAAAAAATTGACAACCTAACGTTTGCATATTCTATAGGCTTCATACTTTCAATTGGTATGTAATTTGCAGTGATCGGAATAGGTGGTGCAATTTCACGGGATTTCGGATTAAGCTTAGTATGGATATAACTTGTAATCCCGGATTTTCACTTAGAAAAGTTTTAAAGTTTGTGTTTGATTTAAAATAAATATCAGGGGACATCACACAAATTGACCTAGCCGCACGGTTAGCTCAAAAAGTTATTAATTTATAATTTTGACAATTATACTGCTAGTACAATGTTGGTATTGACAAAATATGAACACATTATTTTCGATATTCTTCCAAACAAAACACCTTACATAACCTGATATTTACTGGTGTAGGAAAAATAATTAATTTATTATGTATGAAAACTTAACAAAAATTTAAATCATATTTCGACCTGGGTTCATATAATCTTTTTTGTTTCTTACGACCTTAGGAACACACTGTTAAAATTATTCGGTTTCGTCGTGTAACACCGTGTATAGGTACTTCAATTAATATCACATCAAGATAGATAACATTCTGTGAAAAAATACGAATCCCAGAATCCCGGGTCTCATCCATATTATTTATAATGTTTGAGGTCATTTACCCTAAATTGCACTATTCGCCATATATTAGTTACTTAACATATTAAAGGATGATGGTCAGTTTTGTATGGACACTGGCCTAAAACCCAATAATGACAAGCCATATGTCATCCTTTGAAAGATTTTTCATATTCTACAACTTTTTGTATGGCGGGAAATCTTAAATCGCTGTGTGAAATATTTAAAAATCTGGAACATCGGGACGCCTACATAGACGACGTTAGAATAATTACTTGGAAAAACCGCGGTCTTTGCATGGCAATAACTTTTTTCACACAAAGATTTCGAACCACCTGTCATAGTAATAGTTTTACAACTTAGAATTACCTATTCGGGGACATATCGCTTGTCCTTATTAGTCATTAGGCCAATTAGCCCACCCTCCTTTGATATAAAATTATTTTTATCGATTAAACGGCCCGGTGAAGGTCGTGTCCTATTCGGATCCTCTACTAGCACCTACTAGCCTACCTAAATATACTTATGGAACTTTAGAGAGATGTCCGGTGTGGCGGCACACTGCGCACCTACATTTTCTTTCCACTATGCAACGTTCTGATGTCGAGTCCGATAGGATAGGGCCTTGAATGTACCTCTATATTACTGCATTGTTGACTCGGGGCTAGGAATTCCAGATATTTCTTCAAAGTCCGTTTACCTACTACATCGACGTTAGTAATTAATAATGAATACCCATAAAGTAGTCACGTATTGGAAACTTAATAAAAGTAACTGAATTCTTGAAACGAAAATTTTGGAGTACTTACCTATGTACCTACCTTAAACAAAAATCGTACGTAGGTACCTACTCGTATTTTAATAGGTAGGTTATCGGATCGTTAGATTCGATATATTATATACATATAGAAAAGGGAAAAAAAACATGCATATAGTGGAACAATTAACACATAGAACATCCTGCTGTTTTTAACTTCGTTAAAAATAAGATAGATTATTGGTTTAGCGATATTATTATGTATTGTATTGTGTAGTTTCTTGCGACGTTTCTTCTCAGCAGTGGTCTCTTGCGAAGCGCTGGTAGATTTTTGACGTGTAAAAGTGCCCGTGCGGCCTACTTACTGAATAAACATCTTTTATCTTCTTTTTTTTACCACCCTTTAAAAATCGCATTAAATTTGGGAGCACATCAATCAATTCGAAATATTGCCTACTAAGTTTATGAACCTAAGCACCGTTGTTGTGTTAGGTTAAAACACCGGTACTGTTTCTTTTACGAGTAACTCGTGAAGGAAATGACCGAGCATCAATTTGGTTTTACTTTTTCTTGCGTATTATAACCCGGCTACGTACTGTTGAACCGTAATGACTACTGAGTTAAGAAATACTTATGTACAAGTGCTGCAAGTTTCATAAAACATTACATTACGTGTTTCTTAGATCATAGGAATATGTTCTTGAGTTCTACTTGGGTGCCGACGCACGGCGTTTTACCCGAACCAATCGGTTCACTTACTTAAACACAATGAATTGCCTTATAGGGATTTCTTTTTTATAAAAAAAATTTAAAATGTCGCCAGCAGCGTTCACCAAAAAAGGTTTAAAGTGGTACCATCAATTGCCCCGAACACGGTTTTTACAAAAACAAACTACTTTCGACGTTTGTGAGTAAATTGGTCCAACGCGTGTAAGAAAGTGCAATGTCATCAGCTATTGTCATCTCATTTGTGCAGAGACTGGTGGACGCAGAGCATTATATTGAGGTAGGTACTGTTTCGGTTTGGTAATTATTATACATTCAACCTGCGTCAAATCCTCTGAACAGACTAACCGAAGTGACATAAAACTGAGGTGGGATTTAAAGAACAAAGCATTTTCAATAAGGCAGTCGAATAAAGCCGAACGAGTATTTGCATATTTTCGAACTCGCCACGCCACGCCACAGAGGCATATTGTAGCGTGTCGGCACTAAGTAACAAACTGGGACGTAATCGCGACAATAAAGGCCCAACGTAGCACATAGCCAGAGGGACGTTTAGCAAGTCCATAAATTGTGTCCATTTGTGCGAAAGTTGTATAATTAGTTGTAATACGGCCTGTAATGGAGCACTCCATTGTGCTACATAGATAAATTTCTCATTACTGTCAGGTGGGTGCCGGGTACGGAGCAACCGCCCGCGGGCATCGATTGGCGCATGGCCTGTGCTTGCTTTGGATATCAGTTGCCCGCTTCTAGCAAATACCCACTTTTATTATGTACACTACTTGTACTTCAACGGTTCTTTTGTTTAGTTATAATACAATTACGTGTAATATAGGTACCTACTTCTTAAATGTAAATTACCATAGGAATGAACACAATATACAATTAAACTTCATCCAAGATACAAAACTATCGCGAAAATGTAGAGAGTTGTTCAAACATCATAAACAGTAGGTATCTAGACTCAGGACGGACGAGTGAACAAGGCATTAGGTTAATGGTACGAACGGAGTTGTTGATCCAGAGAAGCGGCTATCCAAGCGTGTCGTGGCGCCATGAGAAAATATCGAGACACAATTACACGAGGAATTAACAACGTTACATTACAATATACCACCAGAATAGAGAGTGAAAATAATTAATGCAGTAATGATTACTAACAATGACACAGCCGAAGTTTTCAACTTTGAACTATTCCAACGAATTACGAATTTAATGATAGCGGAGTCTCGTTACGCTCTCCTCGTGCAATTGGAGATAAATAAATTGTATCATAAACGGACAAACTGACTTATTGGTTTACTTAATTTATCTTTCACCATTTCTGTATCTTTCACCATTTCTGTAATGTTTTATCTCTATTTATATCGATGAGAACTGCCTAATTTAAACTTTGAGTATTTTGAGATGAGAACGAAATTTAAACCAAATTAGGTCGCTGCTTGGAATAAAAACAGCTGTAAGTTACCGAAAAACTTGGTTATTGAAAAACATTGCTCTAGACTAAGGTTGCATGTTATCTCAAAAGTTGTCAGTTAATCAAGAACCTGTATAGTCATGCATACTTATTGGCCAAAAAATATGTTACAGAACTGCGCCTACTTTTGAGACAACATACCTCCTTAGTCTAGAGCAATGTTTCAAAACGAAGAGTCACAGTTGTTAACTGGAAAACAAGAAATGCTTCAGTGGCTAAAAACGTATGGATTTATTTTTAAAGTTTTTTTTTACTATGCCACGTTATTAAAGACTAGCGACCCGCCCTCGATTCGCTTAGCTTTATGTGTGTTTTGTTCCTCGATAAATGGGCTATCTAACACTGATAGAATTTTTCAAATCGGACCTGTAGTTCCTGAGATTAGCACGTTCAAGCAAGCAAGCAAACAAACAAACAAACTCTTCAGCTTCATAATATTAGTATAAATTGGATATCAAGTTTGAGAATCACAAATTATAGCCAAGAGAGGCAAAGGTGCACCGCAAAGTAGCTTTCTTTGCCCAGTGTCATTAAAACCGTAATAACTCTTAATGTAATTAACATGTTGTTAGAAAAGCTAAAACTATACTCTGGAGCGGTATTTCTTATGTCGTAAAATTTACGTCAAAGTGTGGGTCAACCTGTTTATGTATAAAAATCAGTTGCCGTGCGTTAGTCTCGCAAAACTCGACAAAGGCTCGACTGATTTTTGTTGTGTTCGTATCTTTCAGGACAAGGTGCGTATAAAAAACACCCGGGCTTGCACAGTAGATAATTAATATTTTTCGATGTTGTGCCCGTTCTGCCCGTTGATGTGTTTTGGTTCCAAGCCTTTAAATATTAAACAAATGTCATAGATAAAATCTCGAATAAATATCTGTTTAAAAATACACGTATTAAATAGCTGACAATTAAATTGGGTGAGCGAGTCTATGAAGTGGTTATTGAATGGCCATACATCGTAAAAACATGGTCTAATCCAATTGTTTAAATTAAAATTGATGCAAAGTCCATTAGCTCTATCCTTTTGTTTTCTGAATACTACTTCTAACTTGAACCAATTAAGTACAAAAATATAAAATTGCTACTAAATATGTTATTAAGTAAGTAAATGTATCAGACCACTAAAACTTTTAATTTCACTTTTAATTTAATTCAGTTAAAACAATTCAACAACCAAAAAGTAACAACTTTCTGTCTCGTTAAAACATTAAGGCGGACTTGCGCGGACCAGAGTTAGCCCTTAACCCAGAGTTAAGCATCTACTTTTGTACGTGGTTTGCCGCCTAACCTCGGGTTAAGACGCTAACTCTGGTCCACGCAAGTGGGCCTAAGGGCCACTTGCACAGAAAATTTAACACTGGGTTAAGACACTAACTGGCACTTGCGTGGACCAGAGTTAGCGTCTTAACCCGAGGTTAGGCGGCAAACCACGTACAAAAGTAGACGCTTAACTCTGGGTTAAGGGTTAACTCTAGTCCGCGCAAGTCCGCCTAACTAGAGTTAAAATGACAGTTTTCGTATGAAACTGACGTTTACTAACTCGAGTTAGTGCCTTAACCCAGTGTTGAATTTTTCTGTGCAATTAAGTGGCCCTTAGGCCCACTTGCGTGGAACAGAGTTAGCGTCTTAACCCGAGGTTAGGCGGCAAACCACGTACAAAAGTAGACGCTTAACTCTGGGTTAAGGGCTAACTCTGGTCCGCGCAAGTGGGCCTTAGGCCCACTTGCGTGGACCAGAGTTAGCGTCTTAACCCGAGGTTAGGCGGCAAACCACGTACAAAAGTAGACGCTTAACTCTGGGTTAAGGGCTAACTCTGGTCCGCGCAAGTCCGCGTTAGAGTTTAAACCGCTAAAAAGCGATCTGACTGACCCAATTACTCTCCACAGAGTCACACACCATGTTCGTTCAGAAACCGTTTTCAAGTAAAATTTATTATTTAAAATTCCAGATATTTATTTAACTTATCACTACATAGTATAAAACAAAGTCGCTTTCCGCTGTCTGTCCCTATGTATGCTTATATCTTTAAAACTACGCAACGGATTTTAATGCGGTTTTTATTAATAGATAGAGTGTTTCAAGAGGAAGGTTTATATGTATAATAAATCCTGTTTCATGTTCGGGTGTTACAGAAAACTCACATAAACCGAAGCGAAGCGAGGGCGGGTCGCTAGTATTATTATAATTATTATTTATAATATTATTATGTAACATAATGTTACTTTACAGAGGTGCTGCACTTGATCGGGGAGCCAGATTTCCGCGACGTGCTTCTCCAGTGGGAGTATGGGCGGGACGAGGACGAGCGCCAGCCCAAACTCCTGGGGTTCCAGATCAACTACTGCGAGCTGCAGGCCTGGGGCCAGTACCGCTGTCGGTCCAAGGTGATCACAATATGCATACTGCGTAGCGGTGCAAATCTATCATATCCGCCAGGGAGACTAGCAGGCAGGGGCGTCCGTGAAGTTAATCTAAAAGAAAACAGGGGGACCATCTCACACAATTTGACCTAGTCCCAAACGAATTGTAAGCTTTAGGCTTGTACTATGGGTACTAAACAATGATAAACTTAGGTACTTCTGTAAATATTGTATTTAATTTTGTTTTTTTTGTATTTACAATAAAGTGTTTACATACTACATACATACTTATATGTATATAGCGAAATTCATACTTAAATCATAGAAAACGTCTAAAACTCTTACCGCCTGTTTCACAATCGACAAGTAAAGCATATTTGACGGATAAGTTTAGCCCTTTCTTTGTCGTACACTTGAAAATAGACAAGGAGAGAGACAACTTTATGTGACAGATAAATTTACTTGTCGATTGTGAAACAGGCCCTTAAACAAATAAACGCGCCCACAAATATCTGCCCTTACAGGGATTTGAACCCGGGACCACTAGCTTCGTAGGCAGGGTCACTACCAACTAGGCTAACGTGTCGTCAATTAAATCGAAGTTCTATTTTTCATGCAAAACGCGTTTAAGTTTTTCAGCTTAAATTGCCAGATTTATGTTTAAATAAGTATCTACTATAGAACTATACTCGTATACCTATACTGACCTATAGGTTATACTCGTAGGTTGTGGCGGGCTCTTATCTGCAACTCGACGACTATATGATAAATGCGTAAAATACGGTGTCGTTGCGTAAACAAAAGGTCATAGAACAACATGGCGCTGCTTTTGAAGCACCGTGTTATCAGCGGTGCGGTCGCACCTTTACTCCTGCCAACCCAGTTCTACCAGGAAGCCTAGTAGACTCTTAATGTTGCCGCAGACTTCTGGTAGCGAACGATCTTGCAAGCCAGTAGAACTTCTATATAATTAAGATTTTCTGGAAACATTTAAGTATCTATGCTAACTTCACGGACATGTTGACTTAACCAATGACATTAATCTCCAACAAACTGTCAATTTTATTGTTTTACCTCACCCAGCTGTAATTTTAAAGGCCTACGGTTAAGCGAAACTAAATTTTAAATACTGACAATGTATCTAATGACGATGTTTAGTGTGTAGATTAGAACATACCTAATTGCGCCAAAGCGGTAAATAATAGTGCGGTTTTAGCGCGCTAAGATAGGTTCATAAAAGAAATACTACGTCATTAAAAGTACGGGCTGCAATGTTTTTAGAGTATATAAACAGTTTTACCGATTCTTGGAAGAATCCAAAAGTCTCGTGACGATTATTAACTGGACCAGTTAGAGGATTGTGACGCTAAAAATTTTCATATTTAATGAGATTCTAACGTTTCTCTCCTATATAAATATAGTAATTTTTTTATATTTTGTACCTACATATTAAGAAAAACAAGGTTAGTATGTTTCCGTTTTTTGTTTTTATTATTTGTTTCTTTGTTAAATTTATTTTCTTGAAAAGGAAAACTTACGACCTAGTTTTTCATAGTACCTATATACAACATAAAAATCGGACTAGGTTTAAGGGGATAGAAACTACTGCATTTTGTGTAGAAACGCCCTCCCTCGCCTTGTTATTTTTATCAGTTATTATTCCCATTTTGATTATTTCAGGTAGTAGATAGTCTGGAAGACGATAAACCCGGTCGGCCGGAGTCGTCGACGACGAGCCAGCCGGCGCGGCGCGGGCGCACGTACGGCGCGCGCATCACCGGGCTGCGCATGGCCACCACTTACTCGTTCGAGGTTCGCCCGGTCAGGCGCGACGCGCGCGACCTCGCCGACCCCCACTCCATTGGGTCCAAAATCATCATCGTACCTACCAAAGGATGTGAGTGTGATAATAATTACAATCAACAAGCTAGCCGGTTTAGGTGAAATAATCATCTATCGTATCCGGTTTTAAGGGCCAATTTACCACATTTTAATGTTAAGCGTAACCCTGTCACTAACCTTTAAGACTGCGCCGAGCGTACGCCGGATGTACAGTGGCGCCCTCATTACTTTTATTGTGTTTTCTAATAAACTAAAGTAGGTAACAATTGACCTTCGAGTTATTAACTCAACGGAAAAAAGTGGTAACCTTTTCCCGTTAAGCTGACTACTCAAAGGGTAATTGTTATTAAAGTTTGTTACGTATCCCATAAATTGTGTTTTTACTTGCACTACAAAAACATTTCGTCTGATTCCAAGGAAATTCTTCAGTTAATTAAAATACACAATAATAGTAATGAGGGCGCCACTGGACGCTTGGCGTTTGCTCGGCGCAGTCTTAACCGTTGCACTCGGAAATTTTAGAAACAATAAAGTCGTTCCTTTTTCAAAGTTATGTAAGAAAAATCGTCACCAAGCAACTTAACTAACACTGTCAGTTTATCAAACACTTATACTTGATGTTAATCCGGTAACCTTCAGGGAGGGAAGATGGCCGATTGAAAGATGTCCGGCTTTTACTTTTGATTTATTCTGTTTACTGCTTAACTCTACTCACTTGACACTGGCGAAATGTCTGCAGAATATCGCGGTGGACTGCCATTAATAAAAAAAGGAGAAGAACTTTGTACTTGTGCATTAAATTTGAATTGATGACGTTTGTGTTTATAGGTAACTATTAGGTAGTTTATATTAAGGCGAATACGGAACAGTTTCAGCCCGTGCCACTCAATGCTTGCCACACGCCAGTGAAGTGGAGGTCTCGACGGGGCCCTACTTCGGCGGGCGGATCGCGGTGGAGGCGGCGGACGGCGGCCCGGAGCGCTGCGCGCTGCAGGGCAACCCCAACAGCGCCCAGGACGCCTACATCCTGCGGATCCTTCACGACGACTGCGGCTCCGACGTCAACGACACGACCGTTGCCACTTACGTCATCGTGCAGGAAAACCTTCCGATACTCACACACAGCACGAGACGGTACATCGAAACATCCCTACATTTGGTTTATTTTACTTAGTACACCAATTTTTTAATTTTGCTACTTTTGTTCAGGTTTTTAGTGCTCTGCACATATAAACCAGAGACTTTAACCGTCAGAGCTGGAATCAACTTGCCAAAAGCCAATCCCGGTGATGTTCTGCTACATACTAGGCCTCATCCTGGCTCTATAGAGCCCTATGATGACCAAGATCTGGACTACAATGAACTACAGCCAGCTAGGCTCGAGGCGGGGAAGCAAGAAAGCGAACCGAGTATGTTTTACTTACCAATCTTATTTATTTATGACTTGTTTTTTTTTAAACAGATTTAAAGGTTACAAATGATGACTCAATTACCAAAACATTAAAAATAAACCTTTTTTTAGCGTTAACTATAAGTTATTATTAATCAGGGATATATACATTGACGCCTTATTATAAGCAAACGTATTACCTTCTTAACTAACTCGATTACGTTTACAGGCATGTTCGGCGAAGTATCACTGGTATTGTTCTTGGTGATGGCTGCATTCGGCGGAATTGGTCTCCTAATTTGGAAGATGGCTCCGCGGTCCGACGGGGACGACGAGTCCATCTCGACAGTGTCGACTCTATCGCGAAGCAGCATTTTTGGCAGGCGGAACAGAGACAGATTCTCCGACGGAACTTCGATTTATTCTATAACCCTTTCTGAAAAGGATGACGCATTTGTCAAAAAAACGGGTGACGGAGATAATACTTCTGAAGCTTAAGTTTTTCTATTTGTGAAGTTATATTAACCTGTGTGTTTAAAATGATTAATTTAGTGTCACACTGTGTCTGACTGTGTGTGACATCTGTGTACACTTATAAATTAAGAGCGGAAAATTGTACACCGGTATATTCCAAGATTGCTGGCATGAAGACGACCTAACTAAATTAGAAACGTAAGGGGGTGAAAGTGACTAAGGTAGCCTACCAGGTGATCACTTTTGTACCGCCAGTTTTGAACTGTCATTGAAATTGTCTAAATAGTGAAAGCAACAAAGTCCAAAAGCGATCATCTACATAGACGTTGAGACTATACAAGTAATTTAATTGGACACAAAATATCACGGTGCGTAAACGTGCATTTCTGGATTTGATACGAATATCGACTGTCAAAGTCGATGTTTATTAAAACCAAAAGATAGGGTACTATAAACCAAGTATGTGCGACAACAACACTCCATGCGGACTGTGGAGACACGCTCGCAAAATTGTGGCAGACGATAATATCGTTGCGATACACGCTCGTAGAGGTGGCGCTCAAGTAGTTGACTTCGATCGCGTTGTTTTACCCATAAGTAAATTGAAACAAAAATTCTAATTATTCGATAGACCCCAAGTAGACAAGTAGGTACAACCAGTATTTTGTTTTACTTGTGTTATTTATACAAGTCTATCAATAATGATGGAATAATGAATAATGAGGCCAGTAGGTACTTAATGCCGGTTCAGTATGATAAGCATAGCTGAGGTACCAATATTAATGTATTTTGGTCAGTAATGCGTAGACATTAAGCAACTGACTTGTATAATATGGTCTGCACACTTAGTGGCAAAGATACCACAGTGGAACTTAATTTGTAGGGTTAGGAAATTACCCGGTGGGTAGGTTAGTTATAAATGAACAGAACCCTAGTTAAAAAGCTAGGGTAGCCAAGGGGTTTGGAAGTGCGCTTCTAATGTGTCGTGGTTTTAAATGCGGCGCGCACCTTTAATAGTTTATTTGAAATTAAGTTGGTACTATGCTTCTTGATGAAAGAAAACATCGCGAGGAAACCTGTACTGTGGAGTGTTACCTACACTGTGCCCGACTGAGGATTAATAATTTTGTAGACTGCTTGGGTCTGTTTATGATGTGTTGGAATAAAGCTTTTTACACGGAGGCGCAGGAGCGTGACCGTGAGATCAAAATAGGCAGTAACTTGACACAGATAATACAGGGAAAAAATCTGTTTAACAAGTTTTATAACAACATAAGGTGATAAGATAATCGCGGAAACCGCAGCACAATAATTATATGATTAAATATTTCTAAGATTTAAATTAAATTAGTTTTATAATTAAATTATTAGGTATTAGATAAGGCGTGTGTGATCAATAAACAAAATGCGAAATACCGTCAGTATTTTATTTGTGAGTAATCCGGTTTGTCAAGAACGAATATTTGTTTGTCCATCGGCACTTCGGGGGATAAGAATTGGTTAACTATATCATTGAGCTCTTCTAAAGCAATTTGAGCATGAAGCCGGACCACTGAGTCTTCATCCGGGTCTCTGTACAGCTCCTTCAGGCTTCTGTATATGGGCAACAGGTTGTCTTTTAATTGTATCAAAGTCTCCTTCCCCAGTCCTTTTAATAAGCTAGATATAACCATAACAGCTGCTCTTCGACATTCTACTGCTGGATCTGTCTCAATTGTACTCCAGATACATAACAATATCTGAAAGTAAAATATATAACTGAATTTATTCCAATGTATAAAAATTGAAGACGCTTATATGATCAACACATGACAAGTCTGACAAAAAACTTGGTAGTGATAAACATAGATGCATTCCTACGCCCTTGATTAGGGTAGAGCACGATTGCGAGATTCGGCGTACGCTTTTACATCACATAAACTGTATTTTATTTAAAAGGTTTGTCATTTTGGCGTCCTTTGCCATCAGGCGCCTAGAGTGGCCGCACCTGTCGCTGTACACCTAGGGTTACCATTTAGGAATTTGAAGTCCTCACAATAAGCCTGACATTTCGATAAAAGACCGGACTTTTTAGTCATAAAATGGAAACATTACTCACTTAGTTACCATCCGATAGGGTTAAAGAAAAAAAGGATAAATTCGAGAGCCGGACACAGTCCGAACTAGAGTCTAAGAGTCTGCACATGTCCAGACTTATCACGATGGATGGTGACCCTATGTACACCAGGACCGGCATCGCTAGATGTATAACTTACTTCGTAAATAATGGATCCAACCCTGTAATGCAGAATTAGGGCAATCTCAGCCAAGTTGGACAGAGCAGATGTTCTGATGAGAGGGTCTTCATGTCGACATTCACTCAACATAGTATTTAACAGAATGGTTTTATGGAGCACCGCCATTTCTCCTGTGAAAAAAAATATGAACACTATGGTAGTAACATTTAATGTAACACAAATGCTATTCTGACGTAAAAGTTGTTGAAAACTACAGCTTACCTAGTTTTCTAGTTACTTTAACAATAATATCACCAATTTTCATTTTAAATTCAGCATCCTTGTTTTGGTCATCTTCTGTTATCAGATGATGAGATATCTGGGAAAATTCTCTACACAAGACATGAAGGACATCCTCGGTGCACAGTGATCCTAGCGAAGCTATTCCGTTAATAACAGCTAGATAAACATATGAATCTGGGTCTTTAAGTTGTTCCTGAAATAGAAATAAACAACTATACATCAGTGGCCCAAATAAACTAAAACATATTATGAAGTATGTGATATAGAATATTTAGGTACCTGTAAAAGGCAAAATATGAAATGTTTTTTTGAAATAGTTTCTGGATCTTTTGCTTCAATAAGTTTGGTTAGCTCTATAATACCATGAGCCCGAACAGGCAACAGAGGATCAAATGTATCAGATATTGCCTTTGCACATGGTGTTTCTGGGTTCTTAGGTTTATTACATGTTATCAAGGAAAGAGCTTCTTTACATAAAATATTATTTAGACCAGAGTCATCATCTACCATTTTCCTCAACATTGGCAATATGTTGGTGAATAATTTCTCAGAATGTATGTTATTTGTAGAGCTTTCCAACATAGTATTTAACAATACCAAAGCAATGGTAACACACTCATCGTCATTCCTTCCAAAGTTGTGCATTAAGAAATATTCTATAAATTCAAGGACCCCAGTGGGATGATCTTTTAAAGTTAAAATTGTTTTTGGATAGGTGCATATTTCAGATAGCAGCTGTAAAATATTCAAATATTTTAGATCACTGTTATCTAAAAGTATTGGATCATCTCCTGGCATAATTAGACATTCATTATTCTTAGTCACTTTTCTATTTTCATTCAAGTCAATAAGAATTGATAGTGACTCTTCAAATATGTTCTGCACTAATTTAATATCAGATGAAGCTTTATATAGACTAATAAAATAAAGTAGTGAATCTTTATTTACATCTCCACTGGTGTTGGATGCAAACTTTAGGATGAGCCCTGCCTCAAACTCCTCAACCAAAATATTCATCGGTTTATTTTGTTCCTTTCCAAATAGTAACATTGTCATTGTTGTCCTTACTTCCTCTTTTTCCAATGATTCTAGTAACTTTAAAATTATGTCTTTCAACTTTATTTTGACTTCGTCATTTTTGGTGCATTTCATTCCTAGTACATAGACAACATATAAGTTAGGTTGCAAGAGAGGTGGAGGCCAATTCACTTTGGTTGTACACACACAAGCATGTAGCACATTGATAGCCCGCTCCACCTCTTGAGCTGAAAGCACTAAAGTGCCAGGTAAGTATGGACCAGAGATAAGTTCTTCATAAGCCAAAGTATGGAAAATTTCTTTCACTAAATCACAAACAGCAAATGCTTGAGGGTATTTTTCATTCAATGCCAACACACAGGCTACAGCTGTTGACAAGTAATGTGTGTTATTAGATGACAATATGCTTTTCAATTGTAAACATATATTACTTAGATATTCTGTCTCAGAACTGCTTCCATGTTTAGCAGACACAATCTTGCAGATCAAGTCTATCTTTTTCCATTCAAATCCAGTGTCTAAGCCATAACTTTCAATAAAACACCTAATGAGGCTGAGTAGGCCTCCAGGTACAAGGAGCCTTCTACTCATCTCTTTAGCAATAACTCTTTTGACAAAAGCAGGCGGGTTGGGATCTGTCACACTTTGTAATACCAGTAGTTCCTTCATAAGAATAGGCTGAAAACAGTTAGCCACAAGATTTTCATACACTTTCACGTAGCTCTCTCTGTCGTTAGTAAACTTGTCATACAGTTCCTGGGACATAGTAAAGTTACTGTACGTTCCAGGTTTCTTCAAAGGAGCAAATGAAAGTTGAATGAGGGCAGCTAAGTAATCTGACAAATGTAAAGTTAAAATTATATTCTTGAGCACTGGTACTGAATAACACCGTGTAAAGAAGTCAGTACATTCTGTAAGTATTTGATATTTGTCTTCATCACTTAGATTGATTGCAGGCAAAATAGTTGCAGATGAACACCTCTTGGACAAGCTTATACCTAACCCTGGTATGAGACTTCGGGAAATGCCTAGTGACGTTATCAGCTGAAAACATGTTCTCAATATTTTTTGATTTTTTACACTTATAAGAATACTTTCATCACATTTGAGTTCTGATGAAATAGCATCTATTTCTTTAAAAATGTTAAGAAGAAAAGATTTTAGCTCCATAAACATTGATTCTGTGTTATTTCCAGTATTTGTAAGTAAAGTAGTGAAACAACTCTGGCCATCTGGAACAAAAAAAAAAAGAGAAAATATTTCGAAACTTTGGTGTAAAAATTTATCATAATATTAGAATTTACTGTAGGTATACATAAATTTCGGAACACATTTAGATAAATTTTAGGATCGAAATTGACGGTGACCTGTATTAATAGAAACTAATAATTCGATCTTCAATCCGCAGGCAATTAAATTACAGGTTAGAAAATCTAGAATTTTACCTGTTTTCAGTAATTTCTCAACATTCTGAAATATAGATAGAATTCTTTCCATTTTATTTTTAAAGATATTATATATTCATATCAGTTGATCTTTTTCTTGCTGTAGGTCTGTAGGTAGGTACTTTATTATCAATTTAATCAATTTTATAAAGTAAAGCAAGAATCTGTGAAAGCAAGTAGTCAAGTACTAGTACTGACCACAGATTATAGGATAGGATATGGTACTGACAAGTGACAAGTAGCCATAATTATAATGATTGATATGACGTTTAATTTGATACAACCGTATACAACATATAAGTTCAACAGAGTATACAACAACAATAAGGTTAAGTTGTTTTTTTTTCGTTTTTTTTTTCGTCTTTTTGGCCCTTGCACGGTTTGTACTTTTGGCCCAAGGTTAGGTTGATTATAATGGGCGCTTTACATTCGCGTGCGATTTGCGGGCGTGAATCGTGGCGCGAATCACGGCAAGAATCGTGCGTGAAATCTTCGTGGCTCCGCATTCACAGTGTTCACAGTATAGTTCGCGCGCTCGATGTTATAATTAGGTCAACATTAATATGAAAATACACATAAAAAATATATGGAGGAAACGAAGATGGTGGATGACGGGTATTCAACGTAATAGAACAAGGTTTGTAATATTTTGTTTTCGCGCGTTGGCGCGCGAATGTGGAGAGCCCATAAAGGTATGTATATATAGGGTAAATGGTCTCAATTCTCATGGTGGTGGCATTATGAAGGCATATACCGGGCTTAGACCGGATCAATTAATTTTTGATTTTATAAATTTCAAATTAGTTAGTTTTTTTGCTAGAAAATCCGCCATTCATGGTGGTTCTTTAATAATTGCTAAAAGTACCGTTAAGTCCAAAGAAAGGAAAGATATTGTTAGGCTATCCATAGAGAGGCTTATAGAAATCTCTTGCATAGAACTAGAAAATTACATAATTATTTGTGTTTATAGACCACCATCAGCTGATTTCAGCACATTTGAATCTACTATGGAAAATGTGTTAAAATTAGCATGTAAAACTCAAAAGCATGTTGTTGTCTGTGGAGACTTTAATGTTAACTTACTAGAAACGTCAAATAATACTATTAAGATCTTAAGTTTATTTAAATCTTTTAATTTAGGTAATTTGTTCTTTGAACCTACACGGATAGGTGTTTCAAGTGCTACCTGCTTAGACAATATTTTTTTGTAATTGTGAATGTTTGGATAAGGAAATATTTAACTGCTTTAATTCAGATCATAGTGGTCAAAAGGCTTCCTTTCTAAATGATTTTAATCAGGAACCACAGACAATAACATACAGACACATAACTTGCAATCGTTTAGAACTATTTAAAAATAAAGTTCAGAGTAATCTCTGTGGGTTATCCTTTTCACATAATGATTCTAATAGTATTTATAAAGATTTGTTTGGTGTAATTCTTCATCAATTTAATAATCATTTTAAGATGAAAACTATTTCTAGGTCAAAAACTAAGTTTAGTGAATGGGCTACTGTAGGCATTCATAAAAGTAGAAACAGGCTTTATGAACTTTACAGAGAGAGGGAGGAGAACAAGAACGCCGACTTCTTAGTTTACGTTAAGAATTATTCAAAAACCTTCAAGCAAGTTTGCTTGACTGCTAAGTCAAACTTTCTAAGTCTTAAACTCAAAGCTTCTGACAATAAGGTTGTTAAATAATGAGGAAGAAGAAGGCTTAAATATTTTAAAACATTATATTTTCATAGCGAGCACACCATCTTATATCAAATACAACACATGTCAAATACAAACCATAAAGCTCTGCTGTAAGCTGCCAATGTAAATCTACATTTTACATACAACCTCAACACGCCTCCTTAGATTTATATGGCAATATGAAATCAATATATATTTAACATTTGTTTAAATTTAGCGAATTTGATGTTACCTAAAGATTTAGTGAGAATGTCCGCAACATTATCTTCCGAATTAACTTTAATAATATCAATGGTTCCATTCTTAACATTCTCGTGAACATAATGATAATGCACTTCAATGTGCTTCGAGTTCTTTGTGAAATTACCATACTTGGCAATAGCTACAGCACCTGAATTATCTTCGTAAATATTTACAGGAACATTAAACGTTATAAAAACATCAACAAGTATACTACGCAGTAAGCTTATTTCTGTTACTGCATCTGACAACGCTATGTATTCAGCAAAAGTGGAAGATTTCGTCACAGAAATTTGTTTCTTTGACTTCCAGTACACAGCGTTACCAAATAATCGAATTACAAAACCAGTAGTAGACTTACGATCTACGACATCTCCGGCCCAATCGGCATCTACGTAACAATCCATTATATTAGCCTTTAAATTCTGACAATATGTAAGCTTGTGATTTTTCGTCAAGTATAAATATTTTAAAACACGCAATGCATATTTGAAATGAATTTCACCATAGCAGTTCTGAAACCTACTCAAGTAATTGACACTAAAAGTAATGTCTGGTCGAGTGCCAGAACTAATGTATAATAGAGCTCCAATCAAGTTTCTGTATTTAATATTTTCATTTAATTCACAATTCTCAAGTTTGACATTAATCTCCATGGGTGTTTTAAATAGTTTAGAATTTTCAATTTTATATTTTTTGGCTAATGATTCTATGTATTTTTCCTGGCTTAAGGTCAAAGTATTAGCTTTTACATAATCATACTCCACATCGATACCTATGTAGTTTCTAACCTTTCCCATGTCCTTCATTTTAAAGTGATTACTCAATTTATTTTTAATCGTAATAACCATTTGCTCATCTTCGCAAGCAATCAATAAGTCATCGACATAGACTAAAATATATACAGTTTGGTTATTGTCTGTTTTGACATAAAGACAATAGTCATATTTACTCCTTTGAAAGCCAATAATTGTTACAAAATTATTAAAACATTCATACCATGCACGCGGGCTTTCTTTTAAACCATAAAGAGATTTGTACAGCCTATATACTTTGTCAGTACCGTCTTCATAACCAAGAGGCTGTTTAACATAGACTTCTGATAACACTTTACCGTTCAAAAATGCAGTCTCTACATCCATTTGATGTACATGTAAATTAAATTGACAACAATACGATAACAACAATTTCAAAGTTTGCATCCTGGCAACAGGTGAATACGTATCATCAACATTAGTGGTTTGTTGGAAACCTCTTACTACTAACCTGGCTTTAAAGAGATCAACTGACTTTTTCTTGTAAACCCATTTTACATCTAATACCTCCTTTTTCGGTGGTGCGTTCACCAAGGTCCAAGTATCATTTTTCACCAGGCTGTTCATTTCACGGTCCATAGCCTCTCTCCACTGTTCAGCCTCGTCACACGTAGTCGCCTCCTGAAAAGTATCTGGAATCATCGCATCACAAAAATTAACAGTTATACAGTAGTAGCCAAATTCTTCATCAAATCGCTGTGGTGCTTTAATTTGTCTCTTAGAAATTCTCCTCTCATTATTCATTATCTCTCCAGCTTCTTTATCATTCAATAACTGATTTTCTGTTTCAATTTCATCTAGGCTATCTTCCCATTTATCTTCATCTTTTTTATTTTCTTCTTCGTTGTCATTAAAAGTAATAAGCTTAACATCTTCCTCAATTATATCCACGTGTCTTGCAACAACTACTCTATTATTGATCAGTACTCTGTATCCAACATCTGTATATCCTAGTAAAATACCCATTTCTGCTTTTTTATCCCATTTTGATCTTCTTCTTTCTTCAGGTACTCTAACATAAACTTTACTACCGTAAATTCTCAAGTATTTTGCAGTTGGTTTCTCGTGGAAAAATATTTCAAACGGCGTCTTCCTTTCTGGGGTATTTGTCATTATACGGTTTTTTAAATAAGTAGCGGTCTTAATAGCTTCTGGCCAATAACGTCTGTCAACCTTTGCTTCAGCTAATAGACATCGTGCCATGTCCATTATCGATCTATTATATCTTTCCGCTGTACCATTTAATTCATGAACATATGCTGGGCATGGCTTGATCATTATTCCCTTTTCTCTGGCGAAGTGAAATATTCTGCTGTTTATGTACTCCTTTCCGTTGTCACATCGTAGTTCTTTAATCATTTTCCCAGTAATATTTTGCATTTGATTGACGTATTCTGTGAAACATTCATAAACTTGTTCCTTTGATTGAATACAATACACTCTCGCTAACTTGCTGAAATCATCTATGAATGTTAAAAAGTATTTTTCTCCTTGATATCCCGTAGTTCTATGCGGTCCGTTAACATCTGTGTGTACAATATCTAATATATCTTCAGCCTTAGTTCTATTGTTGCTAAAAGGCAAATTGTGCATTTTATTTTCGATGCAAATAGCACACTTCATGTAATCCGTTTCTATTTGTTCAGGCAATCCTTCTAATATTTGATTTTTACACATCATGTCAATATAATTGAAGTTTATGTGACCAAAAGTTCGGTGCAGCTTTTCTTTCAATGTCATATTACATTTTGCCGCATTTACACATATTTCTTTACATACAAAACTGGTTACTTTGTAAAGTCTCTCATCTTTCTTCGCAATTGCTATCAATTCTCTATTCATGTTATATATCTTCGTTGAATATCCTGTCGAAACTATCGTATGATTATCTGTGATCTTCGAATAGCTTAATAAGTTAGCTTTCATCTCTTTTACGTAAAATACATTGTCTATTATCACTTTGTTTCTATTCCTATACACAGGAAAGTATGTCGTAATGCTTCCAACCTTTGTTGCTTTCAATATTCTTCCATCACCAACCTTCACGTTTATTGGTTCTTTTAGTGTTACAAATTTATCGAAATATTCGTCGGTATTTAATATGTGGTCTGTACATCCGCTGTCTAAAAGCCAATTTATCTGTCCTGCCTTATTAAGAGCATCTTCATTTATCGTCGAATTGTTCACAATACATGTGTGAAAGCTTTTTTTAGAATATTCCGTGTTATTATAATTTCCTCTGCCTCTATTTGGTCCAAAATTGTAGTGACCACGTCCATGACCACGATTTCGAGTATAATGTCCGCGTCCGCGACCGCGGTTTCCATGCCAACAGTCCCTTTGAATATGACCGACTTTTCCGCAGGTAAAACATGTTGGTTTGTTCTCCGATTCCACTTTGAATGCGTTTGACGTACTCGGCATTTCTTCGTTTAAACTTTGGATATTCTTCATTCTTATTTTACTTTTTAAATATTCAACGGTTCTTTCATCTTCTGGTAACACGTCTATTAAATCTCCAATATAACTGTAACTACCGGGCAATGCTTTAAGCATATAGTTTAATTTTTCATTTTCCGACATCTTGGCTCCAGCATTTTTTAAATCATTGACACATCGTTCGAATTCGTCGAAGAAAATATTAACATCCGAATATTTCGCTAGCTTTATATTTTCTAAATTGTTTCTGCATACAATTTGTAACGCTGTAGATTGCTTTAAATACATTTCATCAAATTTCAACATAATTTTGTATGCTGACTCTAGCTCACTAATATATTCCAACTGTTGGTTTGTAATCGCGCTGTATATATAATTTGTAGCTTGGACATCCATCTCATTCCACTGAACAGCATCATCTTTTCCCGTCTTTAGTCTAATAGCTACATCCTTACATTTCTTAAATTGAAGAAATTTCAATATTCTAATCTTCCAATTTGCATAATCCTTTCCGTCAAAAATTGGTATTACGATATTATTCATTTTAACAACTTACTTGTTTTTTATTTCACAAACGCTCTGCTACCATGTTAAATAATGAGGAAGAAGAAGGCTTAAATATTTTAAAACATTATATTTTCATAGCGAGCACACCATCTTATATCAAATACAACACATGTCAAATACAAACCATAAAGCTCTGCTGTAAGCTGCCAATGTAAATCTACATTTTACATACAACCTCAACAAAGGTAAAAACTGTGTGGAAGATAATAAATAGAGAAACAGGTAAATCAAAAACTCGTGATAATAAAATCGCTCTAAACAATGGTGACAAACGAATCACCTCAAACAAAGACGTGGCCTTAGCGTTCGAAGATTATTTCTCCACCATAGCCATTAATACCACGAAATGTCTTCAATCATCTGCGATTGAAGCTCAACAATCACTTTGTGCTAATGTTACTAAATGTAATGTTAGCTTTGATTTTAGCTATGTAGATTCAGCTACTATTGTTAAGGTATTTAAATCGCTCAGTTTAAAAAAAACTGAGGATTTATGGGGAACTTCAGTTAAAGTCATCCATCATGTCATAGATATAATTGCTCCTCACTTAGCTTTAATCTACAATAATTGCATTTCAGAGGGGGTCTTTCCAAATCTTATGAAATATAGTAAAGTCATACCACTTTTTAAATCAGGTGAGATGAGTGATTTAACGAATTTCCGTCCCATTTCTATTCTACCTGTTTTAAGTAAAGTTTTTGAGAAGTTAATGTTAAATGATATGTTAGGTCACTTCAATAGAAATAAACTGCTTAACAGTAATCAGTTCGGCTTCACCAGAGGACGATCCACAACTGATGCAGCATCTGTACTCATTAAATATATATACAATATTTGGGAGAAATCTTGTGATGCAATAGGAATTTTTTGTGACCTTTCCAAAGCTTTCGATTGCGTAGATCATGCGACTCTCATATTAAAATTAGAACATTATGGTCTGACTAATAATTCTCTAAATCTCATGTCCTCATATCTTAGTGATAGGACACAAACGGTTGTTGTAAACAGAACACAGTCCATTGGAGCAGCTGTTAAATTAGGTGTGCCTCAGGGCTCCATATTAGGTCCTTTCTTATTTTTGGTTTACATTAATGACTTACCACCCATGATAGAGAATATTTGTGATATTGTGCTATTTGCTGATGATACATCATTGATTTTCAAGGTAGACCGAAAATCCGTCAATTACACTAGGATAAACGCCACGCTAGGTAAAGTACATAATTGGTTTACTAGTAACAATTTGCTACTCAATGCTAGGAAAACTAAATGTGTTAGGTTCGCTTTGCCTAATGTTAGACCGGTAGAATCTAGTATATTTCTAAATGGCGAGTGTTTGGAAATGGTAGATAAGGCGCTTTTCTTAGGGATAACTATAGACAAAAACTTGCAATGGAGTCCCCACATAGCAGTACTAGCAGGTAAATTAAGTTCTGCAGCTTATGCTGTTAGGAAAATCAGGCAACTTACGAATGTTGAGACAGCTCGCTTAGTTTGTTATAGTTATTTTCATAGTGTTATGTCATACGGTATTCTGGTTTGGGGAAAAGCTGCTGACATACAGACTATATTCGTGTTACAAAAAAGAGCCATCCGTTCTATATATAACCTAAACTCCCGTGATTCTTTAAGATTACTATTTAAAGAAATTAGTATTTTGACAGTAGCGTCACAATTTATTTATGAGAATATTATTTATGTCATTAAAAATCAGGACTCTTTTATTAAGAATTGTGATATACATAATTTTAATACAAGAAATAAAAATAAAATAGCTACTAAAAAATTTCGTGTTCGTAAGGTTTTTAAATCATTTGTAGGTCAATGCATCCATTTCTATAATAAATTACCTGACGAAGTTTTAAAGTTACCATTTCCAGTACTTAAAACTTACTTGAAAAAGTCGCTGATGTCTAAAGCTTACTATAGGGTCGAGGACTATCTATCAGATAAAAGTGCTTGGCCTAAACTAAACACCCAAATAACTTAATAATAACTTCATCGTAAGAAATATGTAAACATTGTATATTGTCTAGGGGACACGGTTTCTGTAGGAGAATGTATCGAAACTTTTTATGTAGTTGTATTACACCATCATAATTAAGTATAATTTTTCATAATTATTTTCTATTACTTACTACCAATTAGTTCTGGAGAAAACTCAGAGTTTTGACACATTTTCCTGCTCAACTACGCGTGAATACATTTATTTCTTATCGTATGTTAGATTCATTGTTTTATATAATGCTAGGTTAAGTTTTAAAATTGTACCTATATTTAAAAAACGACTAACTGTTGAGTTTCTTGCGGCGCTTCTTCTCAGCAGTGGTCTCTTGCGAAGCGCTGGTAGATTTTTGACGTGTAAAAGTGCCCGTGCGGCCTACTTACTGAATAAACATCTTTTATCTTTTATCTTTTATAAAACGTGTTAATTGACAGACTGTGTAAAACACGCTATACATAAAAAACGATTTCTAGACGAAATAATACGGTCAAAAAAATGAAACTGTCACTGTCATAGAGTCAGGGACAAAAACTGCATCATAATCTGTGAGTGAGATTTTGAGGGAAAGGAACTGTAAGTTCTTTAGCTTCACCGGCTGCGTTTATTTGCTATCCTATTAGTTTTCAAATAGAAACGTCTTTCAAATATGTTGATCAAAGTAAAGGTAAGATTGGCTCTTTTAACAATTCTTTGAGCCTTGTAATTACGAAGCACTTCGTTTGGCATCTTAACCTTATTTTATTGCAGACTCTTACAGGCAAGGAAATCGAAATCGACATCGAGCCGACAGATAAAGTCGAGAGGATCAAAGAGAGAGTCGAGGAGAAAGAGGGAATACCACCGCAACAACAACGTCTTATATTTTCCGGAAAACAGATGTAAGTGCTTACTTTTTAGCAAAAACTTAGCCCCTATCCCTCTTCTAAATTTTTTTTGCAAACCAACATACAACAGATATCAAATTAAATGATACTATAATAACGTTTTCAACATTAACCTAGTTTTAATATGTTTGTTTCATTAATGTTAAGTATGACAAATTCTACAAATGTATTCAATTAGATTTTTTGATTTTTGATCCTGTCTAGTCTACACCATCTTCAAATTATTCTGAAGTGGTAGAATTTTAAATTATTATTTGTTATAACATCTGTTACTGTGCCCTGTTATCAAAAGTAGAATTTTTGTATTTTTTATTGAATTTTTGTATTTTTTATTGAATTTTTATATTTTCAGGAATGATGAGAAAACAGCACAGGACTACAAAGTACAAGGAGGCTCAGTCCTCCACTTGGTGTTGGCACTGCGAGGAGGCGAGTGATGGCTTGTGATAAATACTTCTCATATTTGTAATTGTTAATTTTATGTTCCATGTCTTGTATAAAGTAAATATGATTTCTTAAACTAATCTTTCTATTCTCTGTTTTGTATTTTTGAATTATTAGTCAACATGGTGACTTAGCTTGATTAAAAAATGCAACACTAATGGTATATCAATCAATTAAGGCAGGGGGCCATGCCAAGAACTTAAGCAAAAACCATCTCTAAATAATGGAAAAATGTTTTAATCAGGGGCTTAGCTTGGAAAACATAAAATTATGGCCCATTCCCAACTTTTGAATTAAATATATTTGTTTTTTTATTAATATTTTTATTTTTGTCCGAGATTAGTTTGAGTTTTAAGTGTTTTGAATGCCAAAGCCGGCAATTCACGTCGGCAGATTTTCGTGCTGCGGACACCAGTCTGAGTGAATTGATCTTCGCTTTATACGTTCTGTGGCGGTATATGCCGTCCGTGGCGTCATGGTCACGTAAAATTACAGCCGACCATGGCGTTTAAAAGGTGAAAATTTTCAATGTTTTAAAAAGAGAATTTATACATAAACGTCTTATTTAAGTACTGTTTTCATCTACTTTTTAAATGTTTTCATTAATTATGGCCACATTGAATTCTACATAGTTCTCAAATCTAAGGAGCCGTGAAACCGCGTATCAACTGCACGCTCCAAGCCTTCAAACTTGAGAGCGTCGCACTGTGGATCGAAAATGGCCTCTCCGTTGAATTACGGAATTACTTAATGCCAACTCATTAGGAATAATTAAGAGTAATTTAGTTATTTTTTAACTAAATGTGCTCATTAGGGGACAGGGAGATAAAGGGCCAAAAAGTGAGATATGTTATTATTCCCATGAACTCATTTTTGTAGATGCATCTCATCTTAAGCTATTTTTTAATTAAAAGCTTTTATTTAACTTGTAATGTATGTATGTAAGGGTCAAATCTTGCAAATTAAATTTGACTCACTGCCCGGTTTCCGATGAAGCTGAAAATTTGCATACGCTTTTAGTTCTGATGACAATACAATAATATAATACCATCAAGCTGGTCTGATGATGGAGACTCAGGGTCGTGTTAAATACCTAGTTTTTCCAATATAAAACTATTTGGATTAAAAAAAAAAGTGCCTGGCCGAGAAGTTTTGAGTACCTACGCGGAAAAATCATAAATAATTGCTACTAAATTCGTGCGGAAGGATACGTTGTACACTTTCTGAGATATCCCGTTTTTTCATATACGCTCCATACAAAATTTTCGTAAGAAAATTATTACTCTGCGGTTTTCCAGTCAAATTGACCCATATTATTTTTTTCCTAATTATGATGAGATTTCTCGATTTCAATCTAAAAAATAGGCACCTAAGTCCCTAATTCTGCGGTGAGGCCATTTTCGATCCACAAAGCGTCGGTGGCCTAGTAGTGGCTTAGAGGATCGACTCTACGTAACCGTAAGGTACAGAGTTCCAACCCCCGCGGTCACCGGATGGATCCGCGCTCCATGTTCGACCCGCCACGGCGCGCGCACCAACTAGTATTGACCGAGCGCGGTTGTTGCGATGTTTGGAGCGCTGCCTTACATACACGAGGAGTAGTCCAGGAATCAACCAATAGCGTTGTTTAAAGGGCATATCTCGTCTTCGTTCTGCGTTCAAGGAAACCCGCGTTGATGAGCGTAGAAGTGAGCAGGAATCGGCAAATACAGCAAATACCACTAGTCTAAATCAACATCTCGTCTCCACCCTTCTGGAAACCCAGCCGCGCTGACGAGTCGAGCGGACTTATCCTTTCTCCCAGCCCCGTTCATTAGTGAATCAATGGTTATCCTTATGCCTTAATAAATAATTATGATTAGAACCTTGTCTTGATCTGACATATGAGTTGGCGACTGTACTACCTATTTATTCAAACAAAAATTTCACAGTATTACAGTAATAGCCAATAATAATGCACTGAAAAACTTAAAATAATATGGACAAAGAAACAGGTAATATTATAACTAGGGTTAGGACTTCTGGTAAAACGTGGTTTTAGGATCCATGGAGTCGCTATTTCCTGATTATTATAATACGTAGTATTGCAACTTGATTTAGACCTTCAATATTGTCATATTTCAAAATTCAATCTTTCATTAAATCGTTAAACGAGTTTAAATTAATTTTAGTACGGAGGATAGCAGCCAAACAAATATTAGTAGGTATGGATAAACTGAACTAAAAATTTATCTAGTTTATTTAGAAATATGACAAAACTAAGGGCTAAAACCTAAAGAGTTTTAATAATTACGAAATAGCAACACCATGGATTCTAGAACCACGTTTTGCCACCGAAATCCTAACACTAATTATAACACACAAAGTGATTACAGTTTTCTCTGAAAAAATCATTAAGAAATTCTACTTCCATCCATTCTCTCGCACAGAACCTAAGACACGGAAAACACAAATCGGACCATCGACTTGCAAACACATCAAAAACATGTGCTGATAAGAAGAACAAGTTGAGGCCCGTAAGAGCCCGATCAGAGGGAGTCCCGGTGGGCCACAGTCGGCGGCCTAGGTGTCGTGAGGTTATGGCGTTGCGGCGGTAGTACCACAACTATACACACATAGGTACATACATAAACTCACGCCTTTATTCCCAGAGTGGGGTAGGCAGAGCTACAGAATTACCAACAACTCTAAAAATTTGTTAATAATTCTGTAACCACATTTTGCACATTTAAGATGTTTACCACAACTATGGTGGTACTATATAATGTGTTGGCCCAAAGACTAAGTATAAGGTAAACGTCCGAGTGCTCGACATGTCAACAGAAAATGTTTATTTACGTCGTGATATTATGTTCATTTACACATTATACAAAACATTTTCATGTGATTTGGGAGATGAGACCTTTACTTTTGTTAAATCTAATTTGTTTTATATGGTAAACACATGGTTTTTTTTCAAAATGAAAATAAATGTTAGTCAATCTGATTGTATGAGTAAACGTCAGGTGCTTTTGCTAGCAGTCCTTTTCTTCATTTAAAAATTAGTTTGTGAAATATCAAAACCACAAACATTTCTCATCGTTAAAATGAGGTGGTGACAAAGGTAATGTTAATCTTATTTTGTTAATTGCAATTCAAAGTATGGGGACAAATACTAGTAGAGCGACGAGCACATGGACGTTTACATTATATCTACCTTATAGGTAAAACTAAATTTAGATGCTCCCGCGGACCTGCCCTACTTGTCTTTATTATTTCAGAAGGCAGGCAGCTTTTCATCGCAAAAACCCTTTTTGCGTGGCCAGCCCTTAGACCAAAAGAAAAGGAGGCTCGCCTGTAAAACTGCTAGAGAAGAGGGCCTAGGTAGAGTTAGATATACTTAGTTAAATAATTAGGATAGATATGTCCATTCCCACGGCACTACTAAGCCGCATTCAAATTTTACGGAGCCGACGGAGCTCCTTGGTAGCGGAGCTCCTTTTGCTGGGTGGTTACTGGTACTGAACAACTAGCATTACCTAAACTTACCTCATATTTATGAAACTAGTTTTGGTCTGCAGTGCGGTTTAGTAGTGCCGTGGGGAGGTGCCCGGCCATTCACGTGGGAAAATAATAGTCACTTATTGAGCATGTAATTTATTACACCCATAACATTGTACATATAATCCAGGTATAAATACACATTTTGCACTGCATTGGAATATTACATAAAAATAAACATCTTTGGTTCACTAAACAAATCAACAACATCAAGAAATATTTCCTAAATTACATGTTATGACAATTTTATCTAATTTAATAATAAAATTTAAGTTACCACAAGCCTTCGTTTCACGTATATTCCAGAATTACTAACTAATTTGAGCACTTGCACCACTCATAAAATAATGTAATACTCGTACTTACTACATACATCATAATTTGACTCTGCTATACTATACACAGCTTGTGTTAATTAGACATGTATACATAGAACGTTAGGTAATTTAATATCTGAGAGAGTATAAAATATCTTAGTTTTTATCGCAATATTAAGTCAAGTTAAAGACACAATTTTTTTAATCGTTTTTTGTATATTGTTTAAGGCTGGATTTTTTCCTTTGAGAAACAAGTTACAATCGGTTGCTATTTGACTGTTTTAAAACTACCTTGGGGGTTCAGTTCACAGATGAATTATTTTTATATATTTTCATTTATCTAGTTTTAGGAATCAATATCACTAAACCCCTAAGGTACCTTTTCCGATTCACAGGCACATTTATTTATTAGCAGCTTAGAGAGACCACTTAATCAATCAAACATTTAAAAGCGTTACATCTGCAGGACTGGACAAGCCGTATTCTGCAAAATCTGTCGAAATGTAGGGTAGGCATGAATTGTCACAGGTGAAAGTACATCTTACGTCAATTCTATACATAATATGTAGGTCGTTCTTTATTTATTTGCACTGTCTTTAACTTTCGTATAATGCAACTTGTCTAGCCCTTCTGATATTACCTTAGTATGGGACGAATCTTCAACGTTCACACTATTGTAAAACTACTTTATTGCACATGTGGATAATGTAACGCATTGACTGCCCTTGTCACGCCGACGTGCGTTCGAAACCCATACAAATGCCGACCACGGGCCCACGGTTATATTTGTGCGGAGTTTACAAACAACTGAAACATATGTTTAAGCGTTAAATAATTGCTAACGGCAGTCAAATGTGCCGAGCGTATGCTAGATGTACAGTGTCGCCCTCATTACTATTATTGTGTAAATGAAAATACAACTTATAGGACATATCACATAGTTTAATAAGTTTAATAACAATTGGCCTTCGAGTTATCAACTTAACGGCAGAAAGTGGCCACCTAAATTGGCTAATAGATTGGCTTTTTACTTGCGCTACATAAAATGGATCGTCTATGGTTATATAAAGTATCGCCTTGGTTGTTCGAACTTCGCACTTAGTGTAACCTGGTTTTGAAACAGGATTCTAGTCACACGCTACTGTAGGGCTTTTACGTCATACTTTCTATAATACTTGTATTGTAACTTCGCAATTTTAACAGAATTAAAGGACAAAAAAAAAACTTCAATGATCAATCGTAAAAAGGGTAATGACTTGATACATGTATAAAGAAATTGTGGGTAGGTACGTCTATAGCTTGTTCGTTACATGCACATATATCATGGTGGTAATATTTTTCATGTGGTTTGTTGAATTGAGAGATTTTGGGGGTGTACAATATGTACATCCACTAATTTAACTACAATATCGAAGATGATTAATGACGTTGGGACGGAAACATTTCCTTTAACGTTATACTGTTTTACTTGGTTGTCCAATCGAATAGATACGTTATAATAATTTTAAATAGAAGACGTATTATACATTTCTTGGAACCTGGGTGAGACGTGACACAGATCTAGACTTCAACAGCCAAACTACATCGCCTCAAATTCCATGAAAAATTTATATTATATAAATATCAGATATTTAAATTGATTGATTTATTTATTTAAGGAGAACCAACAGATCACAATATATTACAACGTTAATTTTGCGAGATACAGTTGTTATATTATGGTGGAAATGACAGGATACATTGAATAGTGTCTAGAAGACATCCCGTTTAGAAGACTGATTATGTTTTACATATTTTAAATTAGTTAACGGCATAATATTAACTTTTAAGAATACCTAAAAATAAAATAGCTATGATATTTATGTACTGTACCTTTTAATGCATGTTTTTTTATCCTGATTCAGTGGTACTATATTTAAGAGTTTAAAGAATCTCTTGAAATTGAAGCATGCACATACAGAGGCACCTTATATTTTATCTCCGATATGCTTACGTTTGGCACAAAGAATAGTCAATTTAATATTTTTAGTTCACAAAGTCTTAATTAGTGGAGCAGATTTTATGGGGAAACACACGGTAAATATACGAGTTTATCAGAGTAATTTTTTGGAATTAATTAGTAGACGGTTTTTACTTTGCACCAGAGAGGTCCATAATGGCCTTAAATAGAGGAAATATTTAGCAGTCCATCAGTTCACACAACAACTACGATTTACTTACTCTTCCAGATTGAATTCACTGAGGATCGTTTTGTATTAAAACTTAAACATAAAACCTTCTACTCCCTCTTCACCCGTGGTACGGTTGGCTATGTACGGTTGACCAAAATTTATATTTCAAAATCAAATTTAACAGAGTCGCTGGAGCTCCGTGTTTTGTTGGCCCTTCGGGCCGGCTGAAGGACTACCATAACCGTAACGGTGCTTTGCCCGTGGTCCTACTGCGTAAAGCTACTGACCAAAATTAGTATCATAAATAAGAAGTACGTTTAGGTTATGTTAGTTCTGCAGCTCGTCCGAAGGGCCTAAACGCCCAGAAATAGGAGCTCCGCGCTAGCGCAGGTCCGTCGACCCTGTTAATTTGATATTCAAATAGAAATCATTGGTCAGTAGGACTACGCAGTATAACCACGAGCATAACCGGACCTAAACCTACCTCATATTTATGGTACTTATTATTGAGTATTTTGGTCAACCGGACATAGCCAACCGTACCACGGATGAACAGGGAGTAGGAGGTTTCGCTTTATATTTTAAGTTTTAATACAATAACAAAAAGTAACTGGGTCGCTCTAAACGTTTACAGTAAACTACAAGATTAATACTTAATTACATTAATTGAAGCACGAAAACACCGACGCCTGTCGGCCCGCCCAGGGACGGGCTAAGGAGACTTGCGGCAGCTTTACATTTTTTCTCTAAGTCGTTATAATACTTTAAAAATAATTTCCGTTCAATTAACTAACAGAGATCTAATCTGGATTTCAACTGTCAATGGCAAACGGCTGTCGACCTGGAAAATAAAAATAAAATTGTGTTCAACATATTATATATTATTTCAAATTCATATAAGGTTAACAGTGGTTAGAACTTGATTTTTTTCTTACACTGCTCGGAAATATTGCCAAAAATAGTCTGATTTGGGGTCACAAAACATCACTTATTACCTCTGGACAGGTGAAGAATGTTTTTACTGGCCTGCTAGCATTGGTCGACAACCACCTTGAGAACCGAGCAATCAGAAAAAAATCTTAAAAATAGCATTTTATGCACTAGTGCATAAAGTGTTGTCGTCATTTAGACTAAGACAATTAAGCCCTACAGCCAGATAGACGAGGTGACGGCATTAAACAAACTTGTTATTTGAATTAAGTACCTACCAATTCTCAAACTACTCGATATAAAATTACAAGAGGGATATGTTGTCTTTTTCATCTCGATTTCCACAAGAGTACGGACCTAAAATTAAAAGTTGTATAGTAAAAAAACAAATGTCATCCATGGCGTCAGACTGCTAGTAGCCCTAGTACTGCTACTAACTTTAAAAAAAAAAACGACGAGTCCGTCAAAAAATACTTCATCACTTCCGATAGTAATTATTAGGGCTGATGGTGATTTAATAATGCCAACATTCTCTTACCAACGAGTACCTATTCAGGAAACGGCAAAGTCATAGGTAAATAATTTGGTTCTATTTCTTGGGAAAAATATTAAGTAGGTAATTTACGTTAACGTAATCTCATGGAAAACCCAAGAAAAGGCATAGATAGATTAGTCGTTCTCTGGCAATGTACTACCTATAACATTATAGTGCGTATTTAACACTATGGCACAATTTCGAATGGCCGCGCCTGTATTCTAGGCGTTAACATAGGATATGAAATATGATATGATGACAAACATGGAGCTCTCAATCGTAAAAACGTCAATAAACTTGAACTTGAATATTTAGAGTAGGTATTCCCATTTTCTTGATTTAACAGTCCATTCGTAAAGCGCGCACCAGATCACGAATTTACTCAACACTCAGTCAGCCGACGTCTATCATATCATAACACCGGCGTTCTTAATTTACTTGTTGCTAAGACTAAGTAATACTTTCGGATCACACCGGTTCAGTCGAGACAACTTCCACCCTAACCGGAATAAGCGGGGATCGTTCTCATCTCATTATACAGCCGTTAGGTAGGTATGTACTTTGAAGAATCGGACGAGTACTTTCTTTAGTGAGGAGTTTCGATTGTATGCATTATTTATTATATTATCTGTGCTATTGTTTAAGAAAGTGTCCGATTCCCACGCGAATTTATAACTGAGAAGACAGTGGCATGGATTGTGTAATAAACTATAGGTAAGTACTAGTAAATATTATGTACCCACGTACTTGAAATAAATAACCGCTTATATAACAGGTAAGTTCCTACCAGGACAAATTGCAGTCGGTGTCGAGTCTAAATTGATAAAGACCGCAATCAGGTACACCGCGGGTGCGCGGCTATTTTGATTTGATTTAGGTCAATGTTACCAGCCGATGCAATATGGCTGCTATTCAATAAACTCTGTCATAGTTGTTCAAGTAGAGCGTTTTGAGCTAACTAACCTCGGTGCAAACATGTCGCCAACGAATACTAAAGTTTCCTGTCAAATATTAATTGGTTTAGTCCTCGATTGTCTTCCCCATCTGACACCTATTAGTCACTTTCGCACACGAAAACATACTAGAACTTAAGAGCAACTGCTTAGGAGGCCTACCGGTGTGGAACTTTTTTTAGTGGGAACTGAAAAGCTCCACTACGTCTTACTGTTAATACTTGAGGCGACCACTACGTCTTAGCTCAATCTTGGTTTTTGCTTATTTGTACGACCAAAGGTTTAATTGCTGCTATTCTCTACAAAGTACATTACCAAATTCTCATGAGTCGTGACTGGTATTTTCGGACTAAGAACTAAAATATCGCCTGTTCGAATTACCTTGCGAGCTTCAACCATCAGAGAGCGCCGGCGTGACCCAGCCGTACTTGTCGTGCGTCTTCACGAGCGAGCGGAATGCCTCCTCGGCGCGGCGGCGCGAGAACTCCCGCGAGGGCCGCGGCGGCGCGCGCGCCACGCGCCCCTGCCCCTTCACCACGGACGCCGCGAACTGCATCACCACCGCCTCCACCGTGTACGCGGACGCCCAGCCACGAGGAGTCAGGAGCTCCATGCATATTGCTCCGCCTATAACAGAATACACCTGTTACTAGGGCGAGTTCTACGCGTTACAACAGCATCCTGACTTAACCTAGCTCGCTATGGCTATGTGTAACTACCACACTCGAGGAAATGTTTTCGCGTACCACCTTAGAACTCTGTCGCAACGAGATGACTTGCGACATGGTTCTAAGTACAACCGGTATCTACCTACACGATTACAATTCCTTGATCGTACGTCATAGAGCTCTTCAAGCTGTTTTTTAGGCAGTTAACACGGCTATCGAGTATAAACCAATGTATAAACCGCTTAAAGAGAGTGACTGCTGGATGCTGTAATATGCAGTTCTGTAGCCAACAACTATCATAGGGACTAAAGTTCCTAGGCTTCGACTATTTAAAACAAACTATTTGGTGTAGGTATGGCTGCACATTCCAAATGACTAATCTAGCCTTATCCTCTCTGTTATATTCATGCGTTACTAACCTAAAGGACTAAGATGGAATACCTATATATATGCTGATGATTACTCTAGTATTTACCTTCCATGACGAACCCCTTCTCTATCCTGGGCTCGATGACACGCATGAAGGGCGGCGCGAAGGGGAAGTTCTCCGGGAAGACGAGGTGCAGCAGGATGTTCGGGATGCGCATTTCGCGCAGGTCCGCGGCCAGCTCGCTCTCGGGGTCGATCTGGTGCAGGCGCACGTGCCACTCGAACAGGTTATCGTTAACCAGCTCTACCTGCAAATATAACAATAAAGCTATACAGCAAATTCCTAATCATATCGAAAGAAAACTACTATGTTAGAGAATGTTTAATGAAAGTATAATATAGTCAAGCGTTTCAGCATGAGCTTAGAAACTAACATGTTGGAAGCTTCTATCCGTTTTACGCTGACTCTTACTACCTACCTATATAATTCTTTGGTAATCTGTCAAGGTGTGAGTTGTGCCATTAGTAATACCTTTTCTCTCTAGAGAATAGTTGCTACTTGGCTACCAAGCCAAGCAAGGAAGAAGGCATCATGGCTAATGGGTTAGAGATCGGCCAATTAGCAGCGGGAAACGAAAACTACACGTTTTAAGTCGAATACTCGAATAAGTTACCGTGAACAAGGGATCAGCGCGGCTCTCCTGCGAGCGTTGGATCTCCTTGAGCTCCTTCATGAGCCGGCGCGTGCGCACGGCGGCAGCGCGCTCGCGCACGTCGTTGGCGGCGCCCTTCTTCTTGCCGAGCGTGGGGGCCGCCGGGCTCGCCGGCAAGCTAGCGGCCTCCGCGGGACTCACTCCGTCCCTGTAAAGAGGAAATTGATTTTTAATTTGCTAAGCATATCCACTCAGACCGCTAAAAATAAATATAAGAAGATCGCACGCAAGTACTCGAAATGGAGAAGATAGATTCATTTAGGTAATTACTCTAATCAGTCTAATCACCTAAATCCTAATCAGGTAGAAGTAGGTACTTAAACTTCGCAATTATAAGGAACTTAAGCAGTTAGGCGAGTAACTTCCCTATACAGTGTTCGTAATCACGCAAATATCATCTACCTTATTGTTAAAGCAATGTTAATGGTCTGATCTCCTTGATCTCTTTACATGGATAATGCACATATTATAATGTAAGTAACTTAAGGGTTACGGTCTTTGTGTTGTCGTATAGTCAACACAACAATGATTCAAAACAAATTGACCCACACGGCACGGTGCTATGTTGGAATTTGAACTTTACGTGCGGTTGTATGTGGTATGTATTTGCGTATTGCACTACAGACAGGTCTGAATACTGGAAAGTACGAGTATTTATGAAAACTACCCTCTTAAAAACTCTTACTTGAACTCGACGTACCAAATATTAACCGGAGGGTTACTTGTCCTGTCAGAGCGTAAAAACCACTTTTAAGGGCGTGTATCACTGCTTGCCCGCTTTACCCGTCGAGTGAGCGAGTTCGTATGACTTCGCCGTATGAGGGTAACACCTCTGTCCTGTTTTATTTATCCAGAAAACATTTTGTTCACTTCCTCAAAGATTTCTCCTGACAAGCCTAACTTGACCCCCGAGCCAATCCTATTTTCAATATCAATGATGGGTCAAGCCAGTGCTTGTTTCAGGCCAGTTATTTAAGAGAAATAAACAAATGGCATGATAATTGTACGATAAGCTTGCGTTTGCAAGCTGGTTTTTACATGAGAGACTGGGTCATTCAAATCACTGGACTGGGCATGCAACGTTAGCTAACGACGCGACGGAGTCAACAGTTCCAACGGTGCCGATTGTAATGATTTCAAAACCCACCGGCCTGGATCGCGTGCCGTTTGAAGACGTTATTGCTTGGACACTCATCGAATACCGAAGCACCTTTTAAACTGATTCACCGATTTTGACAGAGCTAACTCTTTTTTAAAATCAGGACTGAGATAAATATAAAACACCTTAGCAGCTTGCTCTTCCCTCCCTAAATACTGCGCCTCTATTCTAGGCGGTAAAAACGATATCGTAACGTATTTGACCTGTTATCGTATTGTCAACGTTTTGATAGCTCTTATTTCCTTGACAGTAATGGCGGCCGAGTTAAAAACAATTCCATAACAGGTCAAACCATGGTCAAATACGATATCGTTTTTACCGCCTCGAATACCGGCCGTGAATTCTATCAACTTAGAAAAGTGTGGGACCCTACCTGACATATTAAATAAAAAACATTTTGTTAATAAGTAACGGAACACATACTCGTGCCAATGCACTCTACGTTTGCCTTGTTGGCTCTGTTCCAGTTGCTTATCTTAACGCAGACTTTTGCAATACGTTGGTAGGTACTTAAATTATCTTTTGTTCAATTATTAATGTACGGGCCTACATTCAATGATACATTTTTTATAAAATTACTCAAGTGCTAATTGTGTTTAAAAATTTAAATGAAGCCGGTTTCTACGAGGATTTAAAAGGGTCCGTAACCGTGTAGTACCTCAGGTAATCCGACAGAAATACCTTTCATGACTCGTTCTTAAGGAATGCCGTCGGTGCAAGTCTTAAATATGGTTAAGGTTGCAAATTCCTGAGTTAAAATTTAAAACGTTTAGCCCCATACAGTGTTACGTAGCATATTATTGATTCACCACACTAGCCTGATCCTCGTCCTTGTTTGGATTTGGTCATTGCTTGCAACGATAACACTTTTGAATGGCAAACACTCGCCAAAGATGACGAAAGAAGACTGTATTCGTAAATTCACGCCTCATTACCAGAACAGAGGAAGATTTTAATATAAAAGCTGACATCTACGTACACCTGCATTGAATAAATTGCTTTATGTAGGGGCAGACAATTTGCAAAGACTGGTGGCAATAAATACTGTTTTAAACATTTTTATATAATTTTTTTTTTTCTTAATAAAGACGGCTTACAAATAACTTATTTATAAAGCTTGTCCCAGAAAAAAATGACGCGTATAGTTAACAAAAACAATATTCGACTTTGTTATATTTATTTGACCAGTTCGATTTCCGGTTAAGGATGAGTTATTTTTTCAAAAATCCACCAAGGCAGCATTTATTAATTTTAAAAATAAATCTTAGTCTCCTTTGCGTACTATTTGCTATTTCCGATATTTACCTAAGGTAGTTCCCGTCCATGTGGGCCATGTGCCATTCTTTTTTTCCACCCTCTATATGTTACGGAATAGTTCGCGTACTTGCTAACGTGGCATGAACTTTTTCGAAATCCCAAGACAGCACCCCAGAGTTCTAAAACTTCAGCTGTTTTGCGATCCAGAGCACCTTCTAATCTTAAAGTTGGAATGGAACGGTTGAGAATGGAATAATAATCATCAGCGTAATTGTAACGAATTACGAGTTAAATTAAAGTGAATTAAATTACAAATTCAAAGATGATTCAAAAGTCCTTTCCCAAATAATTTAAATTAAAAAATATGTGACTGAGCGCGCGGTTTAACCGTAAAAGCGAAATAGACAGACGAAGGTATCAATGGTATGAATAATATTGCTAATGAGGTATTGATTGACTATCTGCCTACCCCTCTGGGAAACATGTATGTGCTATAAATGTTTTAAATTAGTTGAAAAGCTCGGTAACGACACTTAAGTACTACCCAGCTTCGGTAGGAGTTAGACGAGATCACTTTCACCGACTAGCTGCAGTGAGCGAGTGCAGGTCTATAAATAGCAGCCCGTAATCCAATATCTATCCATGTAATTACACAACGTAGAGTACGTACTCGGATATTGGAGTTATTTGAGTAAACAACGTTTATTGGCGAATTATTTATTCTGATTAAATTAAGTAATTTCTGAGTTAGGCAGGGCTCTAAATTAGGGCGCAAAATAGCCACATCGCTTGTAGCGTACATCGGCCATTCTCAAAAAAGCAAAATTTTGCGTGTCCGGCTCATTAATTATACATAAATACGTTCAGACGTTAGTGCAATATTTTTAATTGTATACTTTGTGTATTTATCTAAAAGTAGCATACACATTTTATGTTGATTATTTATTTATTACTAATTA
Organism: Acleris laterana; assembly: GCA_963966035.1. Taxonomy (NCBI): domain Eukaryota; kingdom Metazoa; phylum Arthropoda; class Insecta; order Lepidoptera; family Tortricidae; genus Acleris; species Acleris laterana. The sequence continues at coordinate 14,512,149 of OZ014439.1, read as the reverse complement.
TTTCATTTTTCAAACCCTCGTTCGCCAATTACCATAGCCTGTCCGCACGCTACCTTTGTCTGTAAATCTGCTCCTCATTTAAGTCAGGGCTCATATGTACAATATGTGATACCATTACAATCAAAGGGTTTGAGTTTTAGTTTTTACCCGACTACTCAGTGTGTATGTACCTACAGTAGGTAGTTTTAGATATATTGTGGATTACAATCCATGTCTTATTCCTTGCGTGGTGCTGTAGATTAAACGGCTTGACGGATTTTCAGCTGCGTGGTATCATAAAGGCCTAAGCACCTGCGCTATTAACATTTGAAAATATCAAAATAGATGTAGTCGAATTTGTAAGGCTTGCTGTTTGTTAATCTTGCTAATGTATTATACTATAAACTACTGAATGAAACAAAGAAGGTAAAAAAAAGGGTTGTTTAGTATTTCTTCTATTCGTAAATACATATAATTATAATGAATGCTATTAGCACAGTCACCAGCAATTAGTTATTTATGTGACTGGTGCGCAATGCCTAATTATGCGTACAGTCGCATACATAACTTTATCTACATATCATAACATAAGTGTTCTACCTGTATTTGTCGTTACCCTGTATCTTAATGTTCACATTAAAGTATAGATCACCGATACTTTAACAATGGTTACTTAAGTGAACCATAAGATGTAACTACAGCGATAACCGATACTTTAATGACATGGAATACTTTAATATTAACATTGAAGTACACAAATGCCCTATATTAAGTAACCTGTATCTGTGGTCAACCACAGATACCTACACTACAGGTTACTTAGTATGGGGCATTTCTGAACATATTACTTATACAAAGTTATGATATCGATGTAGATAAAACATATTATTCAACATTGGGCCCAAAAATATCTGACACGCTGATTACTGGAAGCATAAGAGCGTGTCAGATATTTGTAAAGCAATGTTAGTTAGAAAATAGTCTTTCAACTGTACCAACGCGATCTTAGTGCGTGATAAGGAGCGGATATATTCCGCCGATCTTATTATATAGAGAAGGAAAATTATCACGCACTAGTGAAAGTGGTATGAGCGAGCAGGAATGTGGCATTGCGCAGCCGAGGAACGTATTCTCCACGTTACCACAGAGCATGTCGGAAAAGCAAACAGGGTTATATTTTATTAAAAATATAAATAATAAATAAATCAGTTTCCCAAACTATCTCCCAATTTTGCACTCACATTTTTCTCAGCTTCTTCGTTGCTTTTTAGAAGTTCGTTATTTTTAAAATTCACCGGAAACTGAAGTTCTCACATCTATGATATTAAATGTGGGTGCCCTTGTCCACTGACAAACGTGATCAGGATCACGCCTTGAATTAATTTTCATTTTACTCACTATCATCAGTAAGATCTAAAAATAGACTTCCAGTAGCCGCAGCTTGTCGCAGTTTACAAGTCCTGCAAAATACTACCTACTCAAACACCACGTTGCCGCTCCGTGAACAGAGTATAGTTGGTTGATTCATACTTATAGTTAACGAGTGTGGCTACCTGCATGCAAACTGTAACTGTAGATAAGAGAAATAAGAAATCATAAAGTGTCAAAGTGCAACAGTTATAGTTAGTTACAGTCAGCATCAAAAGTAGCTAAGCAGAATAACATGCTCAAAATGATCTAGACACGACGTATTATCTTGACGATAGAGTCGAGTGCAGATCATTTTGACCTCTTCGGTTGCGTAGCTACTTCTGCTGCTGACTGTACCTACCTGCGTTTGAAGTTGACTAAACCTTTATAAAGCTGGTCCGGCTCCGGCTTAGCCGACACGAGTTGAGCTGCCTGCGGACCCTCACATACAGGAAAAAGATAAATCTAGCTTTAGTCTTAAATCTAGATTTACCACTGAGAGTTCTATATATTTTGACAAAAGTAAACTAACTACTACCTTTATCTACTTAGATTTTCCTTTTTCGCTGGCCCTTTTAACAATTAACTTGAGCGTTTTTCAAGCAGCATTCCCACCACGCGTCTTGTCTTGGCCGCCCTCACTACACTCGCTGTCTACAGCAACAAGGCTTTAATTTACCGGACTGGTTTGCTAAACGATGAGTTCATTAGGTATCTATTTTTATAAATAAACGGTATATTCAATAAGCCCATCTAAATATATCTAATAATTGTTTACTACGCAAAATGTGACGCCGTTCTTGAGTCGTTAATAAGGAGTATAATTAATATCTTTTAGATGACTGCCCAAAAAAGGAGTGTAATGTTTTCAGGGTTCATGTATGTATGTAGCTACGATTCTTTATTCCACCATAACTTCTAAACGCCGGAGCCGATTAAGGTAAACGTGTATGGTATCGTTTGAATCCTTTCACCATCCCGGATGAGATAGGATAGGTACCTGATAAGTAAACTGTTAAGATTTAAAAAACAACAATGGCAAAATGTCAATTATTTATGTCAACAAGAAAAAGTCTACTAATTATTGCAATATCATTTGAAAGGTCTTAATGAATGAATAATAAATGTCAATGTGGTGGTCTTAATGTGTCCTGTCCATTTCAAATATACATATATATGAATATTGCAGCATTAATAAACGGGTTTAATAACAATATCAAAAAATGCAGTTAGGCTTTTGAAGCTTGCTTATCATTAAATTATTAATGGCATTACCCACTTATCAAATGATTTAAAAGCCTAGATGGTAGATCGTAATACAGGCAAAATAGGATATTTTGGCAGCACAAAATTTGTATATCAATGAAACATTGTTTGTAACTTTATCTCGGTACTAGAAATGAGGATCTGCCAGTCCTGCAAAAACGTCGTTTAATACACGTGCGTAGCTGTCATTTTCACTCGTCTCGAGTTTGCAATTGCATCAAAATATAGGTACTGTAACGTTTTAATTTATTGCCTGAATACTACTACTACCTACTACTTTTGTTTATTTTTATCACTTTAATTATAAAACTCCATAAATTGTTAGTTAGCTACTGCTTTCAATGCACGAAAGCGCACCTTGTTACTCTAACGTGCGCCGTCGCGTCCATACATGTATGTAAAATAAGGAGATGGGCATAAAATATAGGTATATGCATATATATTTGAAATATACAAAGAACACAAAGCAACGTAGGAAGTAATATTCCATGGGTAATTGAACGTGTGTCGTATGCACAACGGGCTGATGCACTGTGTTATCGTCTGTAATCTAATCACAGCCGGCTGTTGACTTTAATCGCCCATTGTAAACAAACAACACAAGTCAACAAAGTTTACGATACGATAATCTGTCTGACCATGTCTCAGCGAGTCTAATGATACATCGAAACATGACAACTGAAACCTGGCCCCTATCCCACAAATCTTTAAAAGCGTACAATTTGACAAATTTGTACGGATCTCCATACAAAAAGTTGACAAATTTGTTAAATTGTAGGCTTGTAAAGTTTTGTGGTATAGGGGCCTGACTGGCAAGTCTGGCAAATAGCGTGACGCACCCCTGCAGCCCTGTGAGAAAGAGGTAAAATTATACATTTGTTTCTTTGTTTGTATGTTAGGTTTACTCTCTGGAGCTACAGAAGCGATTAATAAAATTATATAACAAATAGGAAGCTAGACTATCCCGGATGTTTTATTTTGTTTAACCGGTATGTTGCAACTGTCGCTAGTACGTAATTTATATTATAAATATACATTACAGCCTATTCACACGTTCTTGAGGAATCATATAACACCCTTATTTAAATCACTCACAACTATAATACCACAATTTGAATATATCAGATTTAAATATACTGGAACTCTTAACCATTATTTTAACATTGCGCATTCGGGTAAAAAAGAGAATGGCTAAAAAAAAGACATAGTAACATAACAGGCAAGTAATTAGGTAAGTACTTATGTTAAAATAACGGAAAGGAAGCTAAAAGGAAAATGTTTTGCTATGGTACTAAGTACCTATTGGTCCTAATGGAGTATTCTTCCTATATACATAAACGACGGTGATTGAGACTACTTGTAGTGCTTTGTATTTCCTTCATAATTATTTATCGAGTAGTTATGTGGTAATTGAACAATAGAGGGAAAAAATGCGTTTGGCTAACGGGGTAACCATTATTTTATATGTGGTTAGGCCATTGATTCGGCGTTGCCTGCTGATACTACTTGCATGCTCGTATGTACGTGTGTGGTGCAGTGTTCCGCATGAAAGCGTTGCATCACTTCCAGCAACCGTGTTGGTGCCCCTGCGACAAGTGCACCTACAGCTCATCCGCCACTGGCCACCGGCAGCTGTCTTTAAGCAAACAACGTCTTTGTCTTGAGGATAAACACTGCCGCGGGAATCGTGTTAACGAGAATAATAAACGCCAGTAATCTCCTTTGTTACACTTACTGAAAACTTTTTAATCGTTATGCTTCAATTTAGGAATACTGTATCTTTAGCTCTTTTTTAAACAACAAAGTCGATGTTATAATTCAGCGCGTCCCGGTTTTATCATATATTATATCATAACTTTACACGGAATTCCTAGTAGGTACCTACCTACCTACGCAATTAAATACATACCTACTTAGTTAAAACTGACCTTAACCGTTTAATATTCCGAGTGCGTGTTTGACTTATCGCCTTGATCTTAATATTCAACAATTCACAACAAATTAAAATTCTAAATTAAAATGTTATAATAGACTATGATAGACCCGTAAATTGCGTTTTGGGAAAATAATCAACCAAATTCAAAACAAAGATTCTTTATTTTTTCTAGGTCCATACAACCATAGATACAATACAACCTTAATTGTTTGAAGTAAATTTATAACATACTTTAGTACCTCCTCGCCTACACGCAATCGATCTCCTATCAGACTATCTATGAAGGTTGTATAACACAATAACCGAATAACTGCTATTCAATCATATAGAGGTAGGTACTTTATATGCAAATATTTCTTGTATCGTAATATGTCTGTCTGTGTCCCACTTTCGCCGCAGTGTTAAATCGACGTGGTGCTAGCTGATAGCTGTGCGTGGTGGCGTGGTGATGTAGCTGTGTAGAAGGATTGTTATCATTTTTGTAATCTTTTCAGTTATTCAGTTACAATTTAAAATATCTTTAGTTCCCTAATAGAAGCAGGTCGAAATCTACATCCTGAATTTACTATCTGATTTCCTTGATATAGGTAACTATGTAGGGTGATTTAGCCGGTTTTCGTCCAGTTAGTGGAGTTGCCAGCTTTGGAGGACCCAAATAAAATGTTTAAGTAATAAAATGTAAATGCATTATATTTATTTTTAGTGCTCATATACTCTATTTTAAGTTTAGATATAGCATGAAGTTGTAATCTTAACTGTTTTTTTTATAAAAAATGATAATGATGAAAGTATGGATTTTACTAGTTTTCGTCCGAAAATGTTGGTTTCCGTCCTAATGTTATCTAGTTTTCGACCACTGTATTTGGGGTATAGTTTAAAGCCATCAAATCAAATACCAGACTTTTAGGTAGCAGTACTTTTAATAAACAAATTTCACATTTTGGTTTTTTAATTGTTACAGGACATATTCGCAAATAATTCGTATGGTATATATTTTGGCAGGAGTGGATGTGGATGAGTGGATGGACTCTTCGGAGTAAGATGCAGTTTTCTTTCTTGGATTTTTCCCAATGAAGTCATCTACAAAGAAAATAACGAGCTATAAAAAAAACTATAAAACTGAGCTATAAATGGCTTTTCTTTGTAATTGGGTTTTTTTTTCATTTTCTAACAAAATAAATATTATTTTAAAGAGAAACAAATAAAATAAATTTTACTGTCCGAAAACTTGTAAAGTGTATAAAAGCAGTTTTTAGTTTTCGTCCCCTGCAATTCAAGCAAATGGACGATAATATAATCAGCATAGGAGTAGTTTTTAGTTTTCGTCCACACCCATTAAAGCATGTGGACGGAAATATATTCAATATTTACAACAGTTTTCAGTTTTCGTCCACATATTCAGGATATTATTTTACCCACGCAACACTGACAAAAGAGTGGACGAAAATTGAATATCGAATCATGTAACCACTAAAGATCATTTCGCATTAAACACAAAGTAAAATCTTATACATTGTTGGATATTTTCATGATACCAAATATCATCTGACATTTTAGTTTTCGTCCAGGCGGACGGAAAACTAGATTTTTTGCAGTTTACGTTATTTAGTATTAGTCCGCTAAAATTTTATATGTTTACCGTTAATAATATAAGATTACGACATTAATTTAAGTTAATTATGTTCAAAATAAGTCTTATGCACCAGAACATTTATCACAAATGCGTAAATAACAGTAAAAACTCACCGTGAAATCTCTTGCTGGGACTATTTTTCGAGCACCGCGATGACATGCTCGTCGCACGAAATCAAACCGACAACTGCCGTATTTTTTTTTAGAGTCTCAACACGTCCTGTAATATTTTTAGGTTGGTAGGAATGATGCTTTGTTACTAAAGGGCGCGACTAGTTCAAACTTGCGCGATGACAGCTTTTTGTATATCTATTCTGTGCTTATGATCAAAACTACTCTGCGTACTGGACGAAAACTGGAACAGGACGGCAAACCGGCGAAGTCACCCTATATTATTCAATTATACCAGCTGCCAGAAAATGGCTTCCCAGTAGTGAAGACCATATTTTTTTATGCCAGATTTTTTTGTTGTTTTGGAGAATAATTTGGGTATCTATAGGTAGGTTAGGTTCGATAGGTGGGCTTTTATGCATGAAGGGAAAATGGAGCCCCGCACAGATTTGTTATTAGAAGGTGATTTTGTACCATAATGCGTTTTGTAGTTCTTTTTGCATAGATGTATGTATTTGACATAAGCGATTAACAACAGCTAGCGTCAATCCTATGTTTTCTGCAATTTATGCGATATCCCTTAATTTATTTTAGTAGCTCTCCGAAATGACTACCATTTTTTCAATACAACATTTAACACGTTTATGTGCGTAAAATTGTCTCTATGGTATGAAAACAATGCATTTTATTAATTTTACACATCGTGTTTCAAAGTAAGATTTACTGCTTAAGACCTACACAACCGATATCTAAATAGAAATAGTGTTAGTTTTTTTTTCTAAACATTCGGGTTCGATTCCCGAGTTGAGTACAGGTTTTATTTTAAATGTATGAATGCAGTTTTACTTCTTATCAAAATCGATGACATGGTTCCTAAGAACAGATCTTCCTATGTTTCAGACTTGCCCATACTGGCCGATCTAAATGAGTCTATACAATATAGGTAGGTACCTATAGGTCTGTACTATTCATTGGTCGACCCTAAAACTCGATATCTCTACGTGACCGCGATCATGTTGTTATAACATGGCATTTGCGAAATGGCTGCTTAAAAGCCTGCTGCCCCCGAAATATGGGCGCCTTTACCGCGATGGATAAAGCACTCCGTCACTCTCAAAAGTACCTATTTAAGAAAGTGACAGTTGTTTATCCACATCAAGAAACACGACAGTTATGGGCCCGCTGGTTGTAGAGCGTTTAGTAATTCGCGAGTTAAAGAGATGATTGGGCATTAAATTGTTAACCCTTTTCGGTCTTGCTGAAGTAAAGATACAAGCAAGAAATGGAATAGAGCCACGATTTCGTAACTTCCTGAAGGATACTGATCCATGAAGTCATATTTCAGCAAAGTTCAATTAAATTTGTGTCATAAAAGGTAGGTAGTTAAGTTAAATTTTGAGCGACATGAATGTGGTCGATAAAATGTACTATGCCTGGAAAAAGGTTAAGCCAGTTATAAAATATAATTACTTCTTTCGTTAACTAGACAATTAATGCTTTCTAAATATGCTTATACCTACCTATAAGATAATTTATTTTGTTTAGGTCAGACTTTTTAAAGAAAATTTCTATGGCCATTCACAGGGATTGAAAACCGGTTTATTTTCCGTACCGGTTAGAGCCGCACTTTGAGAGCCTAACCCATAATAAAGGTTACGCTCGCAAGAACATCGCTCTAACCGGTATCTCTATGTCGGAGCGTAAACAGGGAACGAAATCAATTTACCGGTTAGAGAGCGGTTCCTCCGTGTGGGGGGTGAATGACCGCTCGTTTAAGGAGACAGGATTGGTTTGCTATGGTATTAGATTGATAGCGCAGCCACCAGCAGCGCCTCGACGCGCGACAGCGGTCATTCATCCCGTATCGAAACACAGAGTAACCGGTTAGGGAGCGCTTCGAAATAACGTTCCCAAATCATTTCGTTCGAACGTAACCTAAATTATTAACCGGTTTAACCTAAATAAATACCGGTTTATTTGTAACCGGTTACAATCCCTGGCCATTCATTCGATTCGGCAAGTATTAAGTTTCTCTCCATTTTACATAACAAGACCTGACTACCAATTATTGAGGAGGTTTGTTTTCTTCGACGAATGTTGAATGATGTGTTGATACTTCGTGTGGAAGTTCCGATTATTCACTTGACGTTACTCATTCAATGATGCAATGTAAACAGTTCAAAAGTTCCTGTTAATCATTTATTATCAAAATACAACTCCAGCAGCTCGTGTAATAGTTATAATCAAGTGTTTGCAACGAAACGGGAAGTAATAAATCGGTAGGTACTGGTAACTTACGCTTGCGTATGTTACCTTTCTTTAATTAAAAATGGTAATCAAATCATGTAGGCAGGTACCTGTGTCGGCGAAGCAGCCCGCGCCGCGCCGGGGACCCGCTGGGCCCGGCAGCATCATTGTCCAGCTTCTCAGGAGATCGGAACAGCTTCCTGAACGCAGCAGCTACTTTTTCCTTCGATCGCGACGTCATTTTTCACAATTAAAACTCCACTTTCAAGTTAACACTTAACGAGTTATTAATAACTTTAACACAATTTATATTTACATCAAAACGTCTCGATGCGCCATATTATGTCACACAAACGTCAGGTTATATTTTTCAAATATTATCGAGTGTGTTCGGCCAGTGTTCGTGCATCGGCCGGCGTCCTCCGCGACGCGCGCGATGCGACGTCTTCGGCTGCGCGAGCGCTAGCTAGTGGAGTGAGAATTTCAGAGTTGGTTGTAGCGCTGCTTCGGTTATCGCTCGTTCGCGCGGTGCGGCGTGCGCGGTTGCATATCTCGGCGCCTCGCCGCGCCAGAACTTCTGCAGCTCTTTGTGCGAGTAAACTGCGCGTCTCAGCAGGAACAAAGTGCTCCTGGCGATTACGCACCCGGTGTCCTTGCAACCGGAGTATTTCAACAATTTCTGCAACAAAGGAAGACAAATATACTTAGTTGCTAAACTATAACAAGGCTCAATGTAGATATCTCAATTACTTAATTCAAACCATTTAGTTGGAATACTTTAACAAACTTATGCTATAGGATTATTGAGAGTGATACACTTCGAGCATTACCATGATCAATTCGCTTTTGCCAATTATCAACCCAGTTAAATTGAATTGGTTATGATCTTATCATCATCTCATCTCATAGTACCTACTACCAAGCCTTTATCCTGACATGTCCTCCAACGCAACCGTTTTGGTGGGCTAGTCCGTACAAAACTTTGGAACTCGTATCACATCCCTTTCACCTGTAGCTATTACGCTATTGAGTAATAGTGACGGGCTAAACGTAATTTAGTTCAGACTACTTTAGACCTTCGATTTTGCGAGACAGTTCGACGGCATACCAGCGTAGGTAAAATAAAGCCCAACATACTTTACTACTTACGCTACGAGTTGTTTACCAATCTAGAGGTCAACGTAACTACATCTCTGATCTCGTAACACCTCTATTGCATTAGCAGGTTACAGCTCATTCTGTTAGTCATCGTGTAATGCTTTCAACAAACACCTTTGGACAACAACAGGTAAGATGGCGAGATTGAGGTCGACAGGCGGCGGTAAACATGCGAGTGTGTCAGCGTGGCACACCGACGAGCAGCATCTGGACTATTGTTGCCACACAACCCGATCTACGCGGGACATCCTGATTTTGAGGGTTCTACGGACACGTCCCGATTTACCCTTGATCGGTACGCCAATTGTCCCATTTTCAGCAGATTGCGAGAGCGATCATAATATAAGATAACAACCGGAAATCAAAAACGGTATACCACATTGGTCATCGTAAGACGGGTGTAACACGCGTAATTTTTCAAATGTATTATGTATACTATCCCGATTTAAAACCCAGGTCCTGATTGTTTATTAGCATAGATGGTTTTTTGTAGGACTAGACCTGGCTAGACTAATTTAGACCAAGGCAGATTTACAAAAACCACACGCCCGTGAGCTCGACAAGGACGACGAATTTAGTTTGGTTGTCCGTCGAGTTCGTATCGTACTCACTTCGTAGGTAAAGTTAGCGCACCACTTTGACAGACCTGAGGGGTGATTGCGACCTATTGCTTAACGAAATCGCAATCGCACTTGTTTTCATTTTGAAAATCGAAGGCTTGTCTGCATACAAAATGGAAACAATTGTTCCGCTTTGAAGCCAATTGAGATAGCGAGTGCGTTAGGCAATAGCGACGCTGCTTAGACGATGAAACCTTGCTACTATAGTCAGTACGGTTTTAAGCACTCGCCTCTCCGGTTTTATACTTAGCTGATGAGAACATGGTCGAGTTGTTTAAGAGAATGAGCGACCTCGCTGTCGACGAACTCAGGGAAGACGTACGAAAAGTACATTTAACCCAAATGCAAGAGAAAACCACATTATTAAACGCACAAGTAAAATCAGCCACTCATCCTGTTTTTAGAGGAAAAGCGCGTTGCCAATTAAGAAGGATAGGTTGGAGTAGTTACCTGCATGAATGTATAATTTACGTACTTGATTATGAATATTATGATCTACGCATATACTCGTAGTAAGCGCACATAAAAATATTAGATATTTTTATAAAGCAAATTCAATACTTATCCAACTTGTACAGTCACCCAATTTGATTCTTGTTCATCCCACTATGCAACTACCTACATCAATGTGAAAGAATGACTCAAATCGTTACTTTTCGAATGAATTAGGTGTAATATGGGTTCGGAAACCGTCAGGGAGGAAGGACGAGTTTAAGTAGTCCCGTCAGGTCAGTGCGAACAATAGTTATTTGTTCAACAAGAGAGCAAAGTTGGTTTTTGCTGCGAGTGATGATTTTGAATCCCGAGTAAGCGAAGGATTCTATTATTGAATCACGAGCGTAGCGAGTGATTCTAGGTTAGAATCCTGAGCGTAGCGAGGGATTCAAAGATACGAGACGTAAAAAACTTTGGTCTCGTGTGAGACATACAACTTTTCACCTCAGCAGCGAGAACAACACAGCGTGAAGCTGGTAGGGCCAACGCAGGTCTTCCGTTGTGACCATTTGGTGAATACACGACTAAATAACGACACGATCGCATATGCATCAATTACAAGCATTTTTGCAAAATACTAATAAAATAAAAAGTGGAAAAAATAAACATGAAACAGATAAAACCTGTCACTCAACTTGATAATGCCGTAGTGCAAACACAACTTTATACAGCTTTATGTAGTCTGTGGCTTTAAAAAAAACCTAACTAGGCCTTTTCTATGGCTATTGGCTATGGCGGACAAATTAACAAAAATTACATCGTCATTTACATTACATTACTTTTTTTTTTAAGTACAATAATCCCGCTATTTTTGAAATGCGTTCTGAAACTGCCCCCGCGGTTTATGTCACGAAATTAAAGATTGTTAAAACGATAACAAAATTATGTAGATACATAACTTCTTATTTTTCATTAATTTTGTCTTCAAAACATTAAATAAAAAAAATGATTGTACCTACTGTATAAAATAGTTATAATAAACACATTTCAAAGTTTAACAGATAGTTTTATTTGCAATTTTACGGTTATGTGTGCATCCGAACGTGCGTTTCTTTTTGGGCCTACTATGTGTGGAATTTGAAAATCGAACTTCGAATCAAGTTGTTTCTATCTCTCGCTTTTTTCCTATCGAAGTGAAAGTGACAGAACAAAGTGAAGTTCAATTTTTTCGAATGTTGTGAGTAGCCCACAGACCACTTACCCAAGTGGTCTGTGGAGTAGCCCCAGCACTGCTCACGGCATTTAAAAAAAATAATTAAAAAGCTACTTTGCCTCTCGCTCGCAGCAAAATTGAATTTTGCTCACTGTTTTTAAGCAGCAAAACCTGCTTGTTTGAGCTGCTGAGGTGAAAAACATATTTTAGCGCTGTATGTAAATGTTCGCGCTAAAATGTGTTTTATGCGCTCTCGCTCTGACGGGACTACCTAAACTCGCCGCTGCGTCCGTTGTTTTTGAGAGAATAACACCCCTGAATAAATATATAAATTATTTCAGTGATATTAAGGAAAGTAGGTGTGATCATTACTTCACATCACATCACTAAGGTAAGTTTACCATCTAGGTACCTACTACTTACTACTTTTTATTAATTCAGATTAAAATAATTAATGTCCAAACACGTTTCTTGAAAAACGAATATAAAATACTGACTGTAAAATATTTATCTTCTTAATTATGTTAATCCTAAATTATCCTACCTACGCGTAGAAGGAATTTGTTCTAATCTGCAAAATACGGTATGAAATGAGCCAATTAAGATATTACTTACTTACTCTATTTATAACCTAAAATATTTTATAAAATATCAGGTTCTAGTGAACCTTTGTCACTAAATATTATTTACGATTAAATTATAACGAATGAACATATTTTCGGTGAGACTATATAAATAATACAAAGGTAGCCCGTCGTGTAGCTAATAATAGCAGAGCCTTTATAGCCGTTTATAAATGTCCTTGATTCGTCCTTGGCAATGGGGAGGACGATCACGAGGGTTTATACATGCCTATATAAGTACTCGTATGTATACCACTTGACTTGGCAGATTGCCAATAAACATTGACCAGTCCCATCCGGGCGTTGACGGTCGCGGAGAGAAGCATTGTTTCTTATAGTCACACATTTAACCTACTGAAGTAGGTATGTCAGTACGCATGATATGACTTAAGTTCGGTTGTGCCACACAGTTTGTTGAATTTAATCCTTTTTCCCCTTTTAATGAGATTTACGATTAACAGGTGTAACCAAACCGCCCACACGAGAACAAACAGGTCCAAAAATTTGTCCTTTCATATACAATATAAGTCCTTAAAAAGCTTAGGTACATTACTCTAATGGAAGTTGTACAACTGTTTTTGGTAAATTAAATGTTCTTTTGGAAGCTTTTGCTTAGTCTCTAAGTTGTGTTCGGAGTGCTTTCAGCGGTAAATTAAATAAAGAGACTTTCAGTTTCGATTAATGAGAACAGACTTCCAAAAAGTAATTTAAAAGCTTAGTTTCATCTTATTAGCTTTTGTCCCCGATTTTGTTTTTTATTTATAAACTGAAAATGGGTTGCCCATTCTGTTACACAGTCAGTAGGTACCACACATGTTAATTAGAGCAATACCCATGGATATTACAATTAAATAATTATTAAGGAAAGTAAATTTAATTAGGTATGTGATGTAATAATTATACGCGTTGTTAGGCGGAAAAACTGTTCATGTGGGTAGTACTTGCGCATTTCTATACTGCATGGCACTGTGAAGATCTACTTATGTAGTTTCTCTATAAGATTGTTAGTAACAGGGGTTAAAGAGCTGTTCATTCGGCCTAGAGCAAGTACCTACTAGTAGGTACCTATTCAGTCGCTGCGCGTCTGAGAAAAAGGAATTCAGGAATTTACTTGTCCTTCCTACCTGTAACCTTTTGCGGGTGGTAGGACCTTGTGCAGGGTCCGTCCGGATCGCTACCACCATCTTATCCATTAACCTACCGCCAAACAGCAGTGTTCGCATTGTTGTGTTCCGGTTTGGGGATAAGACAGCCGGTGAAATGACTAGCATAGAGGCATTCCATCTTAGCCTCAGGGTTGGCAACGCATTTGCAGTCTTAGGATTGCATTGCAGTCTTGTGATTGCGAATGTCTATGGGTCACAGTTTCCACTTACCATCAGGTGGCCTGTGTGCTCGTTAGTCTACTCGATGCCATAAAAAAAAAACTGTAACCTGTAACCGAAGTGTCTAGTTTACAAACGGCCACTTTTCAACTACTCGTATTACTTTGGAGGTTTAAGGTAGGATTTTATGCAAAAACGTAACTAAGATTTCTAATATATGTAGTTACTCGTAGTATTAAAATTATTTGAAGGTAGGTATGAGCACGCGAGAGTGTGGTTATGAGGAATATCGTGCACAGGCAGCAATTAGTGCTTTGAGTGTATACAAGCCAGTGATCTGGAGTACCACTGCCATTAGATTTTATGAACCACTGCGCGAAAGAATTGCAATTTTTTTTTCCAGTATTTTTTTCGTTAGAATCGACAGTATTATATATTGACATTGTTTGCATAAATAAACCAGCCTTGCGAACCTTTTTGGCATCAGAATTTAAGATACCTAATTAATTTGAATTCGCATGACTTCAAACAGCTCCGATTAAATGTTAGTGACGTTTTTTCAGAGAGTTGAGCTCACTACGTACCCACGCATTAAACCGAATTAATCAGCGGGCGTCCCTCGATATAGCGGCGATGTAGATCAAGAGACGAGGGGTCGTGAAGAGATCGGAGGAGGGAGAGACCTCCCGGCTCCCGTCCTCTCCCGCCCGTATGACGTCATAGCTTGCACGCCAACGCGAACTCGCCTTAATTTATACTTTTTCGGAGAAATATATTCTCTCTAGTGAGATGATAACAAACTGCTTCATAAAATTTAATTCATATTATTTTATTTATTTTTAGTTAAGTATTTCTGTTTTCGAAAAAACGGGCAATAGGTATTTGTTATCTTTATATGAATCAAAAAATAAAAAATATAGTCATAAAGATAAGGTGCAATCGAAAGGTACTAACTAACCCACCCAAGGAATTTACATGAAAATTTTAAAGAAGTAAAGTATTTTTGATTTTAGCAAGAAGTGGGGCAGATTGACGCGCGGATACAATGTACAAAATGTTAATTATACGGGGGTTATATTTAAAACTCACGATTTCATAAGTCCTTACTTGATGAATCACTCATAAGTCATAAGGTATCATGAGGAAACATTGTATTGCGTTATGTTATGTTATGAGTGTTATGACACATTGTTTCTTTTTGATAATTTTATTTTGACCATTTCATTGTTAATTCAGTTTTTCAGAAAACCGGCTGGATAAGAGACGAAAGTACGTTCAGGACCCAAAAATACGGTAATCAAATCACAGGACAAAAAAGTGCATTTAAAAGAAACTTACTGACTTAAATACTTCGGTTTTTAACTATTTGGTACGGCACCCTAAATCTTCTTAACCTAAGTGTATAGTCTGCCACGGCCACCAAAATGGCTACCAAAATGGACAATTTAAGTGAAATGAGAGAGCCACAAGACCAATTTACTAGTACGAAAGGAAAGATTCAAGGCAAGAACACGCAAGGCACGTGAGCGGGGTTTTAAACTACCACACACCACATCGTGTCGTCTCGGAGTTCACTCTTGTTGACATTCGCGGAATAAGCGCTAGGTCGCTACGTGAGTACGTGACAAAACCCCACCGCCTAAGGTAGCCTTTCCTTTAAAATATTTTCTAGAAAGCCCTAATGGAAAATGTTACGCTTAGATATAGGTAGGTACATGCTACTTGGTAGGCGCTGCAGGAACTTTCAGGGGTGATACCAGAGAGGTCATTTTGACTGTTGGACCAATTTACAGCTATGCGGAACGTTGATCTTGAATACCTACTTATTATTACGTTTGAACTTTATTTGTTGGTTTTTTTCCTTAAATATGCCATTTGAGAAGTACGTATACTATTTGGATCCACTGGCAAGGCACTTGGCTCGCTACTGTCCGATCGGTTTACACTACTGTACTGTCCACTGTTACTTTCCACCATCCACTGTCCTTAACCAATGTAAATCGGGCTTAAAGATCAAAAATATCCGCACATTATTTTGATATTTTTCAATGTATCCCAAATTCCCAACGCAGTACATTACAAAATATCAAAATAATATAGGTATATCTCCTATTTTGGTTCTTTGGTGCTCCTATAGGGTTCTCCTATTTTGGTTCTTAGTTTTGTACAGTTACCATAGTACTTGATACTCGCGGGAGTCGCAGGTAACCTAATTTAATAATAAATAGTACCTACGTACTAAATATGTGCGTGTTGACTTAAGAAGTATTTAAGTATTGGATTTGAACAAAATGTAAAATCTAAGAAACAAATATTTATAAAATCTATGTGATCTATCATAACGGAATGTTTTAAGTCGAATACATAGTACACATCTACATACATTGATAAATGTATAACTTCGCTCATGTGCTTGACGCAGTCGCGTAGTAAAAATGAACAAACGTGAGTGGATTGTGTAATAAAACTCTACTTCCTCGGCTCTACCAGCTCTACGGCGCGGCGATTGCGCGACACGAGAAACCCTAGGCTTTGCTCAGAGCTCTTTGTCGCCTTTATGAGCTTCGTATTGCATGTTTGTATAATGCATAACTATAAGTAAGCGGATTTTTTTACTATACTTGAAAGTTACAACCATTTTTAAGGTACCCTTATATTTTCGTCTATCTCGTCTCCAGTGGATTAAGTACCTAATTTAAAAAAGGGAATGAGAAATTTTATGAGGTCTCCTAAAACATTATACGAACTCAGTCGCCTATAGTCACTTTTTTGTTATAAAGATATCTCGATACCTGACCAAGTTAAATATTCAGTTCAACGAGCTCAATTAAACTGTTACAAAAAAACGCATAAACCAGTTTCAGGGTATTTTTTTCTAGTTGCTTACGGTTACGGAATGAATAACCCCTTGTAAGTAGGAGGTGAAAAAATACCAAGTTCTGGTCTCTTCGGATTATGATATATGTAAGTACTTACCTATTCGAAAAACACATAAGTATGTATAAAATATAAAAATATATAGGTATTTAAATTCCAAGCATAGATCTGTCAAGACATTTTAGGAGTTAAGCATGGCCCGACGTGCTCTTTAACCAACGTTTAATTTGTTAAGATAGTAGGTACCTACCTACCTGTCATTAAATTAGTTTCGTCGATCAACCGCAATTAAGGACAGACTCAAGCGTCTGGCAGGTTCAAGTTCAAGTATGATTATGATTACCTGAACGGGTTGACCTCAATCACGCGGTACTTAGGGCCTGTTGTTTGATACGTAGTTAAACTAACTAATTGTTAAAATTCGAATAAAGAACTGAAAATTTGACACATTTCCTTGAGATTCCTTCAAATTTTCGATTCCTTTTTCAAATTTTAACAATTAGTTAGTTTAACTACTGATCAAACAACAGGCCCTTAGACAAGAAGAATTTCCAAATCGATGTGTCGTGAGCGGCGCGACCATGTGGTCGGGAAATGGGATCCTCCCAAAGCGTGGGCCGGCGGAGTAAATGGCTCGGAGATAGCCGGTCACTTCGCTCAATGGTTTGACCCCCTGGCCACCTCGGCGCGACCCCCCGTGCGATCCCCCCTCCACCCCTACACATATAACATAGCTCCGGCAACGGCAACATTTTACAATTTGGTGCCGCGACCGTAAATTGCTTTTAATCAAATGTTATCAATCCCTACTGCCTGTAATTTACCGGGTAATTGCTGTGCTATGTTATTTTATTTCAAAGATCAGTAATCTTAGATAAATAACTGCAGAAACATTCCGGTTTCCTCAAACTAGTAAGACAAGCAACAATTTATTATTTTCTGCTTCCTCCCAGTCCTTTGTTCCGCTATACAAGCACTTTGGTTTCGCTCTTGCAGAGAAAAGCGAATTAAAAATAAAGTGAACCGGGAGGCGCAGGATGATATTGTGGTCGCGTCGGATAGTGAACATTCCGCAGTAAAAGCAACATGCCGGCGGTGACTGAATTAAATTCACTGTTTATGCTTTTCGAGAGTTTTCTTTATAAGTACCTACCTAATTATTTCTATAGGTAGCAAAGAAATTTCTATGAAAAGCATAAAAGTATAATTAATTTGAACAGAACATAACCTTTGTACCTATATTTCATTCAAATCAGATAGGTAGGCCCTTTGAGATTAATTCACAACCTATTGTCTGAAAAGTTCCGGAGTCTGCTCCGTTCAATGGGTTGCCATTCCCACCATTCCTAGCTTAACCGCTCCTTTATTTATCTCAGCCCAGCTGTATTTTAACTTCGCCGGCTTTGTCCGGCCAGCTTAATGCGAACGGCAAACATCGCGGGTCGCCGGTAATGATATTTTATTATGACTTCTAAATGGCGCTTGTTGCCGATTATTGTTTGCATTCATGTTTAGTTTTATAGTAGATATATGTACCTACGTAAATATTTCAAAGTCACGGTTTTGATTTCGCATGTAGTTAGGAACTTATTCATTAATTACAGATGTAGTGCAAAATGATTTTCCTTCGGGAAAACTCGGATCTCAATCGGAATACGATGGCACCCGAACTGTCAATCAATGATTGTATTAAATGAGTGACGTTTTCATGTCCATTAAAATGGAACTTTATTGTTTAGTGTCAAATGACAAATGCTGTCATTTGTCACTTTGTCATTGGACTATTGTTCCAGGCTATGACCATAGTTGTGTAGTTTTACGTTTATCAATCACACATGACTGTTTATTTTAAAACTTTAATCACACTCCCAATTGAGACATCAGTTAGATGCGACGACGAGCGTAGCGTGAAGAAACAAAAGCAAAGCGAGCATTGCGGGTCTTAGGTTAAAAAAAATCAAAGTCCCAGTGTGATAAGTTGGTATGGCACGGGGCGGATGGTTGGGTTTTGATAGGTACTTAGTAGAATATTGAGTCGTAGTTAAGAAGGGGTACATTGTTAACGATTCGTTCCTCTCTGCCTTTGCTCCGTTACTTCCAATGATGGTAGGTAAGCCAAGATTATGACAGAATTTACCATTTTAATATTATAAGCTCGTAGATAACCTTGTTCGCTTGTTTGTTTGTTACGATTTTACAGATAAACCGCCGAATCGAATTAAATAAAAGTGTGTGCAGAGCTAGCTTGAATCCTGGTGAAGGATGTAGAGATATTTTTTCACGAAGAATCGGATCGTTCCCGAGGGAATAGCTATGAACCACTTCTACACGGACGGAGCCGTGAGCAACAGCTAGTTAAGAACTAATAAAATAAGAACGAAACGAAAACGAAATACTACCTTTTTTTAGGATTACAATAATGACAGTTATTTTGCACACGTTTTCGCCTTTAACGAAGTCAAAATTAGAACTAAAAACAAATGTCTTTTCTATATGTAGATAATAAAATAATTAATAACAAGAATTTGTCACAAATGTTTTTCACATCAGCACCTATACAGGTACATTTTTGCTGTTTAAGTACACTGTTGCTCACCGTCATGTCGAATCGAATTCGATTTTACTGCGAGCGCGAGACAAAGTAGGTACCTAACTTTTTAATAAAATGTCAAAATGCCGACTATAGTGCGGGGTCAATATGAATGTATGAATGGGTGGCGGGTGGGTAAATGATGTAGTATTTTTTTCCATATTTTATTCATTAACTTTAGGTAGGTACATAGGTAAAGTACTCGCTGCCGAGGTGGAAAGTTGTATGTTGTTGTATGCAACACGAGACAAAAATTTATTAGTTGCTACGCTAGTGATTCTATTATAGAATCCTTCACTTACTCGGGATTCAAATCAACACTTGCACCAATAACCAACTTCGCTCTCTTGTTGCATAAATAACTATTTCAATATTATCTACGTAAGTAAATAAAATATGTTCGATTTTGACAGTTATTATTCTTCCGTTCAAATAATGAAGTACCTTGTTATAATTAATTAAAGGGACATACCGAGCGACAAACAAGTCATAGGCATCTTGTACGAGTAGGTACTTGTATTTTTTGCGCCACGGGAATCGTCTCTTCACTGCTATATTTAGACCACAAGGCAAACTTGTTAAATCAAATCAAACGTCTATTCAATGTCAATTGAAGATAAATAGAAATAAAGAACAACCCAACTACGCCCAACTAAGCTCGACTCTTTTTAGGAGTCGCTTGCGTTCTATTTATAACATAAAAGTTACTGGTTTTCTATGGGAAAATTAATTATATTATTGAACATCTCTGCCGAGGTAAACAGCAAGTGTCTTTAGAATCTTGATGGCCATCTTAGCACGAGGCTACGAGGGTGGATCAAATAGTACCCGTGTTTGATGTCAGGTGGCGTTACTTAGGAAAGTTGGCATTACCGTCGTGTAGTATTGACCTTATTAAATAATAAAAATGAAAACTGACAATTGTCTATGGCTCAGTTTTTTCTGGCGGCAAAATTTGTAAGACTTGTTTGGTTTTTCGTACAAAATGAAAAAAGAGCAATAACGTTCCGTAATTCGCTTCTTATTTTTGGATGGAAAAACATGCGAACAAATAAAAGTTAAGTTAGATGCTGTCTACGGAGGTGTTTCACCGTCTATGACTACCGTGAGATATTGGTTTAATGAATTTAAACGAGGTCGTACATCTGTTTTCGACGAGGACCGCCCAGGACGCCCGGCAGACGTGGTTACCGAAGAAGTCATGCAAAAGGTAAAAAAAATATTGGTTACCGATCGACGTACCAAAGTGCGGGAATTAGCAGAGGCTGTAGGGGTGTCGTACGGAACAGCAATTAATATAATACACGATAAATTAAATATGAAAAAAGTGTCCGCCCGATGGGTGCCGCGATTACTCACGGATGAAAATAAGCGGTTACGGTTGTCAATGTCAAAGGAGTGTTTGGGCTTGTTTGAGCGAAATCCGCAGGAGTTTGTCCGTCGTGTTGTTACTGTTGATGAAACCTGGATTCATTATTATACACCTGAGACCAAGCGGCAGTCTAAGCAATGGATTTTTTCTAATGAATCTGCCCCAAAGAAGGCAAAAACAGTCCCATCAGCCGGAAAAGTCATGGCCACGATTTTTTGGGATGGTAAGGGAATAATCCTAATAGATTTCTTACAAAAAGGGAAAACTATCACAGGGATGTACTATAGTGAGTTATTGGACCGTTTTAATGAAAAAATAAAGGAGACACGGCCCCATTTGGCAAAGAAGAAATTGTTGTTCCATCATGACAACGCACCAGCACATTCATCCAAAATTGTCACTGCCAAACTAACCCAACTACGTTACGAATTGCTGCCACACCCGCCTTACTCGCCGGATCTGGCTCCCTGTGACTTTTTTCTGTTCCCCAATATGAAAACATGGCTCGGGGGAAAGAAATTCAGGTCAAACGAAGAGGTTATAGCGGAAACAGAAGCGTATTTTGAAGAGTTTGACAAATCCTACTTTTTGGAGGGGTTAAAGAAGGGGCCGCAACGCTGGGAAAAGTGTAAGGATCTAGAAGGAGATTATGTTGAAAAATAACATAAAACTTTTAAAAAATATACGCGTCTTCATTTCTAACACGGGTACTTTTTGATCCACCCTCGTATTGCTATTCTATCGACATGGCCAGCTAATGTGCGCAGTACAGGTAGTTTACTATTACGATGCACGCAGAAAATAAATGGCGCTCGAGAAGTTGCTACTTCCTGATTTGTAGAGGTATGCTGAGCAACATGAAACTACTATTGCGTGTCCACATCGCCAAAGGCGGTACGAGCCCTTACACAAAGACTTGTATTCGAACAGGTTCACAGCAGATGCAAGTACTAAGCTCATAATGTATCTTAGATAATCTGCGTCACTTTAAGTACCTACGTAATAGTAGAGGTTAACCACTGCCTCTGTATGTGCGTAGCAATAAGGAAGCCAAGCGACTCAACCACCAAATTACATATAAAAAACGCGACGAAATCGTCTAATTTTGGTGACGCAAGAGTATTTATTACTTTAATTTAAATGATAAATAGGTACCTAAATATTTTAAAGCTCGAGTTGATATGTTGGTACCTTACCGATTCGGTAGAATTCGGAATCGGAATTAGTCGCGGTTCTGTAAATAAGTGTAGTTAAGCTAGGTCACTCACTGCTCTTGTAAAAATCGCTGTTTGTCTTCACATAACGGATTTCTAACTTTGATTCAAATTAAGAATAATAATGCTCCTTATTAGAAAAGAACATATACTTAGCGACTTTTATACACGAATTGACCTTTAATTAGGTACATAGATTAGATAGTAAAATAATTTAACTAAGTTACATATAGGTATATTTTTTACATGATATGCCTGGATGAGAATTGCGAAATTGTTCTTTAGTTGACTTACTTAAATATTTATTCATTTAATAAAGTTTGATAGAGGTATGTTACGATTTAAGAGCTATACCACTGTTTCACGGAATTTCGCAAGCAGATAGCATAAAGTACTCACTCTCAGAACATAACGTACTTTTATTTTGGAAAAAAAAACAGTTCTCGAGGGAATCGCGATAAACGATTTGATGGCGAGGAACGACGCACACTTTAGCGCTTTGTCAGTTTAACGTTAATCAGTCAAAGGCGTTTAAAAGCCACAAGGTAAGTACAAAAGCTACTTATAAGGCGGACTGTACCTACATAGTTATATCAATGTAATATCTTTACGGTACAGCTATATCCATGGCTGTGAGTAAAAGTGACCTAGGTATTATGTTATTTCACTCTTGTTGTGGCTTAACACAGTCAGTGATAGTATAAAAATATGTACCTACAATATGATTAACACTTATTAGTCTTATTACATAAAGGTAAGAAGCGTTTTAAATATTGTGGATTATTTTATTCCAGGTGAGATCTGACTAAAGTGGATTATTACGTTTCTTTCCATGTTCATCGGAGTTAAATGTAAGTACAAAATTGGAATCGTATGCAACCTCGATGCAATGAATGAAGTCCAACGCGTGCATTAAACACGAGACGAAAATTGACACCGCGTTTCCGATGCAATACGCAACCGGACAATGGCTAGATGCCTAGCCTGCACCAGCAATGTAAACAGAATCCTATTAAAGATACCTACACTGATTTATAGTGCATCAAAGGCCAGTTATGCATATTTCGAGTTATTAAATGTTTATATGATGTAATTAGGTAGGTATTAATTGTACGGAATTTATAGAAACCGCATTATGTGTGGGATCTATGGGACTTTATGGTATAAACAGCCAATATATGTTTAATTGCCAACATGTTTAAAAAGTTTCTGTACTAACAGGTGGATCAGATCAATACAAGCCAAACAACTGCTTAATTTACCAATGAGTTCGAAAGTAGTAAATACGAAGCTAAGCAACAAAAAAACAATGACATGATAATGATATTTTGAAAATCCGAAATGACATAAAAGCTATTTTTATACTAATCGGAAAGTATGACAGCAGTTGGTATATGAAGGAATAGTTAGTGACAAACTCTACGGAGCACCCCATGTTTTTCCATTTGCACTGTTTATACTTACCGATAATATTCTTAACAAGATTAGTTCGGAGTGAACTTGAATGATAATAATGGTAGAAGCATTTCAATATGACCTGGTAGAGAATGTCATTAGGCATTAGGTTCACTACTTTTATTTTAGTGCAATAAATATTAAATAAATAAAAGTAGATAGACCTCAATGTCATCCCCAGAAGCGGCCGATGAAAAAATACACTGATATTTCTCCATTTCTTCAAAGGTTTAAAATGGAAAACCAGTTACTAACGTAAAACGTAACTTAAAGTTTAGTTTATATCTAAAGCAAGTAATTAATTTCGATGTCAAACAGTGTATGTTTGATTCGTCTGACGTTGATAAAGAGTCAACATTAAACAAGGCTGTCACTGAAACAGAATGAATACGTGTAAACATGATATCGTGAATCGTGTGTGAAAGTATGCGGTGCGTGCGCCTGGTGTCCGGGAGCCGCGGAGCACTCACCTGGTCGGTGGTGACGGCGCTGGGAGCCCTGACGCACGCGGCCGAGCGCCGGCCGTCCGCTCGCGCACTGAGCGCCGCCGCGCCGGGCGCGACCCATCGATCCACCCTCCGCCCGTCACTCCACAACATCCCCGCGCTCAACCTTATTACAACTGTAATACGAGCCATACTTTACGCCAACACGCCGACGACTAATACGAGACCCGTCAGATATTAACGGCCTTTACGTCGAAATCGTGAAGTGTATATTCGTACATACACTCACTTCGGGTAAAAAGATAATGATAATGTTCTGAATAGCTTTAATCGTGACGATACCAGAGCTTGTTATCTTTCAACGACGTAGTATATTTATCTTAGTTTGTTACGACGTAGCGTTAGCGATATGAGATACAGGACTAAAGACTGACATGGGAATAATGAACGTGGGGCTGGAAAATAATAACATCGTGACTAACAAATCATATAGTTTTATTATATATATATATATACGAAATGATAACTCATAAAAATCACAACATACGATGGTTAGGTCACTGTACAATTATTTACTTAATTGACGAAATGCCTTTCCAGACCTCATTTATCTTACACTATTTTTTATAAATATGATATGTTTCATTAATGATGTATAAATATTAATATCTCTCATGTTATACTGTTATCGTTAGTCACTAAAGAACTATAGGAAATCCTGTATATTACTATAAAGAACTGGCTACATCACACACACTACAAACAAATACGTAGGTATAATGTTTGATTTCTATTAAACACACGAGGTCGTCGAGGAAGACTTATTGAAGAAGCATGCAAAAACTAGTTTTGAAAACCTCACTGCCCAAATGTTTTATATTTCATGTACAGTGACATAAGGACGAAACTAAACTCACATTGTATATAAAAATAGTATAGGTATATATCGAGTCTCTAAGGAAGAACCAAATACCATACAATCATGTCTAAAACTTCCGGACTTTGTCTACGTACATTAGGGATCCAAAGACAATATTTTAACATATTGTTTTTTAAATATGGAAGCTTATACAAAGGAAATGTACTTAATATAGTATTATATACATCATAACTAGATTAACTCCTTAACTAATATGCGCAGTCAAACATCTTCTCAATTCATACACTCGAACCTTCAACTCGATATTGTAACTTACTAACTACGTATTGCATATAAACTAAATAGACTTGGTACATACGTCTAATGACTCACTTGGGATTAGTATTAATAGTATACACTCGTCGGACCTGCGATCAACTACGCATATCGTTGCTTCATCATCACCATCATTCGTCTTCTGATTCAAAAACTTAACAACGTTGTTGATAACCGTTTTAAATTAAAATATTGCTATAAAAGGTAATTCGGTAATTTTAAAAGCAAGATTACTTAGCAGCCAGTCGTACATTTTGTAAGAGCGCTCGTAGTTTTGATAATCTGCCCTTGCCCGATTGTTATAACAGAAACGTCAGTGCGGCAGCTCCGCTTCTCACCGGGACACCACGGCGGCGCAACCAGTCACCGCCACCAACCAAATATATACAGCTTTATGGAGGATATCTCGCCCGGTGTCCGCTTTGTTGCGCATAGTCATGAATTTTATTAGGCTATTCCCAGTTGTCCACACCTCCTTTGTCCACAGTGGACAACTGGGGGAAAAAAAAACCCAGTTGTCTACAGTGTGGACAACTCTCCACACCCTCGAAGGGATTTTTTATTATCAGTTGTCCACACCTAACATCGAGGGTGTGGATAACTGGGATTATTTTTCCCAGTTGTCCACACTGTGGACAAAAGGGGTATGGATAACTGAGAATAGCCCATTTTGTTGGTGGCGGCGCAACGAGTCGCAGGGGTATGATGTCCGGTGAGTAGCCGGGCCTTATTAATAGGTGCTGTGTACCTTAACAAAACCGGGTAGTTGTAGTCCTCAGTTTTTAGTTCTTATTTTTTACTTAAATAAAGCTGTTATCAATTAAATACTTCTCTGATTAATAACTGTATGCTGAACAGAACTAAGCGGATGCTAGATGACTGATTTTTATTTGATACTTGCTTGTTATTTGCGTAACCATTGCATTCTACATTTTATAAATGATCTCCAATATTCACCACAAATATATTGCATGTGATAATCTGATGTTATCCATTGACCGTTGAAACAAATGTGTACAGTCAATTACAATTAAATTGGCTTTAAGGGTTCTAGAATTCTTACTTTGTACGTTCAGGTGTTTACAAGTAGATCACGAACATCATATTTATCATAAATAATACTTAATAATCCATTATGTACAGTTATACACTCGTTAAATGATCTAGTGTAAATGCTAATCTAAATGCTAATGCATTCAATCCTAAACGCAATGGTTTATTAGCTATAATGTAAAATAACGTACCTACCTTATTAGCTACATAGGTACATCCGACGCTGAAACAGGCGTTTGTAGTATTTGTACTTTAAAAACTTAATTAATACAATGTAACACATAATAAATACTAATAACATGATTACAACTTATCATCTAGAGTAAGCATTATTATGACCTGCCTTGTCAACAATGTCAACCAAGGACAGCGACTAGCAGGTTGCAGCCTTAAACAAAGGCAGCAACGAATTCCTATTCGGTCACGACAATTATAAATTCCAACATCAAACGTGTCGTTCTCGTAACCTAACGGCAAGACCGCACATGTCATGTCTATAAAACACTTCAAAATTACACGAGCATCGGCGGTGACGTCGATGAGAGGCACGAACCTATAGCACCTTCGACCGGTAACTACATCTATAGTTAAAAAATCCCGTAACGCAATTAAAGAGTTATATTGGCACATTGTGTAATATTATCGTCACAAGACATTTAACGGAACTGTAGAGTGATTTTGTTGGGTCACAAATAATGATATTTGTATATGTAAAGAGTATAGGTGTAAGGCGTGTGGCCGGTGGATCCAGCCGCGGGGCGCGCGCTATAAGCCGGTCTCGGTCCACTGCTAGTCGCCGCGCCGCGCGCGCCGCGCCGCCGCCGTGTCGTGCCGGTACACCCACACCTGCAACCGCCGCCACTACACACCACGTCCGCGCTGACTGACACTCGACTATGTACCACTCGCATTGCATCTAACTAAACAGGCAATAGGTGAAAAACTTAAGTAAATTACCTCTTGCATGTACATACATACGTTTACGCCTGCTATCCCCGGGTGGGGTTGGCAGAGCTACAGAATTACCTACAGCTTGCACGTAGTTGTGTATACAAATAATATGGAATTAACGCCAAATTTCAAATACAGAATGTCGAACGGTCTATACAGATGTGTTACAACTACATGCAAGAGGTCATTTACTGAAGTTTTTCGCCTATACCGGGGTAAACAAAGTACTTTTATAATGACAGCAACTGTAGTAGTGTTGATATAAGGGCCTTCAGTTACCGTACTGGAATTATGCACACAAAAGCAATGTTTAGTTTACCCATTAACTTATCACTATCACCGAAATTATCGTTTGTGCCCATTACGGCGGGTCTATTAATAACTAGACTGAGAAAATGACATTTGATAAAAATGATGTACGGTTGGGTTTTAATACATTTACCAACTACTTTTTTAATCCGCCCAAATGAGACCCGCCCGAACCGTAAAGTGTCATATTCACGCTAGGAGAATTTGCGCAAGCAAAATATTACTCGATAAAGTATAAAGTCCGATTGACCACTCATCCAACCCCTCTATCCCTCACGCTACTCCAGCCAAATCCAGTTAGGAGATTAAAAAGGGCCTTAATGTATTCCCTGACCGAGAGGAGCTGAGCTGGGGCACTGGCCCTGACTCACCAAACCCCTCATGAACTACAACCCACCTGATCATAGTCTAGGCGACTGATAGCAGGTCTAAAAGAGAAAAAAAAACACCCTTTTAAAACATTCGTAAACTAACATTTCAGTGTACGATGACCAGCCAGGGTAGCCATTAATTTAGTATTGATGTTTTGCTTGTTTGAATTAGGTATGTACCTACAACGTCAACTTTGACACAGGTGTAACTCCAATTCACGAAACACACTTGTTATCTCATTCCCACATTGAATTATATCATGTGTTATAACTTATAACACTTATAACAACATAAATTATTATGTTACATAATACTTTGAACACACAATCAAACAAATCAACTGATCGTATTTAAATCTCGGCGATAGAGTTAAAACTGGAAACATACCAACACATACTTCGCCATTTAAACGGCAGCTATAGTCATAGTGACGTATTTGGTGACTTTATGTATCCAACGCTCGGTTATCTTTTGTATATTTACGTTGTTACAATCGCGCCAATCAAATCATTCATTTCACAGATAGGACCATAATGAGTAGGTACCTATTAGGACTTACTTGGAAGAGTATGACTACATCTAGCGAGACTTGAAGCGCCCCACACACCCAGAACTGCGTGGGCGCTTCTCTCATTACAAAATAAGCAGTCTTGAACACGTCGCCGCACGTCCACATTACCACCATACTAAGGCTGAAACAAAAAATGCCGTTCAATATCTGCCTGTAAATGTATAGGTAGGTACTTAAGGTTAATATCGATTTTCTATCATGTTTATTTAGTGGAAACATGGTGTACCAGTACAGTCCTAGATAGACGCGGTGTCAGCACTTAGTAGAGGAGGTCATTTGCAATTATTTTGACCCTATCATCCAAAAGTGAAGCATTTTCGAGATAATTGTCATTTAAGTTTTAAAGTAGTTTTTCGGGCAGTTGCCGCGGGATAATACTCATAGCGATAAATGATTTCTACGACCACGGATTCGCGAACAAGAGCTAGTTCATATAATAAATGTGGGTTTTTTTGATAACGTTCTGTTTAGTTATTTGGTGAGCCCTATCAAGTGTACAATTACTGACAAGTTGACAACTGTGACTCAACTGAGTCATGTTTTAACTTAGATCTTTTTTCGAATTAATATTAAATTTTGCTCACAGATAGATCATGCTTAAGACTAGGTCGTAAGATTTCGAGATAAAGAAAATCTACTTCTATCTAAAACTATCTAGACAAAGCGAGAGTAGCTAGCATCCATAAAGGAAACCTTAAAGTTGGCAACTCATTTGTAAGTCTTGAAATTGAAAGTCTGTGGGCTTCAGAGCTACTATTCAATAACTTTTACCTCATGCCTTCCGTGCTCTTGTTCTGATGGTTTTTGGCGATCTGCGGG
The DNA here is from genome assembly GCA_963966035.1 of Acleris laterana. NCBI lineage: Eukaryota > Metazoa > Arthropoda > Insecta > Lepidoptera > Tortricidae > Acleris > Acleris laterana. The sequence goes on along the minus strand of OZ014439.1, from coordinate 14,482,970 downwards.
GCTCCGAGCATGGCCTCCGTGAACACGGCCATGAAGCCGATGAGCTCCACGAAGGGCGCGAACTCGATCAGCAGGTACGTGACCGCCGCGCCGATCACGGAGAACACCAGCATACAGTCCACGTAGCTTTGGAAGTCAGTCCATGCCCAAAAATACTTCCGTTCCATATCTGAAATTAATCATGTTAAAAAACTTAGCATTGACTGCAATAGGTAATAACTGCGCATGTTTAGATCAGAAAATAAAAACATTAATGATATGAGCAAATAAGACCAAAAGCAGACTGGACCCATTTGATCATGTTTAATTTTTATTAATAGTTTTTACTGTATTGCGATAAAAACATATCCACAATATATTTAAATTGAATCATTATTTTTTTTCCTTTATAGTAAAACAGGACAAAATATTTAATAAGTATAAAATTAATATATGAATAATTTAAGGTAAACATTTAAATAAATTGTTTTCATTTTGATTCACGGAAAAATAATCTGCATTAGAGTGAAAATATTTATCTTTTGTATGTATACTGAGGCTGAAACTGTACAAGCTATATTTTTTGAGATTCTTAAACTTTTTTTGGGACTTATAAGAAAATAAAAACTTTAAAAATACCATTGCAGTGTTAGATAACAATTGGGCACTAAAAAAATAAAACTCAACTTTTTGCTATGGCAAGCAAAGCAACATTTTCACTGGTGATAGGTTGTAGAGGCAGATGTAGCCATGGTGCCCCCAGGAGCCGTACATCAAGGCTGGTTTACGAGTTAGGTTCATCATCTCATCAATCTTTTGAACGCCTTATGTCAAATACAAAATGTGCCAGACACACGCCCACCATGTTTGCAATGCTATGCAAATTAAAACTTAAATGATACGAAACATATAATAATCTCTCTCTCATATAATTGTCTCTTTTAATATTGAACTCGTGTAGGCTGTAGCCGACGATGGTGTCAGTGGCGCAACTTTCAGCGGTCGGCCAGTGTGGCGTTCAAAAGGTTAAACCCCCAGAAATGCTATTCTAGAGCCATGCAATATTGATGACATTAAAGATGAGCCATCATAAGCAAGGATCGGAAATTCATGTAGATTGTTACCTAAACCTTGGCGGCGCGGCGGCGTTTTTGTTCAGATGTATGGAAGCACACTCAATTTTAATTTATTAATAAAAATCCCGGGATTTCGTTACAAATTACGTTAAGTATTTACAGTAACTATTTGAAGTTATTTTCTAAATAGCTTAGACTTACTAAATGTTACTTAATTGACATAAAGTTTTGTCCTAAATGTAAAATAATAAACAGAAACGTTTTGTAGATTCCCGGAACTTCTATTATTTTTTTTTTTTAAGAACGTCTTATTTGCTTTCTTTGTTGTTGCCAGAATTTTGCCAACTTTAGAAAAAAATCTATCCAAATTTCCGATCCCTGATAATAAGTGTAATAACTGTAACTTATCAATCAAAACAATTATGACAATACGAAAATAAAACTATATTATTATGCCAGATAAAATATAAATTATATCATTCATAATTACAATTCCGGGTATCCAAATGATGTACAGTAATAAATTGTTTATTCATGTAGCAATGAGAAAGACAACGTAATGTTCTTATGCCAAAGGCAAATGACAACTAATGATAAGATAATTATATGACACACAGACAGATTTGACCTGGTCATTGCTCTTACAAAGGTCAACGTATTCTTAAAGCATTCACATGTAATTTACTAATTGGGTTGGAAATGATAACTATGATAGAGTGCAATGAACTATAGCAAAATCAAGATTTACAGCAAAATGATATCTATTTTCACTAGGTACACATTATTATATAAATAAGTTAAACAAATAAACACTGTCTCAAAATTATATAGGAACGTATGAACCAGCACATGCCATGAAATATTGAACAGAACCAATAATGATTGTTAAAATGCTGCACCAACAAACACATTCCAAATGTCAAGTAAATTAAACAAATGCTGTGAAATCAACACAGAACTTGGGTGAATGCAAATTAATTCCAAAGCAGACTCTGAAACAAAAATGAAACTTAATGACAAGACATCACACTGTGTTCTCGCATCCAATACCAAAAAATGAGGTTGGAAGAAGCAGTGGGCACTCACCATGGAACCGGCGGGGCTTTTCCCCGCAAGGCACACCACTTTGCTGCTCCAGCCAGCGGGCCGTCTCATCCGGCTGGTCTGAGCCGTTCACACAACATAATAGGATATATAACATGAATATTGCACCTATGTCACCATCAATTACACCAACCACCAAACAAAACATACAATAATGTTAAAATAAAAAAATATGCTAAAAATAATAAAGAAAATTAGTTTAGTATAATAACATAATAAACATGAACTAAATAATGATAATAAAATAAAAAAATAAAAAGAAATAAGGTTTCAAACAAAAACATTCTGAACAATCATAACATTTACCAACTGATTGGTACAAACTCAGCTTACATATTTAATTACTAACCTGTAAATATTCGCTCCCTCGCTCTTATAATTTGGTTCTTTTTGCGAACATTGACACAGAGGTGGATCATAACAAACATTGTAATGTTCATTACAACACTTTGAATTAGGAGGGGCAGCTCATACCGTTTACCAAACCTACAACATAAAATATAAGGATTTGTAACAGATGATGGAATCATTATTGCTTGTAATATGCACCATATTGTACGTACCAGAATAATATGCGCAGCGTATTAGCTACCAACAGTGTTAGACAAACATAAAGTGAAAAACCCTCTGCATCTTGTGTTTTCCTAATTTGTCGATATTGTGGAATGTAAGGTGCAACTCCTCCTATAATCATGGCTCCAGCTGCACCCCATCCTACCAGGTGGCCTACAGTCAGCCCTAACTCGTCCGAAATTATCCAATCCATTATTTATTATAGTATAAACTTGCACCAACTAATTTAGATATTTTGCAAAAAGGTATGAAGAAGATCAAAAATGTTTATTTTTACTTTTAAAGTTCTCCATGTTCTGAAGATTTTTTCTTGAAAATTTAGGTACGTGGAACTGACTCCGTTTAAAAATTAGCAGATGGATTGGAATGAACAAAATAAAAATTGATTATTGGTCCTGTCATCTATCTGACAGCGAGTTGAGCACAGGTTGCAGACAAAATGATTAAATGCGTTTTGTTCAGCTCAATGCATTTTTCAGCGAACCTATTCTCGTACTAATAGAGAAAATGACAGTGGAGTAGGTACATTACATTACTCGGAAACAAAACACAGTAGTACCATCTGCATGGCGATTTATTTGTGTTTTATGTTTTGTTAATTAATCTATACTTTTCTCAAATCTTGCGTATGGCTTTTACCCTTGGAAGAAAAATAGTTTGAAGAAATTATAGCTTGGTAAACAAAGTGTTGGATGTAGTGACTAAACGACTGATAAAACAAAGCTTTTATTTTTTCTTCACATCAAGGAGGACCTTTTGGGTATAACTTTAATCAAGAACAACGCTCTTATGTTACCTGAACTCTTTTGCCAAACTTTCATGATTTGTAGGTACTGAGCAGAATAAACAGCTCTTAGACTGTCCTTAAAGCCGGGAATACACGTCTTTTACTGGCACTCTTGCATAACAATTCAATTAAATTGGGGATAAGTTCGCCTTTGTACATACTTACCTTTTTTGTTTCTGTTTATTTTAGATTTGTTATTTTCTGTTTGTACAATAAAGAGTTTACATACATACATACAATTCGTTCCAAGGCCATCCTACTTTGATTTGTATACACTAACTGGCGTGCCTGTAGGCTGTACCTATCACAGATTATAGGATATGTCTAAAGTACCTATCTGGCCAGCAATTTTGATTTACTGGCATGCATTATGATGGAGGGTTCGTGGGGGCTGCAAACCATATGCTTATATGTATCAATGCATTCATTTCTATAATAAATTACCTGACGTAGTTTTAAAGTTACCCTTTCCAGCTGTTCACGCCAGCAGCGCGTGATACCAGGACCAGGGCGACAGCGGGGCGCGCGCTCCCCGCGCCGCGCCCCGCTGTCGCCCTGGTCCTGGTATCACGCGCTGCTGGCGTGAACAGGGTCCCCGCCTTGGAAGCCCTGGCTTCCAAGAGTGTCTTCATCGTCGGGTTCCCGGAGTGGTAGGAGGCAGACTCGATTCATGGCCCTCTTTACGATGCCTTTGGCCGTTTTGAAGTCTGCCACTCTGGTGATGCCATCTGGGCCTTTATATAAATGGTGCGCTCGTCCTAGACGCCATCGCATCGGCGGAACGTTGTCGTCTTTGATGACGACGAGGTCACCTTCCTTCAGCTCGTTCCTTCTCTCTCTCCATTTTGTCCGCTGCTGCAGCTCGCTCAGGTACTCGTCATGGAAGCGGGTCCAAAAGTGCTGTCTCATTTGTTGTATTCTCTGGTATCTATTCGGACAGCGCGTAGTGACGGGTGGCTCCGGTAAGGCTGTTAGCGCTCGCCCTATCAGGAAGTACCCTGGACTCAAAGGAGACAGATCAGAGGGATCGGACGTCAGAGGAGTTAACGGACGGGAGTTAAGGATCCCTTCAGACTGCGCAAAAAGTGACGTGAGCTCCTCAAACGTCAGTTTAGAATTACCTATTACACGTTTTAAAAGTGACTTAGCCGATTTTATGCCTGCCTCAAAAATGCCCCCGAAATGAGGAGAATAGGCCGGACTAAAGTGAAATTTGATGCCCTGGTCGTGGGCGGCCTCGTTCATGGCCTTTTGGCTTGCTCGCAACATTCTGCCCAATTCGTTATAAGCTCCCACGAAGTTGGTGCCATTGTCACAATAAATATCATGAGGCCTGCCACGACGGGATATGAATCGACGAAAGGTCATGAGAAAGGCCTCAGTACTCAGACTGCTCACTACTTCTAGGTGCACAGCCTTGGTGCTGAGGCATATGAATAGACATAACCGGCATTTGGATAACGTGCATCCTCGGCCCTTGCGATTAGCAATTTGAAAGGGCCCTGCAAAATCCATACCTGTAACTGCAAACGCATAAGTAAGAGTCACTCGAGGAGGAGGCAAGTTACCCATCATAGGTTGAATTGAGTTGCCTTGAACACGCACGCACACGATACATTTCCTAAATGTGTTACGCGCGAGATTTCTTCCGCCTATAGGCCAATATTGGTCTCTAACTATATTTAATAACAATTGTGGACCACAATGCATGTGGCTCACATGTTCCTTTCTAAATAAAAGTTTAGTAAAGTTGTGTTTGGCATTTAACAAGATCGGGTGCTTTTTGGAATAACTACAACTCGATCCTTGTATGCGCCCTCCAACCCTGATCAGGCCTTTACTATCCAAGAATGGATTTAGCGACAAAATCTTAGACTTGCAGTGTATAGGGTTGTTCGCCCTGAGGCGTTGTACGTCTTCGGCGAAAGAGTCCCTTTGACAAGTCCTGCTCAATGTTAAGGTAGCATTATCTACTTCGTTATTTGATAAAGGGCCTCTTTGGCGCGCGTCTTTCGCTAGTTTGCAGTTGTAAATGAATCTCAAACAATACTCGGTTACGCGAACCATTTTATGGTATTTAGAGAAACGATTGAAATCAAACGACGGTTGTGTCGTTTGAACGAAACATGTAAGTACTTTTATTTCTGGTAACTCGACGTTACTTATTTCGATTTTAGGCCATTCATTCTCGGGCTCTGCCAAGAATGAAGGGCCATTAAACCACATAGAAGCATTTTGCAACTGGCCCGGACTGATGCCTCGCGAAGCAATATCTGCTGGGTTCACGTCCGTAGGTACATGATTCCACGAAGATTTGTCAGTCAGCTCACGTATTTCGTTCACTCTGTTGTAAACAAATTGCTTCAAATTACTTAGGTTTGTATTCTTTATCCAACCCAATACAATCATGCTATCACTCCAAAAGTATTTTTTATCAATATTACATGTGAGCGACTGACATACCTTCGCACTTAATTGAGACCCAAGCAAGGCAGCAGCCAGCTCCAGTCTCGGGATCGTAGATTTCTTAATTGGCGTTACTCTAGCCTTGGCGCAGAGTAGCTTTACTGAAACATTGTTATCCTTGTCTAAGCAACGTATATAGACCAGCACTTAAAAATTACTTGAAAAAGTCGTTAATGTCTAAAGCGTATTATAGGGTCGAGGAACTCGAGGACTATCTAACAGACAAAAATGCATGGTCTAAACCCGAAGCATAGTCATTAATAATTTGATCAATTGCAAAAGCTTTATCTTGTCTAGGGGACACCGTTGATGTAGGAAAACATATCGAAACTTTTATGTGGTCATCTTGCACCGTGTTATAAGTTATAAACACACATATGAGTAGGTGGGTTTTAGTTTTTTTTTTTTTTTTCTCCTTTTTTTTTTCTCCTTTTCTTCCTTTATCTCTCACGTAAGATTTTTGGCATGTTTTCCTGCTGATCTACGCATGTTATTGGATATTATATTGAATTTAATATTTATTGCTTTATATAATGCTAGTAGTACCATTGTAATTAATATGTTTAAAAAATGACTGACTGCTGAGTTTCTTGCGGCGTTTCTTCTCAGCAGTGTCTCCTCTTGGGAAGCGCTGGTAGATTCTTGACGTGTAAAAGTGCCCGCACGGCCTACTTACTGAATAAATGTCTTTTATCTTTTATCTTTATATGCAGAGATGTACAAAATGGTTTTAAAAAAGCATTTAAATACAAAATGCAAAATACTTTTCAGATTTACTATTTCAAATGCAAAATACCAAATAGTTTTGCGTTTTGTATTTGAAATGCTAAATGCAAAATAGGTATTTTCAAAATACTTTTTCAAAATAAAATACCTTTTGACCAAATCTCGGATATTTTTATTTATTTTATTACGCTTTTAAACAATACCAGTTGTTCGAATACCTCATCACTCATTTTTCTTCTGTGAGGTCTCATAATCATCCCACCGTACGAAAAAAGTCTTTCTACTGGCGCTGAACTTGGTAAGGATGTGTTGTTTTTGTATCACAAAGTATTTTGCATTTTGAAATGAATATTAAAAATGCAAAATATGTCTCGAAAGGTATTTCAAATAAAATACAAAATGCTTCTTACTAAAAAGCATTTAAATGCAAAATACAAAATAGCTATTTTGCATTTTGTATTTGCATTTTAAATAGAAGTATTTCAAATAAATCGCATCTCTGTTTATATGTCATGTGTGAATAGGGAATATTCATGTTTTTTTTTCTTTCAAAAGCGGATTCATGTAACAAACGGTTGAGAAAAAACATTTTTTGAATAGCTATAAAAATAACCAAGATATAAACCAACAAAGATTGGGTGCTACCTCTTTCTGGCAAAACAGTATATAACACGGAGTGTATATGGTTACATGACGTCACAGACACAGTGCATATCGGATCTCTCTGTCTAATTAGGAGTTTAAAATGCATAATAATCGGCGACCGGTAGCAATTTTTCGACGAAAGTATAACATGGATATGATTCTATTTCAATTTGGTGCACAATTTATACAGTGTGTCCCTGGATAAAGTGCACAAACGAATAGGGATGAAACTAGACACAATTTTATCGACAAAAAAAATAATAAAAAAAAATTACCACCTTTATTTATTTTTTTATGATTTAAAAAAAAAAGTCATAGTACGCAGAGGACCTCATCGGAACAAATCAAGATATTTTGGCTCCTGTGGGCTCTATTGATTTGAAACAAACGGAATTATAATCACAAAAGTTTATTTGTGTCAATGAAAATAGAAAAAAATGAGAAAAAATGACATAAACCCTAAAAATAATGACTTTTCCTATGAATTTTGTGTTATTTTTTTCTCGAATTTTTAGTATTTACTAGATTTACTCAAAATTATGCCCATCTTACCTCATGTTATTTTTACCAGTAATGGTTGTGTATCTCATTGCCTTTTATTTAAAAAAATAACCAAGTGTCTCGCACAATTACAAGATCCTTAATGAGCGGCCAAACAAAGACATTGCGTTTACACTTAATTAGGTAGCCGCTCAGGTTGAAACCCTTAATGGAGGATTAGGATTACATTTTGGGTATGGGATTATAAAATCAAACGAATTATGGAATTTCATAATTATTTATTTAATGTAATAACTGTTCAAAATGCCCACCCCGCTCTTGCAAACACAATCCTGCACGTACTGCTATTTGTTGAGTTGCTCGACGTATCATTTCCGGGTTATTTTTTATGTAATTTACGATCCAATCGAAGTCCATTCGACAATCGTCTGTGAAGTTCTTGAAAATTACGAGCAGACGGTACAGGTCTCCTGTTCGGGAATGCTGCCATGTATAATAAACGAGCAGCTCTGGCATTACCTCTCGCCATTCCATAATAAAAGTGGATGTCGGCGAGATCTCTGTGCGTGAACTCACTTAAACGGGGCATTTTATGAAATCCTGATAGTAGTAGTTGTAACTGAGAATAAGTAACGACGAATGATTCGAAGTAACTGATGAACTAAACCTTATCTTATCACTATTTATGCTAATCCTAACATGTATTCCCCGCCCCACCCCAAATAAAATTCAATAAAGAGTAAGGACAATAATCTACCTGGGCGACAACCTAATTAAGCGTAATCATTATGTCATTGTTTGGCCACTCATTAATAATCTTATAATTGTGCAAGAAACCCAAAATGTAATCCTAATCCTCCATTAAGGGTTTCAACCTGAGCGGCTACCTAATTAAGTGTAAACGCAATGTCTTTGTTTGGCCGCTCATTAAGGATCTTGTAATTGTGCGAGACACTTGGTTATTTTTTTAAATAAAAGGCAATGAGATACACAACCATTACTGGTAAAAATAACATGAGGTAAGATAGGCATAATTTTGAGTAAATCGAGTAAATACTAAAAATTCGAGAAAAAAAAACACAAAATTCATAGGAAAAGTCATTATTTTTAGGGTTTATGTCATTTTTTCTCATTTTTTTCTATTTTCATTGACACAAATAAACTTTTGTGATTATAATTCCGTTTGTTTCAAATCAATAGAGCCCACAGGAGCCAAAATATCTTGATTTGTTCCGATGAGGTCCTCTGCGTACTATGACTTTTTTTTTTAAATCATAAAAAAATAAATAAAGGTGGTAATTTTTTTTTATTATTTTTTTTGTCGATAAATTTGTGTCTAGTTTCATCCCTATTCGTTTGTGCACTTTATCCAGGGACACACTGTATATTAAAAATGTATGCTGTTTTATAATCGAGGTTTTACCATATCATAAACGAGAAAATATCAGTTTAAAACTACGCACCTATCACATTATGTTAATGTAAAAAGGTCATTTTCTTTATATAAATGGATCCTCAATGTTAAATGGAATCGATTGACAATAAATTATCATAGGTATTTACTTATTAGGATTTTATTTTTAACAGCACAGACTTATTCATATTTGTCATTACTTTTGACGTTAATGTGACAAAATGTTACCGGTCACCGATCATTAGTCATCTCATCAGTATATTTTAATTTCAATTTCAATTTTTGTGATATTTTTTACGGTTTTTTCATATTTTTTTGAGAAATGTGATTGCAAAATTCCATGCATATTCTATATTAACGCGACGACTACAGGCAAACCATCCTGTATTAAATTTCATGAAAGTTAACTTGTGTGCACAGATTATAGGGTATGTCTAAAGACAGATAGGAATCAACCATAGAACTGACAGTTCATTAGTGGTAGTTCAGGTACGCAACATACTACGGAACCGGTAGCGCTAGTGGGCAATAAAATTCAAATAAAAATGGCGGAATGGCGGGGAATTTAAATTTTGACAGCCAGTGTTCATTCATAATGAAGTTCATTCTCGAATTGAACGAAGTTAACTTTTTCGCACTCATCGATTAAATTGTATGTACACACTTCATCGATGAGCACAAATTAGTTAACTTCGATCAATTCGAAAACAAACTTTTAATTTCCGCAATCAATATGCTAAAGATAAAGCATGTTTCACAGTCTTCTATAAATAAAATATGAATACAAGGACGGAATATTAATACGCTAAGCATTTTTTTTAACAAGACAGTGAAACAAACTCCATAAAACCACATAGCACAACACGTTACAGTAGAAATTATAGACTTTATGAAATGTAATATCTTTATTGTGCAAGGAATTTACCAGCGCTTCGCAAGAGGAGACCACTGTTGAGAAGAAGCGCCGCAAGAAACTCAACAGTCAGTCTTTTTTCAAATAAACCATCATAACAATGACAATAATAAACTTAAGGTAAGAGTATCATAAAACCAATTCCAAATAATAGAAGTAAAACTATGAAGGAAGAAGCAACAGACCAAGTTAACGTAAGTTAATCTTTTTTTAAGGTAAATATACATTTAATCTAACCTAAGTTTTAATAACACGAAAGCACAGCAATGTATTAAATGATAAATATCTGAGTATGGTGCTGTGAGCTTACATAAAGGGGTTTGGGTAAAAGTCATACATTTTCAAGGTGAGCGGCCATTAGTAAAAGTGGTAAATTATGATAGAATAATTCAAAATAAACATGTTTTGTTATGTAATGTAATACTCTGAAGTGCATCGGAGCCGAGATATTTAATATTCTTACCTAGGCATAATTTTAGTACCAAAAATTGAACATTTAAATCTTATTAAAAGCTATAAATCACATATATCTATGTGTATTTCGAGGTCCTCTAAATAACTATGTAAAAATAATCCGTGGCCGCTGAAAGAAAAAATGACAATATTCTTCAAACAAATTTACCCAATGCCCTTTGTCCACAAGAATATACCTCGTAACCTAGTTTTACAAAATAAAATAAAGTCTAGTCTGGAATTATCCAATACCAATTTTCTACCTCTTCATAAGAAGATAAAAACAATAGAACAGGTTAATAAGTGAAGAGCTATTTAGTAGTCGTTTTTAAAATGTTGTTTTGTGGCTGTTCAATATTAATATTCAATTTACTTTTTACATAAATATTCATTTATACAATGCAATGCATGAAAATATCATCGTTCTTATATTGTTTATACAATTCAATGCAAAAACATTATATTGCTAGAGATACATTCAAACTTATTCCATAATCCTATCAAAGCTTTTAGTTAAATTGTTAATTTACACATCTAGAAAATAATAAATCCTTGGACCCGTTTCACGAAACCTTGTAACTTGTATTACAAGCGGAAATCTCTTTTCAACAATATGCAATAAAAAGAGAATTCCACTAATACAAGTTACAATGGGTTCTATACAACATGCTAAAACAATAATGCTTTTAACACATGTCATTATGGTAGTTTAAAACTCGGCCGCCATTACTCTCAAGTAAATAAAGAGCTGTAGTAACGTTAATACAACACGTCAAAAGCAATATTGTTTTACAGAGTTGAATAAAGGCCCAGGGCCTATATTCTACACGGTAAAATCATATTGCTCTTGACGTTTTTCCGTATTCTCCACGGTTTGATAGCTCTTCTTATTTACATGACAGCTATGGCGGCTAAGTTAAAAACAATACCCATAAGATGTCAGGGGCGATACCGTTTTACCCAGTACAATAGGTCCTGATTTCGTAAAACGGGCCTCGGTAATAGTGACACTAAACTCGTTAAGTGCTTATAAAGTGGTGAACCAGTGAAGGGCCATATATGCAGTGAAATTATCTTATAATTATTATGATAACGGTGGCCATTGGGAAAATTCCTAACAAACTATTCCGCCACTTTAATCGTACTTTTAATAAAATGAAATTAAATCATTTGCGGTATATAATCAAAGCTTAACCCTACACATAAATTATGTAGATTAAGCTGTCTTTGATCTTATACCCCTCAAATATAAAACTTGTCATGGGCTCATAACGTTTTCTACCGAAGAGAGAATAAAATGTAGAAATGTTGAAAATCATAATGAACCCGTGACGTGATCTTAAACATAAATTAAAACTAATGTAGAAAATTTAGCATGCTGGGCTGGCCACTCTTGGAGACGCATCTATTGATTCTGGAAAAAAACAAAATGTTGACTTAGACGTATAAACAACACACACCACACATCACGTTATTTCGTCAAATCGAAAGCGAAGGCCAATGGATAAATTTGAGCGACACGTTAGGTCGACGAATGAAAGAGATGGCCTTTGTATCTTGATATTTTTAAACATATTTTCAACGTGACACCCTCAAAATCTCTTACAAAAACATCGTTGTAACGTAATATTAGGTTTCACTATACAAATTTACCAAACTGTAGTATAAATGAAAGATAGATACCATTAATGTTATTTGTAGTCGAAGATCAAAAAGGTATTCATTGCTGGGCTTGGTGATTTCATTGTGGATGCTCGCAGTCATTGGAACCCCTATAAACACAGAATAATATTATAAAATCATTTGAATTTGAATTTACATAGTATTTCAGTATACTAAATATTGCAAAATTTAATAGCATACGTTGAATTTTTTATATATTAGTCCCATTTGGTGTCATACTTTAACTATTCTGTGCAACTTGTGCAACGGACCAGTAAGAAAATGTTATTCTAATACAATGCGACCTTTGTATCTTAATATTTTAAATCTATACAAATTTACCAAACTGTAGTATAAATGAAAGATAGATACCATTAATGTTATTTGTAGTCGAAGATCAAAAAGGTATTCATTGCTGGGCCTGGTGATTTCATTGTGGATGCTCGCAGTCACTGGAACCCCTATAAACACAGAATAATATTATAAAATCATTTGAATTTGAATTTACATAGTATTTCAGTATACTAAATATTGCAAAATTTAATAGCATACGTTGAATTTTTCATATATTAGTCCCATTTGTTGTCATACTTTAACTATTCTGTGCAACTTGTGCAACGGACAAGTAAGAAAATGTTATTCTAATACAATGCGACCTTTGTATCTTAATATTTTAAAATATATTTCCAACTTGACAAGCTCAAAATCTCTTACAAAAACATCGTTGTAACGTAATATTAGGTTTCACTATACAAATTTACCAAACTGTAGTATAAATGAAAGATAGATACCATTAATGTTATTTGTAGTCGAAGATCAAAAAGGTATTCATTGCTGGGCCTGGTGATTTCATTGTGGATGCTCGCAGTCATTGGAACCCCTATAAACACAGAATAATATTAAAAAATCATTTGAATTTGAATTTACATAGTATTTCAGTATACTAAATATTGCAAAATTTAATAGCATACGTTGAATTTTTCATATATTAGTCCCATTTGGTGTCATACTTTAACTATTCTGTGCAACTTGTGCAACGGACAAGTAAGAAAATGTTATTCTAATACAATGCGACCTTTGTATCTTAATATTTTAAAATATATTTCCAACTTGACAAGCTCAAAATCTCTTACAAAAACATCGTTGTAACGTAATATTAGGTTTCACTATACAAATTTACCAAACTGTAGTATAAATGAAAGATAGATACCATTAATGTTATTTGTAGTCGAAGATCAAAAAGGTATTCATTGCTGGGCCTGGCGATTTCATTGTGGATGCTCGCAGTCATTGGAACCCCTATAAACACAGAATAATATTAAAAAATCATTTGAATTTGAATTTACATAGTATTTCAGTATACTAAATATTGCAAAATTTAATAGCATACTTTGAATTTTTCATATATTAGTCCCATTTGGTGTCATACTTTAACTATTCTGTGCAACTTGTGCAACGGACAAGTAAGAAAATGTTATTCTAATACAATGCGACCTTTGTATCTTAATATTTTAAAATATATTATAATATAATATAATATATTATAATATATTATTGCTAAAAACGAATGTCACAGTATTTGTTTGTAGACCTCAATAATCCAGGAATAAGCCGAAAAATACACCCTAACTTTTGGTGACAGAGCTGGAGATAAAAAATCCACTGCAATGATAACTTATTTATCCTGTAAATCATATTGATAAATCAAGGTTTCATTTTCAATAACAATATTTTTAATTAGTGTACCAGAACTTTCTCCACACCGCTCCAAATTATTACTAAACTAACTCATATTTTTGCCGTCTTGTAAAATGGTTCATACAGATGTCTTTTGTTTAGCTATCACAGAAAAACAAATGAATAATGTAGTTTTTTTTTGTCTCTAATTTAAGTTAGATTAGTGCCATGGTATATTCCACATTAAAAGAATATCATTATGTGGATGGTTCATACCGATTCTCAAAACTTATGGATCACCCCTCGTACATATAAAATATCACTGCTTGTAGGTACTATATTTCCACTTGTGTCTCGCTGAGAGGAAAATTATTATCTCATTAACAATACATATATATCGCTGCCTTTATACAATACTGCTACAACTCGAAAAATGATTTGCAAAGCAAAAGAGTTTGTTTGTTAGCTTGAACGAGCTAATCTCAGGAACTACTGGTCCGATTTGAAAAAAATGTTCAGTGTTAGATAGCCAATTTATTGAGGAAGGCTATATATCATACTCACATAAACCGAAGCGAAGCGAGGGCGGGTCGCTAGTTAACAATATAAAAGCACTTACGATTTGCCGCGTAGAATCTCATAACTGCACATACTCGTTCGCCCAAAGCTTGGGTGCAGTTACGCACCTTCATCTTCTTTATCTGTCAAAATTAAACGAAACTAGTCACATAAATACCACAAACGTTGGCTACACTGCGCGTCGCGTATTTCGTAAGATTCGTATTTGATATAGACCTAAGTTGTCCACGAGTCGGATGTATTAATATAGACTGTTATACAGTGCTTCTATTTTCTTTTAACGTAGTTTGGCAATCGTCGTTTTTGTATGAAAAACTTGTGGCAGATATACTGACATTTGCGAGTGCAAGGGTAATAGCGATAGCCAGCCGAACTCTATTATGAAACTAGGAGTACTGTAGTTATTTAGGTTACGACAAGGCCCTGACGGACGTACGTACATACATACATACATTATATCACGCCTGTTTCCCAGAGGGATAGGCAGAGACCACTTCTTTCCATTTGCTACGATCTTGACAAATTTCTTTCGCTTCTTCCACATTCATACATCGAGTCATGCATGCGCGTCGGTTTCGGGTACTTAAGATTCGGACTTAAGACACATAGCGGTCAAACTGAATACACCCTTCATTCTGCGCCCGGGGTGAGAGATTTTTTCGATATGCCATAGAGCACCTACAACTAAAGATTTTTATGTACAGTCAACTAATTTGATTCCTGGGCCTCTATGAAACTATTATCAAATTGACGCGCTTATTCTTCAGTCTTACTAGCTCAAACTATACACACATTATTTTTTCGTTTATATCATAGCTCCATACAAATTTTCACCCTCTATTTCACCCCCTTAGGGGATTTATGTCCTTCTCCGGGACTCAAAATATCTCTAAACCAAATTTCTATATAAATCGGTTCAGCGGTTTAAGCGTAAAGAGACACACTTTCGCATTTATAATATTAGTATAGATGAAAATTATAGCAAGTGATTTTTAAACCCCTGAATTTCTTGTTACATATAATACATAATAGTAATGGTACATACCTTTTCAGGGATAACATGTTCATCGGTTAAGTGTTTAAGAGTTCGGATTTCTCCAATCGCACAATCCTCTTTATACACCTCAACTATATCGGCCCACCTTGCTAATTTGCCTTTAAATACCATGTCCTTTGTAAGGAAATTATTCCTAATTCCCTTAATGAGATGAGGGGGATCATAAATTATATGCAATTTATGACCGTTTATATTGAGACCATCATCTGTAACAAGAATCATAATATTTGTTAGCATTAGCAAATTGTATATTGTATGTCCATCAATTGAAATACGTAATGTACGTGAAATAATCAATACGTACCTAGATGTTCCTCATTGAGTATTTGGTCTCTCTTGGCATCACTTTGGAAGCTTTTAACAGCTCTTTGAAATGTGGAGCCTTGGTCACATACCAAAGCCATTGGTATAAGACCAGTCTCTGCTACAGCTGTCACAATGTCACGTAGAATATTCTTCATTGTAGAATATGGTGTTGTTCCTTCGCAAAAGTAGTAGGCAATGGATTGCCTCCAAGAGCCACAGATACCTCTTACCATAAATACAAGGACATGGTCGGCAAATTTGCATTCTGCCTCTTCACCAAAATCGACGAACCCGTCAATTCGGTCCTCAGACTCGTTAAACTTCAAGTATGAAGTTATCGACATTTCGTCAAACACAATGGAGCAAAATTTCTTTTGCCGTTTCCAGTGCTTGACGGACTCTTTTAGTTGAGTGAATATTTTAGGATTCACACCTGGGTTAATCCGCACATTTTGAATAAATTTATTCAAAATGCGTCTAGATGGTAAAATGAACATCTTTCGCAAAAATTTGTACCCCTTTGGGCTTTGTCTCGACAGTGAAAGAGCAAGGAGCTTTTCCTCAACATTAAAGCGCCTTCTCTTGACGTGTCGATTGTATTGCGACATTTGCATATTTAAAAAGGTTTGTGCTTGAGGAGACATTTGCTCAAACATCTTCCTAAAAGAGCTGTTTTCATTTAATTTACTAGCCCTTGTCAGTCTATCTTCATACGAATACTGAAGACGGCGCTTGCATTTCATGATTTCTTGGCACTTTTTGTACATTTTTTTGCACTTGGGTGTCAGAGTCCTGATACTATTTGTGAGCCTGAATCTTTTTGAAGATTTAACTCCTGAAATTAAATAATTAAAGACTCATTGGTTAAATTAAAACATTATAATATAAGGCTTTAGGGGGACCGCTTAAAACAATAAAACGTGTTAATAAAATCAGTCTTGTCACATAATTTGTAGCAGTTTTACTTGAGATTGCTATTTATATATAATTTTAATTGCTTTATGTTGGTATATATATTCGAATAGTTTCAAGCAGACAACAAGTAGGTTAAAATATATTTTCAAGATTCATTACTTTATTAGTTTGCTGTTTATTACATTACAAGAAGTAAAGCTTATACAGGGTTATTGGTTATATTATGAGTAATACTAGTAGTACTACAAAATTATAATGAACAATATTCTAAGAAACAATTTTCTAACAAAAAATGTTTATGATCACAAAGCTGTATTATAAAAAAAAATCTAAATTAAAATACTTGGTCAAAGTATATCCAAAAGGGCCCATCTGTACAAGATAAGATGACAGAAGAAACATACAATAATAATAAATTATAAGATACAATTGGTGCATAATCAAGTTCTAAATTACTCTACTAATTATTCAGTAAATTATCTACTAAATGAATTAACTACACTATCTAATATATATATTTTTTAAACGTCCAGTACTTAGTGTTAGAACTTGTCTAGATGAATCACTGTAAGTATGATCATGCCACACTAGACAGCGCTTTTTGAAAAGGGTATCCTCAGCTGAAAAAAAATCAAATGCATGGTAACATATATGTAAAGATAGCCGATTGAAATTCAGACTTTCATTAAAAATTACCACCATTCATGAAAATAAAAAGTAGATTATCACTGTTCCTTCGTTAACTGTTATATTTTCCTTCCTGGGACTGGACTTCATAGAAATCAGTTCAGCGTTTTAGCTGTTAAAAAGTGACACACAGACAGACCGGGTTACTTTCACATTTATAATATTAGTGAATTATGACAAAAAGAGTTTAATGTGGTGTAACATTCAGAAGTGAAATCACCATATCAAGCATTAGATCTCCAAACAAATAATATAACATTATTCCCAAGTGAACTAATATTTTATCGCAGGATAAAAAAATATATACATTCACACATACATTACGCACTTAAGTAGAATTATATTTAAATAAAATTGTGGTTGCCGGGTTAGAATAGTGCCACTCCACGACTTCCCGTAGATGTCATAAGAGGCGACTAAGGGAATAAAGGCTTGAAGTACTGTTAGGCGATGAGCTTGCATCCTGTCGCTAATACACTGGTAAAGGGGTCCATATTGACTCACATAAAATTCTTATTCCTAGATTTGGATTTCCTAAAAAAGTTATGTGAGTAGATACGCACCCCTGGTGTAAAGATCTTAGTTTAATTGTGGTTACAGAATTATCAACCCATTTTTGTTGGTAATTCTGTAGCTCTGCCTACCCCACTCTGGGAATGAAGGCATGACTTTATGTATGTACGTATATATCGCGGGCTTCATAACATAGGGGCGTATCAACAAAAACTCGATTTTTCGCTTTTAATGCCATTCGATTACAAACTAGCTTTACCATTTGGCCAATTTTATTCTTAATTTTTAGTTAAGTAGTTTTTGAGATAATTACGAAAATCTTAAAGACGTATGATTGTGGATGAAAAACATATGTTAAACCAAAAGGGCGTAACGTAGGCGTATGAACAACTTTTCCTATGAGTCGCATAATTTCAACAAAGTAAAGAGACGTATAAACTTACGGTTCACCTTTTAGAGATTTATCACTTAAAAACTCTCAAACCTTATGGACGTATGCACATAAGTCCTAGAAAAATCTAATGTATACATCAAAAAGCGTTAAGCTATAAAGGCGTATGAACATACGCCTTACATTTCGAATACCCATGCTATAGATCGCGTCGAACCACAGGGCGTATGTTCATACGCCTACCAATATTGTCTGTCTCTGTCTAATTTTCGTCAGGGTCACGGTCTTATTGTTCATTTGAAACGCCGATGCAGAAGAAGTTACACGTAAAAAGTGGCAAGAAAAGATAACAATGAAACGAAAAGACTTATTGCTGCGTTTAGCATTAAAATATAAGTTTGTAATTAATAATAATAATAATGGTAAGTGTGACCTTGAGATTTCTGACTTTCCTTGTTTTATATGTTAATTATTGAGAAGGTATTTAAACTATCACGGAGCTAAGTGATAGTTTAAATACGTACTAGATGGAAGATTCATAAAATAGGTAGGTAGGTTTACTTAGAACGTAAAGAGTAATGGTAGGTATTGGAAAATAATATTATGTATGTCTAATTAATTATTATTTATTGATGTACGTACGTACACGTTGTTCATTGTACGTAGGTACATAATAATGCGATTTATGCGTGAATCGGGAATCACCTTTATACTGGAAAGATTTTTGAAAGAGGTAGTTAGGTACATACCTATAGTTAAGTTACTTACCTAATATGAATTGTACATTTGTTTTACTTACCTATAGGTACTAAATGAATGATTAAATAAATACCCTATAGGTACTTTTCGAGATTTTGTTCCGCGTAAACAACTACCGGTCAATGGGTACTCGAACAGGCTTATTAAAATTAGTATTCTTGAAAGTAGAAATGACAATGCGTGCCAAAAAGTGCCAATTTGGTGTTTATCTTTATTTTTTACAACAAGCTATTTTACCAAACAAAGTTAATTTTGCGGTAATTTAACGATTTATCATCACAGGTTCTTCTGGCGTGAGAATTGTGACAAGGGGATACTTACATATTTAACTTGACCAAGTATTGTGATGAGGCAAACTTTACACAGAAACTGGATGTGGTGGAGAATGAAATCATCAACTCTAGCACATTCCCTCAAGACACAGACAAGACATCACCAAATAGAGGAGATAAATATCAAAAGGCTTTTAGACAAAGCGACGCACCTATTTCAAAGTCTCAACTAAGCCCCACACAGGCACTTTCAGTGTTTGTGGAAGCATCACTGACCAGAAAACAGTACGAAATAATTCGTACTAGTGACAAGAAACTGTATCCCTGTTACACTATTTTGCAAAAAACTAAGAAATAATGTTATCCAGCCCAAGAAGCGTACAGAGTGACAGCTACGTGTGCAGAAGTGAACCTGCAAGATTTGTTAAATCACACACTGGAACGACTGTTATTATACTTGGATGAAGTTTTGGTTACACTTTCTACAGAACAGCTCGCAGCCTTTAACCTGGTAGTGAAATGGGGATGCGACGGATCGCAACAAACACAGTACAAGCAAAAATTTGAAAATAGTGATGATTCTGATGCCAATATATTTCAATCATCCATGGTGCCTCTTCAACTCATCTGCAGAATAAATAACAAAGTGATTTGGCAAAATCCAACCCCCTCCTCGCCACGATTTTGCAGGCCCATGAGAATAAGATTTATACACGAAACGACGGATATAACCAATGAGGAGATATCTTATTTCAATAATAAGATTAAAAATTTACAAGCCACAAATGTAATAAGAGGTGATAAGGAAAACAGTGTCAAGCACACGATGCCACTAACAATGGTGGACGGAAAGGAATGCAATGCTGCTACTCAAACTAAATCAACGAGGAGATGTTATATTTGTAAAGTAACGTCGAAAGATTTTAATAAATTGATAAAACCTATGGAATCTGAAACAGAGAATTTTCAGTTTGGCTTGTCAATACTACACGCACGAATCAGGTTTTTCGAAACACTGCTCCATCTTTTATACAAGTTACCTATAAAAAAATGGCAACAAAGACTGACGGAAAAAGAGAAGGAAGTCATGATAACCAGAAAACTCAATATACAAACACAATTTAGAGATCAATTGGGACTCATAGTTGATTTTCCAAAGCAGGGCTTCGGTACCAGCAATGATGGAAATACCAGCAGACGATTTTTCTTGAATCCCGAGATATTATCTAACATTACGGAAATTGACCTAAATTTGATAAAGAGGTTTGCTATAGTTCTTGAAGTGATATCAAGTGGCCAAAAGATAGACTTAGGCAAGTTTGAGTCATATTGCGACGACACGGCGAAGCTCTACGTTGAGTTGTATCCTTGGCAGCCAATGACCCCGACTGTCCACAAAATTTTAATACATGGTCCGATTGTCATAAAGCATGCCCTTCTCCCTATAGGATATTTATCAGAAGAGGCGTCAGAGGCCAGAAACAAGCACTTTAGAGAATTCAAGAAGAACTTTTCAAGAAAATTCTCTAGAGAACAATGCAACATGGACGTTATAAATCGGCTGCTACTTACGTCAGATCCATTACTGAGTACCATTAGACCTAAACAGCCTAAAAGAGTCAAACCTTTTAGCTCTACTGCTAGAAACATGATGCTTGCTCCAGATGATGACGCCAAATTAGACGATGTAATACCAGATTTTGAAAATGAAAATAAATCTGACTGTGAAGAAGGATAGGATGCATCATCTGAAAGATGAGTGCAATCATTTACGTATAGAATGTGAATAAATAACCATATTCTTTAGTGTTTTTTTTTATATACGGTATATTACACGACCCCAATCAAGCCACAAATGTGTTAAAATATCCAAAATTAAAAAAAATATTAAAGAAGGTATATTTCAATCAATCTAAAGTTAAAAAATATAAAAAATAATTTTGTCCAGCTTTTTGGTTCAAATACCCGTTGACGCTTACGGGACCTGAATACGATTTCTTTAGATCTCTTTCTTACGTTTATAGAATGTTTATTAGATATTTTATTTGTGTGATCTCTTTGTCTTATGGATATTTAAATTACTTATAAGAAATACTATTAGTTATGTTTTTTAAGAAACGCAAATTCAACTTAAAATTTGATAGTGTTTTACTCTTTTTACTTGTTTGGATTTTATAATTATAACTACTACTAATACATAAGTCTCATGTACAAACCAAAAATAGTCAAATTCCCGTCAAGCCAAATGGACTTATAGATTAATAAAAACACGAATAACCGGGAAGTATTCAGTGAAAGGAACGTTATCCCCCAGATAAATCATTACATCACAAAATCAGAATTATGATTCTGTGCATTTTCAGTAGGAAAGATGAAGTTTAAAAAAAATGTGTTATTACGCCCATAATATGTATGACTTTATTTAAAGAAAATAAATTAACTTTTATTTTTTTCAGTCATGCTAAACAGACGTAATGACATAAAACAGCCTTTAGAAACAAACTATGTTAGAATAAAGCAATCTATATTCACAGAAATCATTACCAAGGGCTACATGCAAAGTTACATTAAAATTACTTCAGCAGAAAAAAAGTTATTCAGTTTTTTGTCTCTCCTGAAAAGTAGGGGTTTTGTTGTTACGCCCCTATGGTATGAAGCCCGCGATATGTATGTATGTATATACTAACCTTCACTAGCTGGCAATCTCCTTTTGCGGCCAGTCTCGCTTTGTTCATAGCCATGTACTGTGTATATGTTAACATCAGCTGAAAAAGGTAATAAATAGGTTTAAAAAACAATTGAAAGGTCTGTTGTGTTAACAGATAGAATGGAGTTGTTTGAAAGCGACAAGAGTCTGTTATAAGATAGCCTTGAACTTTATGGGTCTGTCTGAATATGGTTATGATCTTATAATCTAGATATGTGCATACCAATCAACACTTGCAAATAAAAGTTTGTAAGTTACACACTCTATCTTTAAATACTGCCAAGCAACATTGCTTGGATTGCGGTTCTGGTATGGGTATGCAACAACCTATTAATTCTCAGGGGTGTCAGACGCACACTGGCAGTCTAAGGATTGTAGCCTTAAGATTGGTAGATTGTAGGGGTCTCAGATCCCACTTACCATTAGGTGGGCTTAGTGCTCGATTGACTATACCATATACCATAAATTAAATGAAAATTATACAGTCATGAGCGTTTATTAACTACTGTGACATCCATCAGCAATGAAAAATATTATGATCAATTTAACGGCGAGGCAGAGGGCGAGGCGAAGGTTTATGACATCCCACTGAGGAACATAAGTTAAGATGTTTGCATTACAATAAAATACTAGATACTTACACTGAACAAAAGCGACGGCCGGTTGCCCTGACGAAATCTCCTCTGCTGTAAAAAGCGTCGGGAACGCTATGCGCTTCCTCCTCGGCTTGGGTCCTTCAAGCAGCAGATACCGCCTCTCAAAGTGTGACGAACACACTTTGAGGTTCAGTATGAAAGCCGCACCTCGGCTTCGCAGGCTTCCAGCGTGTGGCGTCAGCAGCTCGCACCAGATGCGTTGGTAATCCTTGTTCCTGGGAAAACGAAAAAAAGTATTATTGTGCACGGTCGACGTACAATGCTTAACCACGCATTTCGTGATAGGCATTTTGCTTGAACGCAGACGTTAAAAAACAATAATATCGAGAGAAAATGAAAATTCCATAACAATCATAGCATAACAACGAAAAGGGTTGGTTTTTGAAATAAGCGAATGAATGTATAAAAATAATCACAGATTAAACAATTTCAGAAAGCTTGCTATTCCGCTACTATAAATCATTCTATCTGAATGAATGAATTGAATGGATGCTTTATGAAACAACTTGCGGACCAAGTCAAGCTGTCAAAAACTAATGTCGGAGAGTGAATGAGGCAGATTCTCACCCGTGCTTGTGTGCGAGTTACTTGTACATGCCGTTTTGTTTTACAGTTACAGTTTGCCGTACTGTTTTGTTTTACAGGCACGTGTATTCTTGGTTTTATTATCAAACCCTACTTTGAAAATCGAATGTCGAAGTTACTTTAGCTCCAACTCTTTCTCTCAATGTAGTCTCAAATGAGGAGTGACAGAGATAAAGCTAACGTTACTTCGATTTTCAAAGTAGGGCCTAAGAACCCAGTGAGGCGATTCTCGGTTGCCATCGAGATGAATTCCTATTCGAGATTCCAAAGAAGTTACGCTGTCATTACATGCAAACGAATCACGAATATCACGATCGATAATATAGATTCATCGAACGACCCGCGAATTGACATCTAGGGTCAATTTATCCACAGACTAGATTATAATTTGACAACTGACTGACTGTCATTGTGTTACTTCCTTCACTCGTTGTAACCTATGTATCAATCCTATGATCACAAATAGAACATAAGAATCCGGTTCATACTAACTCTTTTTATTTAACGATATTTGTAAATTAATATGTCTATTGTTTCAAAATTACTCCCAAAGTTATGTATCAGAAGAACTACGGAATTTGTCTCGTTTACTCCGATTATACTTCAAGCAATAAGGATCCCTAACACTCGGACCTATTCTTCAGGAAAGAACCAGAGCCAGAGTAGTTTAGCTAAAAGCCAAGAAAGAGCTGATGTGTCAACTGATGTTCGGCCCCTAGGGGAGAAAATTAAAGAAACGACTAAAACGGTGTCCTACACTGGAGTAATTTTGCTCGGTGTTGGTGTCACTGGCGTAATCTTTTTCTATGTATTCAGAGAGTTGTTTTCTAGTAACAGCCCTAATAGCATCTATTCGGTAGCATTGGAAAAGTGCAAGGATGTAAGGAATGTTTATGTATCATAGCAGTTCATCTTTTAAAACAATTTTGTGTCACCATGCTTCATTGTAGGATCCCAGAGTGGAGGAAGCACTTGGAGCTCCGATAAAAGGTTTTGGCGAAGAGACTTCAAGGCGGCGTCGCACTCACGTTAGCCATGCTGTGTATGAGAAGGATGGAGTAAAACACATGAGGATGAGATTCTATATCAAAGGCATCAGGAACAAAGCTGTTGTTGAATTGGACATGAAACAGGTATGAATGGCATGATAAAATCAGATGTAATTTAATTACTTACTTTGAGGAGTGGTGTCACTAAAGATTTGAAGGCAATATTGTTTATTGATTTCTTGTTGAGGTACCACACACCTAAGTTTTAATATTTGGCACAAATCATAATCTTATTCCGGCAGACCTCAATGTCTTTAACTATTACCAATACACTTTTTGTATTGATTCAAACACTCGCTATAGTTGGGTCGCTATCATTTCAGCTCTGGGGCTATAAAAAAACCCTTATTCGCTCAGAGCTCAGATGATAACGTCCATGATATAGTAGAATACCTGGTTGGTAATAGTGAAATTGATATTGGAATTGCAATTAATATCCAGTAAATATTTGGCAGAATATAAACGTGTGGTACATCTCTCTAACCATATTCAGGACTTAACATTAGGATTTATTGTATTCCATCTGGCAATAAATGTTAGTACTATACCACAAAATATAATGTTTGATGTAAAAAGTTGTAAACATGTTTAAATGGTAGTCTTTCAATTACACATGAAGTTAATTGGATTTGTATGTAGTTTAGCATTGATAGTTGGTCATAAATTAGAAGTGGTCATTTAGCTTGTTTACTGTAGGAATTTCCTAATCGAAAAATTGAGATGGCTCAGAAGGATAGGAAGGATCAAAGACAATTTCAGACCAACCAAGGACAGGTTGTTAAAAAGCAGGGGTCAGAATAGGTAGTGCTTATTATCCTAAACTTAATGCATGTTCATTCATGCGTGAGTCAGATAGGAATATGGTATTGTATGAGGATGGCTCAGGTTCTTTAATAAGCACTACCTATTCCGACCCTTGGTTAACCCTTAACCAGGCAAGGGACCCATGTGAACCACATAAAATCTACTCAATAGTACCTTGTATGTTAATATCTAAGGTTGAATCTCTACTATGATGTGTGATCTGTCAGCCTGGTTAAGGGTTAAAGTCATGTATATTGAAAAATACTTTTTTGGTATAATTAATAACATTTTTATATGCCAATCTGTCTTGTTATATCTAATGATCATGAAACTAAAGTCAACATTTTAAGTACTATACCCTTCACCCAACAATCTACCCTGAATAAACAATTACATTTTATTTCCAGAACAATTATGGAAACTATGAGTGCCGCTATTTACTGGTGCAGTTGGATGACTATAGTGGCAAAACTTTCATCATTGAGGATAATAGAGCCAGTCTTGATAGCAAGGTTGGGTTTGCAGGGCACTTGCCTGCCCTCTCTCTAACTCAGTGAACTGAAAGTCATGTATCTAATCTATGTTTGAATCATATAGATAAGTAGAATGTAAATAATTAAATAATTGTTAGAGCTATAAATTGTTACAAAAAATACTTTTTATTTCTATTCCTACCCCTTTTGCATTCGTACAATGTACCACACAACAATCTTAGTAACTTAAAATTAACCTGTCATAAATATAACAAGTGGTTGTATCAGTCTTTTACATAATCTTTGGTAAAAATTAGGTTCAAACTTAAAATAAATAAACACTTGTGTAACTGTTGTGATGTAGCGAAATATTTAACTTGTTTTCCAAGTCACCACCTTCCACGCCATCAGTAAACGGTTATTGAAGACAAATCTTTTAATTTTATTGAACATCCAGTAGAACACAACCACGATGGAAAGGTATTGTGGCCATGCCCACTTCAATTCTTGCAGCAGACTTGGTGTATACAAAACTTTAGTCTCTGGCACTCGAAGTCTTATTCCAACTTGCATTGTGCCAGTGTGTCCATTTTGACTTCTTGAATGTAAAGTTTGTGTCATGATGTGAGCTGAAAAACATACATTTATAACACAATGATCATGCAGGCTTTCTAAAATTACATGTAACATTTTTACAAAATTTAGTATAACAGATTTTTGAAAATTTTAGGCACTAGTCCCAGTACCAGCAAGGAATATCTATATCTATTGTTTGTTTCTTGAGCGAGAAACAATAGATAGATATAGATCCCATGTTATATTAATAGTTGATTGCTGCCTGTTCACACTGCCGGTGAGAACTATCTCTACAAGTTTATTGAAACAAAAAACAAGTGTCAGTAAAAGAGACATTAATAGTTGATCACTGGCTCTACTTCTTGCGCATCATCAGCGGTGGGAAAGTGCTTAATAATACTTTACTGCACACTACATGAAGTAGGTAAGTACAAACGGCGACTTAACGGCATTGTATATCACTGAACCAATTTAGGGTAGGTGTTAAAATATATACATATAATTATCAGAACTTCAGTCACAATTAAACTAGGCAATATAATAATTATACAACATGATGATTTACCTTCTCTTAAAAAATATTCCTCTAAGATAGTATTCACAACATTCTCTTGCTTTTCCTTTAAGAAGCTGAACAAGGAATTGTTGTACTTTGTATCAATAACATTGTCTACACAGGGCAAGTGAGTGGCTTGATAAAATTTCAAGTCCCCAAAGAATATGAATCCAGACGGAGGAAGAGAAAATTCTTTAGTTATTACTGCCAACCCTTGCATGTGAATGGGACAAACTTTCTGCAAATAAAACATGCATTCGCTTTAAACCACATACATTAGGAGTTGCACATACAATGGAGTACTCACTAAACAACTTTACTTACCTGCAATTTAAAATCCAAACCAAGAATTAAAAGTACAGATACCAACGTCCTAATGGGTGGAAGGTTAATAACAACATTAAACTCTATTATGTCATTATTTCCATCTCTATTCATATCATGCTCATAGACCTGAAAAATAAATAGAAATATAAGATAGGTTAACAATCTGACACCACAGCTCAGGACCAAGATTCACATAAAATCTCTAGGAGGGATTGGACTTCAAATGGCCATGAAACTCATATCTTTTATATCTTTAAAGAGGAGTCACTTCTTTTTTAATAAACGTTTTACAACATTTTGATTTGTAAGTTACCTGAATCTCAGCACAGTATTCTTCATAATCATAATTATCGTTACCACACACTATTGGTTGACTCGGATCATCAGTTTCCGCTACAAGCAAATAATCGTAAGTAAAGTGAACTACAGGTTGTTCATAGTAGCTATGGGACTTTAGCCAAAACCCTGAAACATAAAAGAGGAAGAGGAATAAATTACCAAGATTTAAGTTTGATTGAAGTTAGAAGAAGTAATGGTGTTTACCTCTACTTCCGTAAGCTAAAACAAATGGCAAAATAATATTTAATCCAGTTATTAGAACTGTAAATAACATTGCTTTTGACAAGAAATAACTTTTGTACTGAATCTCTACATTGTAACTAAACAACTTATACAGACTCATCTTGTTGGTGATGCACTGGTTTGAATCACCTCTAAGAGTGTATATAAATAGTATTGAATTCTTCTTCTTTTAATAATGGCGGTCCTTCGAGTACAGTTTTTAAATTGCCTTAACTATACGTAAAATGTGATTGTTATGACAGCTTCATCGACATAATCGACATTAGCATTTAATAATCGTTACTAAGCAACCAGTGTTGCACCGTGTAAAAAATAGTGAAATTCAGGCTAAAACCTGCTTTCGATCGAGAAATGTACAGATGAAAAAAAAGAATAGAGAGAAATAATTGTTATTAATTTTAAATTTCAACTTTTTAAAATCAAAAAATATAGTTTTGAAAAAAGTAAGTGTAGACTAGCTGCTTGTCAAGACAAATTGACGCGCGATGTATTCAATGTGAGACTACCTTTAATTTTTCCTTTTCTATAGCATCCGCAGTGAACTAATGATGACTTGATGTGATCTGATGACTGATGATGATTTGCGACCGTTTAATATGATTGTAGAGATTACTAGTACTCTCCTCTAGAAATAAAGGGCTATTCCCAGTTTTCCACACCCAGTTGTCCAGCTATATGGTGCTGCCTCAGATAATTTTTAGTAGCTATAAACACTTTAGTCGCCTGTATCTCAGGAACTAATTAAGTTTACCTAGTTGTGATAGTTTTCCTTTTAACCCTTAACCAGGCTGACAGATCACACATCACAGTAGAGATTCAACCTTAGATATTAACATACAAGGTACTATTGAGTAGATTTTATGTGGTTCGCATGGGTCCCTTGCCTGGTTTAGGGGTTAAAGTCGTTATGTATATTTAGATATAAATAGTTTTTAGATTTTTAGTATTTGTAGTTTTGGCTGTAAGAGGGGGGGGAGGGAGCTTAATATTTCATAAACGGATCCCTTAATCGAAAAATTGTCTTCACAAACCCTCTGAGGAAATTTCAATGCACTACGTAGTTTTTTATTCTTACCCCACACTATGGGGCACTATGGGGCAGACGAGTTTTTTTTTTGCATCGTAATTAGGTAAATTAGGTAGGTACGAGTAAGGGAAGGTACCAACACTAAACAATTTTTTTTTCATGTTTTCTTTTACCATTTTGCTGGCGTGACTAATATGTGTATAGGTACATGCCAAATTACAGCAAAAAAAAATATTCAAAGAAATTCAAAATATTTATTCAGTAAATAGGCCACATGAGGGCTCTTTTACACGTCGGTAATATAGGGTAGCTTTCTAGTACCTACTAAGAGTCTCTGAGCTAGGCTGCGGACGGACGGACATGGCGAAACTATAAAGTCGTTAATGTCCAAAGCGTAGGTAATATAGGGTCGGGGACTATCTAATAATGCTTGCTTGGCCTAAACCAGAAACTTAGTCATTAATAATTCGTGAAATTGCGAAGTTCTTTGTCTAGGCACAGATAACAGAATACAAGTAGGTCTAGGGGACACCGTTGATGTAGGAAAACATATCAAATCTTTTATTTGGTTGCGTCGTGTTTTTTTGTCGTTTTTCATTTTCTCCCTTTATCTTTATAAGGGTTCCTAGTTTGACTACGGAACCCTAAAAAACTAACTAAGTATACTATAGTTCTATACTTATAATATGAACCCTTTTTTGCTAAGCTACGGTAAATTATTGTTCAAGTAGGTAGGTACTAAATACGAAGGCGTTAATGGCATTGTTAAAATCATTTTAGGTTTTCTATGGACACTAGTAATATAGCGCACAAGTTTTTAATCAAAATAAGGCCTTTATTAGTATTTTCATACTGCACGGAAATTGCTCTTTAACTGCTTAGATAGAAAAAGTTTATTATATCACTGAAAAATTAAATAACCAACAGCATATATGAAAAATAAAGGCCCTAACCTAACTTGAACCTAAGACACCATTTTAGCTATTACCGTATACCGTATACCTCGGTATTTAACATTCTAATTTTAACGTATTTCCAGACAAAAACACACAAAAATAGTATTTGGAAGTCGCAAAGAAAACAATAATACTCGTAAATAGTTTAAAAATCTTAGCATTAGATTACAACTAATACGCAATCCACTTACACGTCACGTTTACTTACGTGTGGCGTCTCGCTTTTCTATGGCCCAACCTGTACCCTTACCATGTGTGTATGCATCAAATAAACAGCTCGCGAACCGCCAGTATCTGCGATGCACGCCGGCGCAAGAGCAAGTACCCTTACCATGAGTTACGATTACCGTACTCGCTAGCGAGTCGAATGCTATGAGGAAATAATGCTATATACACGTAGCCCAGACCTCGCAATATTTTTCAAGAGTGCGAGGGATAGAGCATTTCGACTCGCTAGCGAGTAGGTACGGTAATCGTAAGGTAACTCATGGTAAGGGTACTTGCTCTTGCGCCGGCATGCATCGCGGATACTGGTGGTTTGCGAGCTGTTTATTTCATGCATACACACTAACGCCAAAAAAAACGCTAGTATACAAACTCAGCTTTGTTCGTGTAAAATAAGTTTTTAGCGAGTAAATAGACTTGTTCTTAAAACGCATATATAAATATATCGCTATAATATCGGTTTGGAGGGGATCGTTTTAGGTGCCCCACAGACCAAGTAGAGAACTATAATTAGGTGCCCTTACCTTAGGTTTATTCAATGTTATATTCTTTATGATTCGATTCCTATTCAAAGTTGTTGTCTTCTATTTTCTACGATTGGCCAATACACTTTTCCCCTTTAGATATTGTAATAAATAAAATTTTCAAAACGTTCGAGTGTTTGATTTTTTAATCGATACGAAATTTAACGTTTGGCGTCGTTTTGAAGAATTCCCAGTAAACTTCCTTTTAATTTTAAAATGTTACAGTCTTACAGTATATAATATGTAGGTAGGTATATTGTATGTTGCAGATGGTTACGTTGACCGTTATTCTTATTGTTACTAGAATATGTCGCTCGCTCTAAGGTATTAATGCGTCTCATACGCTGGCCCATCATGTGACATATCGTGTTGACACAGATTTTAACTAGCACGTTAAGCTAGCCCGAAGTAAACTGCCAGTTAATTATTGCATGGACCTGCACGAATCAAGTACAAAGACACACAGAGCCTGCTACACCTACCTACACGTAGACAAATAGTGGGTATAAACATATACTCGTAGTATAATGTATACTTAACAAAAGGTTTAAATATTCGAGTGAGTAACTTCGTTGCCGACGTGATATTCAGTTACCGCGCTTTGTTTTAAGAACAATGCGCCTGACGATGTTTCACCACCTAATTGTACTATTAAATTAAATATACCCGTTTACAAAAAAACCCCTCGTATTATTATGCGGAACGAAAAAACCCTTTATAAAAAATAATAATCGGTGTGCTTTTTTACAAACTGTTTTTTTTTGTACAGCCATCAATTGATCTTTAACACCAAAACTGTCCAGTTCAAACTCATTGTAATGATAATTTCAAGGCTTCATCCACATAATATTTAGCGCCTCTGTTCTACACGGTACGTCTATATTGCTTTTGACGTGTATTGTTTTTATCTATATTTTTATAATAAGAGCTATCGTATCGTTGACAATACGATCACGGGTTGGAATCTACCTCATTGACTCTTTTACGTTACTGATTTGGGACGTCATTGTCATTTTGTGGGAATCATGACCTGAAGTTCATAAGGTATCCTATACAGTTCAGGTAATTGAATGATGTTACAAAGCGTGAATAGTTTACTCGTTAACTTTGCTTTATCTGTGGGTCATTTTTACATTCATTCAATAATTTCAAATGAAAGATTCGAAGTGACTTTGCGTTTGACGGTGTATGCCAAAAAATTGGTTTTGTGTTATAAAGATCTATCTAAAATAAATACTTAATAATTTTCTCTTTTAAATCTTTTCCAGTTTCCATTTCCACCAAGTTTAACGTTCACTCCATCCACCAATTTGAAATTGTGTTCGCAAAATCTTGCCGTACAATAAAATGTATTATTCCCGTCTGCAACTCGACCGTGGATAATCAAACGTTATACCGGTTCCCTCGGAACGCAGGGTTAAAAGGTATCTGGTGTGACCTGCTGACGCCACACGCTGGCAATTTAGTGTCGAAAAGTAAATTCAGATTCGGAAAATTTAAAAGTGTGTGTTTTTTACCATTTTGAAAAACAATATTTATTTTGTGGACGGCCAAAGCCCCGTACGATGACAATGGCGTGTCCTACGCTTTTCTCCGAAGAAGAGATTCTGTCAGTGTCTCTTACAGTATAGCGGAACAGTGCATACACTATTCATTTCTGTATCTTTTCAATGAAATAATGTTTATGTTAGTAAGAGTTATTTTTAACTAGAGATTTTGTACGGCGTTTTTTCGCAAAAATGGTCTACTCTTAAGAAACGCTGGTAGACTCGTGACTTAAAATTTGACTTAATTGCAAAATAAATGTTTTTAATTTAAAACGACTTATAATTTCTACGGTATTATATTTTCATTTCACAAAGACGCACCCAGCTGCTTGATTTCATAATTCAATCTCGTAACAGCTAAATTAGATGTTGAGACGTGTGTCTTTGTGGATTGGAAACAATAGTTGCGCCTAATATGTATACTTTCCTATTTTGTATAGTTTGTTTCACTGCATCAGTTTATTGTCGAAAATGTATTAATACTTAACTCGTTTAAAATCAGTGAAACAATCTTATTCACACGGGAAAAAAACATGAGTTCCTATCATACACAAACTGCAGAAATTAAAAGTTCGTTCTCGAATTGAACGAAGTTAACTTATTCGTGTTTATCAACCAAAAGTGCGAAGAAGTTTACTTCGTTCAATCCGAAAATGAACTGCTCTCATAATTCATTTTGCCGCCATTCCTCCATTTTTTTTTAATTTTTTTTGGCATACTAGCGCCACTGCTTTAGGCTGCGGTGCGGGACTCAACTACTACTAACGTTATGTCAGTTCCAAGTTTGATTCCTATCTGTCTTTAATAGACATATCCTATAATCTGTGAATACGATGAAACGTCAAAGGCAATAATGGTTTTACCATGTTGAGCCCCACATCTAAAACACCATATTACGTAGGTATTGCATTGTAGTTTAGGTTTACTTATTTTAGTTAGAACATACCAATAACAGGGTACAGGTTCAAACCCAATAAACATTCAAAATTTGGTTTAAACTTGATCTAAAGAAACAATAAAATAATAAGGTTAAAAAAGATAAAAGATGTAGGTATGTATATTCAGTAGGTATGTATGCCGCATGGGCACTTTTACACATCAAAAATCTACTAGCGCTTCGCAAGAGACCACTACTGAGAAGAAAGGCCCCAAGAAACTCAACAGTCAGGCATTTTTTTGAATATACAATTAGATTAGGTGCTTTTAATGCGGATTTTACAGTTTGACAAATCCCGACTCTTGTTAACTTTTTATAACCCTACAGAGGAAGTTAAATAAAAGTTTGTAATATAAATTAAAGGAAGTAAGTAGAAGGTTATGGATGGTTTGTAGACCCAGTAGTAGCCTGGTAGTGCCAGCGACGCGAGTTCAAATCCCGCTAAGGTATTTTTTTTCAGAAAATAGTATAAACCAAATGTTTGATTCAAGTATCCAAGCCACCGCCGGTATAAATAATGTCGTACAGCATCTTTACAAGCTTACTGACGCATTTCATATACCTACACACTTGTAACAGGAACGTTTCTGGTTCGTCTACAAGTCAGTGCACATAAACAAAAGGGCTATACGAAACCAGCGACCCCGGCGCCTGCGTTGACAACTGACACCTGAGCGGTGAATGATCTCCCCGTAAATCTTTCGTATATAAAGGGCCGACCAGCACCTAACAGTAGCATTCGCTCTGGTGTCAGCCACGAGCAAAGTGCAGTCCTTTCGCGGGACTTGGACAAATTATAATAAAAAGTCTTCACCAAGATGTCCATGGTCCGACGGTCTAGTATGGACAGGATGTCCTCCAGCATGACATCGAGCATGACTGGAATGGGGCTCGGCGGAATAACTGGTCTAACGTCGGGTATGAGTGCCTTAAGCTGCATGAGAGAACAGCAGATGACAATTGGCGGAATGCCTTCTAACTACGTTCCGGGATTATCCGCTAATTACAATATCTCGAGCTTCTGCCACCGTCCAGGCCAGACCCGTCGCTGGCCAATGCAGCGCGCCGGGCCCACGGCGCAACACCGCCCGGGGCGCTCTCACAGCACGGGCTCTTTGCATCGCATGAAACATTCAACGAGGAACAGCCCTAATACGCAGTATACTCATAACCTCATATGTAAGATGGCTGACCAGAATGAACGCCGTCGCCGTCAAGACACATTGGAGATGATTCCCCAGAGTTATTACTCGCAGCAGCCCTTGAAAGTGGAGCTGACGGAGTTTTATTCGCGAGATAACTCCAAGGATCACCATACCGACCAGTACGATCTTGTAAATGACAACATTCTGCCGAACCCAGTTCTACGAAGAGGACAAAATTTCTTCTTCGCAGTGCGTTTCGACAGAACGTATGACAAGCAACAGGATATGATCCGCCTCGTGTTTTGCTTCGGTAATACATAATTTGCCCAAAGTTACAAATGTAGTCATTTTGATGATATACTTAGATATTTTTTCATCGATATATTGATTGATGTGTACAATTATTTTGTTGGAGGGAGATTAAACTTGTTTATTATATTTACTTTATAGGTCCAAAGCCTAGCGTCACCAAAGGTACCCGGGTTGTGTTACCCGTAAATTGGAACAACCAGCAAGGTGTATTCCAGCATTCGCGTGACATGACTGGTATGGGGATGGGGATGGGGATGGGAATGGGAATGGGAATGGGTATGGGCATGGGTACGGGTATGGGTATGGGCACTGGTATGGGCATGGGCACTGGTATGGGAATGGGAATGTCTCGCATGCAGGATAACTGCAGTAACATGGCAACGGTCGGGTCAATGGGAACTATGAACCAAATGGGTACTATGGGATCGATGGGACCAATGAGTGGGATGAGAGAAACGACAACGTACGGTGTTCGTCGCAGTTCTTTCAGCAACGACCCATTGCCCTTGCAGCACAGTCCTCTGAGCCCACATGGAACAATTGACCGACCCATAATCGATCGCTATGGAGGAACGACTCAGCATTCCTCGTTCGGTCGTGGTTACGGATCACGCCACGGATCACGCCATGGATCACGTCATGGATCACGCCATGGCTCTATGCAGAACCTGGCGGCTCTTGCCCATGAAATGGACAGATGGGATATTAGCATTCAACGTCAAGATGGGAATACTATCACATTCCAAGTGCATGTACCAGCCACCGCCCCAGTGGGTGTATGGAACTGTTGGGTACAGACAAATCGATTTGGCCAGCGTGATAATCGCCAAGATTACAAATGTGATGAAGACATTTACATGCTATTTAATCCGTGGTGCAGAGAGGATTCTACTTATATGGACAATGAGTCCTCTAGGAAGGAATACGTTCTTAATGAGCACGGAAAAATATGGTGTGGTACATGGCGCCAGCCTAAGGGCCGTAAATGGATCTATGGTCAGTTTGACGACTGCGTTTTACCTGCTTGCATGTACTTACTTGAACGTAGCGGTCTCGAGCATTCGGAACGTAGTAATCCGATCCGTGTGTGCAGGGCTATTTCTGGAATGGTAATAAATAATATTGATCGATTTAAAATATAAAAGATATTCTGTAATCCATGGTGTGATTTCAATATGAATCGGTTACAATTTATGTTATAGATTAACGCCAACCACGACGATGATGGGTTAATGGTAGGGCGCTACGATGGCGAGTACAAGGACGGCGTTGCTCCTCACGCCTGGACCGGTTCGGTGGCTATTCTTGAACGCTACCTCACTGATGGCGGTCGGCCTGTGGAATACGGCCAATGCTGGGTATTCTCTGGGCTAGTCGTGACTATTTGCAGGGCTCTGGGTATTGTTTTTTCCAAATCATAAACACAACTGCATTGTTTTCATTGATCCATTGGAACTAAAGTTACTTAAATTCAAATTTTCTACCTGTAG
Organism: Acleris laterana; assembly: GCA_963966035.1. Classification (NCBI taxonomy): domain Eukaryota; kingdom Metazoa; phylum Arthropoda; class Insecta; order Lepidoptera; family Tortricidae; genus Acleris; species Acleris laterana. The sequence goes on along the minus strand of OZ014439.1, from coordinate 14,447,037 downwards.
GTATTCCTTGCCGATCAGTCACTAACTACGTGTCAGCCCATGATACAAACAGGACATTTACTGTCGACAAATACTTCGATCATGATGGCAACGAGGTGCCGAATGGGCCTGACGAGGATTGCTATGATTCTTGCTGGAACTTCCACGTGTGGAATGACGTTTGGATGCAAAGACCTGACTTGCCGCAAGGTAATTAAGATTTATATAAAAACTTTAACAAAGCATTTCATAACACTATTTTTGACAAACTTTTGTTTTGTAGGCTACAGTGGCTGGCAGATTATAGATTCGACACCACAGGAGGAAGCGGAGTCTGTTTATCACTGCGGCCCTGCTAGTGTTGAAGCCGTTCGCCGTGGTGAAGTAGGCTTCCAATACGATACACCCTTCATGTACTCCCAGCTAAACGCCGAACTGTGCCACTTCCAAGAAGAAGAAAACTCTGAATGGGGATTCATCAGGATGGCGTCAAACCAGTATCAGTAAGTTTGGTAACCACTTCGTAGTACAATCTTTAAGTATGTATCTTTCACTATTTATTATTGGGGGGGTTTGGATGGGCCTTGTGTGTCACTTCGACCATTGCTGATCTTTTGTAACAGCCCTTTGTTTAAAGTTCACCGCAAAGGCCCGTTGCGTCTAAGAATTTCCAGATGCTTTGGGCCGTGAGAAGTTGTATCTCCTGTGGGTCCACAAAATGTCGCCCTAGGTAGATACTTCTGTTACGCATTAGTGGTCCGCAAGAACAGAGGATGTGCATTGCTGTCTCCTCTGTTTCCTGACAGAACCTGCATGTCGGTTCTTGTTTCATACCCATTAGAAACAGATGTTTGTTCAATTTGCAGTGGCTAGTTAGAATTCTAGTCACTGCGCAAGTCTTTTCTCTTTTGAGTTGTAGAATCTCTTTGGAGAAGTTGCTTTTGAACCCTGTAATTAATGATTTCGAGTGCTTTTGTCCTTTCGTGGACTTCCACAGCTCGATCGCCCTGGATTTATATAGGTCGTTTAGCAGTGAATAGGATTTCCTTTTTGTGATACCACAAAAAGGCTCCGGGCCAACCAGGGGGTTGTCAGCACCTTTCCTAGCCAGTTCATCTGCTATTTCGTTTCCATCAATGTTGGAGTACCCTGGTACCCATCTAAGTATTACTTTGTTGGAGTTTCCTAGGGCATTAAGGTTTTCTTTGCAGTTTTGGACTAGTTTAGAGTTTATCTCCAATGCGTCTAGTGCCAAAAGGGCAGCTTGGCTGTCCGAGTTGATGTAGATGTGCTGGTGCCTACGGTTCTTCTCAAGGTTGATTTCCGCGCATTTGTTGATGGCGAAGACTTCCGCTTGGAAGATTGAGGCCTCCGTACCCATGCTGACGCTAACTTTGAGTCTTGGTCTCTCACCGTAGATGCCGCACCCCACATCGTTCCCTTTTTTGGAACCATCTGTATACCAAATGTGGCAGCCCTCTTTGTAGTCCAGCTGGCCTTTCAGCCATTTGTCCCTGGAGGGTATCTCCACTGAGTATAGTTTTTTGTAGTTATATTCAATATGCATGTCATCAGTTGGCATGCATAAGGTTTTGTGTTCAAACACCGATGCCATACGCTTGGTCAGTGCTTGAGAGCTCCATTTCGTCCTTGTCGTGGTGCAGATTCTGTATATACACTGTTCAGCCTCTTTTTGCACTTGTAGGTGCAGTGGTGTTAGGTCTAGCAGTGCATCCAGAGCTGCTCCCGGTGTTGAGGATAGAGCTCCTGTTGCGATAACGCAGGCTGTGCGTTGCAGACTGTTTAGGGTGTTTATTGTTGTCTTTTGGTTGGTTTTTGTGCACCAGACAGCGGAGGCATATGTAATTATAGGCCTTACCACTGCCGTGTACAGCCAGAGGGCAATTTTGGGCTTTAGGCCCCATCTTGACCCCGCCATTCGACAACTAGTCCACATAGCCATTTTGGCTTTTTGGATTATGTTTTTTATGTGCGAGTTCCAAGTTAACTTTTGGTCTAAGGTGACCCCTAGATACTTTACTTCACTTGAGATTGGAATTATTTGTTCGTTTAGCTTAAGATCTAGTAGCTTTTCGAGCTTCCTTTTCTTAGTGAAGGGAACTATCACAGTTTTGCTTGCGTTTATGGACAATTCGTTTTCTTTACACCATTTATTTATGGTGTTGAGAGCTCCTTGCATTAGACATGAGATTGTGTGGAGGCTGGGGCCTTTGATTATGACTACAAGGTCGTCGGCATATCCCTGTGTGTCATAGTCTTGGTCCGTCATTAATGCAAGTAGTTGATCCACTGCTAGGGTCCACAAAAGTGGGGAAAGGACACCCCCTTGTGGACAGCCTCGTGTGGTGTGGAATTCATGCGAAGTTGCATTGAGAGTTAGAGATGCCACCCTGTTAGAGAGCATATTCTGAACCCAGTTGATGGTGGTACCGTCCACACCCTTTAATGCCATTCCGTTTAGAATGGTATTTGTGGGCGTGTTATCGAAGGCTCCTTCCACATCAAGAAAAGCACATGGGGCTGTTTGCTTATCCTCTAAGGTTTTCTGCACTTTGTCGACCAGATCGAGGAGGGCAGTTTCCGTGGATTTCCCTTTTTGGTAAGCGTGTTGGTTTAAGCTGAGGGGTTTAGCTATTAGATATATAGCTCTGATGTGCTGGTCTATAATCCTTTCCATGGCTTTGAGTAGGAAGGATGTAAGACTGATCGGTCTGAAGGATTTAGGCTGAGAGTAGTCCTTTTTCCCTGCTTTTGGTATGAAGCGTACCTTGACTCGTGTCCATGGTTCTGGTACTATTCCCCAGGCAAAGCTTGCCCGAAATATTTTAACCAGATGCGGGAGGAGGATATTTTCTCCCTTTTGAAGAAGGGCCGGAAAGATTCCATCTTCTCCCGCTGATTTAAATGGCTGGAATTTATCAATAGCCCATTTAACATTGTTAGGCCTGAAGATGTTTGTGGCCTTATTCCAATCAGCTCTATGCGCCCTGTGATCAGTATGATTTCTTTGGGCACATCGCTGGGTGTCATCGGAGGTGTACGATCCCGGAAAGTGGGTTACTCTGAGGAGTTCAAGAGTCTCCCTCTCTGTGGTCGTAAAGGTATTATCTGGTCTTTTTAGTAGGCCGAGATAGTTTGTAGGTGTCTTGGCGAGTATTCTGTGAATTCTCGCTCCTTTGTGTGTTTGGGCTATATCTTCACAGAATCGTCTCCAAGACGCTCTTCTGGCTTTTCTGATTTCTTTGTTATATTCCGTCAAAGCTCTACCGTACTTTTCCCAGTCTTGCGGCCTAGAGCAGTGATTGAATATACGCCGTGTGGAGCTGCGGAGCCTTTCCAGCTTTTTGTTCCACCACGTCGTTGTGTAGTTTGTTTTAGATTCTTTCAGCGGGCAGCTCCTCTCGTAGGCTTTGTTAATGCCTTCTGAAAGTTTGTTTACTGCGCAGTTGAGAGAATCCGGAGTTTTAACATATTTGGGGAGGTCCGATAGGTACTTTTTTAGATAGTCCCTGTAGGTTTCCCAGCAAGTATTCTTTGGGTTCCTAAGTTTTTGTGGTTCTTTGCCTATTGATTTTGTTACCTCGAATAAAATATGTTTGTGGTCCGACATTGAGTTTTCGGAACTGACATGCCAATTGGCTAGGCATTTAGCTACCTTTTCAGTTGCGAATGTTATATCAAGTACTTCCTGTCTAGCCCTAGTAACGAAGGTTGGTGTGTTGCCCATATTTAACAGGTGTAAACAGTTAGAAAAGATGAATTCAGAGAGTAACTCACCTCTTCTGTTGATTCCAGTGCTGCCCCAGATGGTGTGGTGGGCATTTGCGTCGCAGCCCACGAACAGTTCCGACTTTTGTCGTTGAGCGTAGTCTACGACTTTAGTCAGTTCTTCTGTAGGGTTCTGTTTCTCTCCGGGCAAGTAGGCCGAGCAGACTAGGACCTTGGATGTTCCTCGCCCTTTGAGATCCACATAGGCGACGACTAGATCGTCACTGCAAAGTTCTAAAACAGGCAAAAAGCTGATGTTTTTGTTAAACACGATGCAGGCCCTTGGTTTAGAGCCTTTCTCGTGTACCAGAATCTTACCTGCATTACTCATACCTGCTACCATGGAGTTGGCGTTGATCCATGGTTCTTGTATGAGGGCGATGTCCAGGCCACGTTCGCTGAAGGTCTTCTCCACGACCGCTGAGGCCGCGACAGCGTGGTGGAGGTTGGCCTGCAGAAACATCGCCCCCCTGGTCTGTGCTGCGTCAGTGACGAGGTTGGCGGTGGGCACCGGGGCGCCCTTGCCAACCTCTTTGTGCTCCTCCTCCCCTGGAGCGGTTCGCGCCCCTGTTTGTTCCCCTATTATGGGGAAACCGCGGCCGACTCTCTACTGCACTCGTTGGTGGGTGGGGATGGGTGGAGGGGACTGCCCTTTTTGATCCCCTTCCCCCATCTTTCACTATAAATTTACTACTGTTAAAGTCACCAATTCATTCGAGCCCCTATAATATATGCGATTTTTGATGATCCAAGTTCCGTTTACTTGTCTTGCGATGCAAGACAGGCTGTATAGCAGTGAAAGACTTATCTGTAGGTAGACTGCTAATATATTGTTATATTACAGAGTTGGCCGTAAGGTCTTAACTAAAAATCCTAACCGAGACGATGACGAAGGCGAGAGCGACATGCTGGAGATCACCCACGAGTACAAGACGGTGGACAGCTCGTCGCCGGAGCGGCTGGCGGTCATCGCGTCCTGCCGCGGCTACCAGCGCATGCAGCAGTACTACGAGTACCCCGACCGCAACTATGAGGATGTGTTCTTCGACCTTATGGACATCGACATCGTGCCTTATGGCCAGCCGTTTGATTGCACAATGAATATTCAGGTGCGTTCGCTTTTCTAACGGGCATATAAACAACACGAACGGCAGAGCCCTAAATAGTTTTTACAAAATTCGTAAATTCTTTGATGCTTTCAGAATAAGTCACATGAAGACCGAACCATATGGTGCGTATTGACGGCGTCCTCCTGCTACTACACCGGCGCCATCGCGTCTCGGCTCCGAAGGGCCCAAGGCGAGTTTATCGTCCGCGCTGGCCAGCGTGAAGTACTCAAGCTGCATGTCACGCCCCAGGAGTACATGGACAAATTGGTGGATCACTCCATGGTCAAGGTCCACGCCATGGCTTATGTGAAGCAAACGCGCCAGGCCTGGTCTGACGAAGATGACTTCCCGCTTCACAAGCCGAGGATGCAAGTGCAGGTAATTATGTCAACACCTGAAAATATGAATACTGTCATAGATATACGTAAAGCCAACGTTTATAATTGTGTTAAGGTGAGGAGCCAGCCATGCAAGGGACAGGAGTGCGCCGTTACATTCAGCTTCCAGAATCCTCTCAACGTTCACTTGACCGACTGCTACTTCACATTTGAAGGAAATGGTGTGCAGAGACCGCGGCAGGTAAATAACTTTTGTTTTTTATTGAATGTTTGTTAGACCGAGCATATGTTTTAACTTGGTCTGTTTCCAGATTCGGTTCCGCGATGTGAAGCCGGGTGAGTTTGTGAACTATCAGGACAAGTTCGTGCCGCAGCGGCACGGCGAGCGGCGCATCGTGGTGACGTTCTCGTCGCGGCAGATGGACGAGATCTTCGGCTGCACGGCGGTGAACGTGCGCGGCTAGCACGCCCCCCGGCCCCGCGCGGCCTCTCCGCGCCGCTCCCCGGGGCCACCCTCGGCACCCTCGCCGCACGCGCCCGCGCTCGTGATGGTTAGCTCCTACGGCCACGTGGCGCCAGAACAAGTCATTGTTCAAGAGGAGGAAGTCGTAATCTTAAAGACTCTTTAAATGTTTTAGTGTTTTCTATGAATTTACCTTTAAGGAAATGTTTAAGGGGTATGGTTGACATATCCCGTCGACTGCCTCATGAATGACTTCAACGACGACTCAGGATACGCCTAACGGATTTTACTATGAGTTATTTTACACACGCACAATTTAAATGAAAAACCAAAAAAATGTTAAAGTATATTTATTCACTGTTTTCACCGAGTGATGATATGTAATCATACGCTTAAGTAATTATAATGTTAAGTGTAAGAGAGGGACCGATGCTTCAAGTGCCATAATCTTTGCTACGATTAATATTATTTCTTTATGAAAGATTTAATATAGGACTAAGTTCTTTAGCTACGACTTAAGAAATATGTTTATACGTTTTATATCTATACCTAATAAAAAACGATTATATAAAAATACCAAAAAAAATGGTTGTGTTTGTGTGTTTTTGGGATCTCAGAAATAAAAAGCATGCACTGATATTTTTTTTCTTTTCTCCTACCTAAATTTCGTTATGTGTCGTGATTATTTTTTGTATTCTTACCTCGCAATTATTTCTATCCGATCGACTTTATGTTTATAAATACTTTATGTTTGATTCTCGATGACACGAAACAACTTCCGCATGGTGGGACCCAATAAGGCGGACAGACTATGACTATTCAGCTGGGACGCAGCCGGCCAAGTTTTTCTGCCCATGATAGTATTACGTGGTATTAATACTTTTTCATTTCATAAAATGTAAATATATCTTAGGCCTCGACTGTACACAAACGGCCAGGCAGACGAACTTTTTACAAAGGAGTTTTTTGTCTTTCTCTCTTTGTTTTGTCAATTTTGTGCTAAACCATATTGTTAATTTAATAATAACTTATATTTACTTGATAGAAAATAGGTAAAAACAAAGTGGAATAGAGGCCTTGAATTAGCGTAACTAACAGCAACTGCATTCTGACTTCTAAAATAACCCTGGAACGTGCCTTGGCTGACGTGAGCTGAAGGAATTAATGTGAAATGCGTAAATAAACAGTATTGTTACTAATTAACGCATACAGTTTACTTTTAACTTAATTTTAATATATGGGGTTAAGACTTTTCCATGAATAAATCACCAGAGGACCATCTTATACATGACTTACTTATCGAGGAAGTCTCGAGTTTTGTATTGTACCTACTTGTAATTTGGTAGTTTTTGACTGGATGGGAGTGAAAGCTTTTATAATCCAGTGAAACAATAATTGGAGTTTTTAACTCAATGGTTTTGCCTAAAGTGTTTGTACTATCAGACCATTGGAACCTTGACCCACCATAGAACTGTGTCACAGAGACGTTATGATTCAAGTCATAAGAAGTGTCAAACAAATTGTTTTATAATGTCACTGTGACACCGTTCTATGGTGGGTCAGGGTTCCATTGGGCTGATAGTACAACTATAAAATGGTACTTAGGTATTTGTTTTCCTGAACTGGTTTATTGCTTGTTTTCATATTAAAGAACGCATTTCATGGTGTTTTCAAAATTAGGCAAAGTTTTTTTTTTAAACTGTTCTAGGTTTGTTAAAAGCAGGGATGTTGTGGATACATGCAGATGTAGGTTAACTATTTTTATGGAGATAACATAAATCAATGTATTATTTTAAATTTAACGAACTTTTATTATAAAACTATATAAACTAACTAATACACTGGTAAACATCTTAGCCTAAGTGTGCAAAATGTGGTTACAGAATTGTATCAACAAGTTTTTAGAGTTGTTGGTAATTCTGTAGCTCTGCTTACCCCACTCTGGGAATAAAGGCGTGAGTTTATGTATGTATGTATGTATTATAAAATGTGAATTGATGAAAGTACTAAAGACTTTCACAGGTCCGCATCCGCATAGGCTCCGCATCAAGTTTAGCGGATGCGGAATCTGAAGTAAATGCAGCAGTTCCGCGGTTGCGGACTCGAATGCAGATATCAGTAAAATAATAATGGTTCTGAAATCACCCTATAAAAAGTTATTAATTGTGTCAAGTACCTAATTACTGATTGACTCACTTTCAAAACTTATACCTACTATTTCCCTGACCTGAGTCTTGGAATTTGGCTCCAAATCTTACAGCACAAGTAAAGGAAAACATCCTACATATACAAATATTTATACCCTTGACCGAAAAAAACTCAATCTGTCTTGTTATAGTTTAATTTAAAAGAAATATAGGTGGACCATTTGGTAGGGAGTCGAATTAAGTGTCAAATTTGTCACCTTTTTAGATATCAGATTTTTTAACTTGGCTTATTTTTGCATTTATGTTTTTGGTGGGATTTACGACACCATTACGATTCTCCTAATTGGCTGAATTTACTTGAAATTCCCATTCATGAATGCAAAAGGAAAATACCAACCAATAAAACCTTCGACTCGTGTCTCCGTTACCGGCTATCGCTGACAAATATTACGTAGTAGCTCGCGGTCGCCATGGGTGACATCACCCACGTGTAGTAAATTAACTTAATCGTACATGACAATGAAAAATACCTACGTGTATCTCAGCTCTATGGTACTTATTACCTATCGTGACACGTTATGTTCAGCGGCGCATTCATCATTCTACATATTTTGACCAAAGACATCGTGACTGTTTCTAATAGGAGACGACTATAACATTTCATCTCGAATCTAGAACAATGTGCGTCAATAAAAGTTCGTCAATGAAAGCGTGTCGAGTCTATGCTAATGCGTTAAGTAATAATCCGTTGGCATTCAACACCTCTGTGTTTAATGCCATGGTTTGCAAAACAAACAACTACGTATTTTTGGACTTGACTACTACTCGTAAAGAACTGAACACCTAATCTGTTTGTTAACAAGCATGTTCATTGTGGATTCCATTGACAATTACTTTTTCAAAAATAATTCAGTTTAATAAAATCATGGACGGTTTCGTTTATTAAAGCAGACATATTTCAAGGACGCTACGTTAACACCGTTGTTGTTTTCAGAAGAAAAGGATCATCGTTGCGAAAATGTTATTACTCATATGTATCGAGATTGACCTACATTCTCGTGATTGGACGTCATCGGTGGTTCCCGGGCCACAAACTTGGAGAGAATTATGACTAGTTTATTGTGATTAATAATACATCATTGAGAAGTGAGCTGTAAAGTTTTTGATAAGAGGTCAGAGTGGTCGCGAAGGCACCTCAGCTGCGCAGACGATCCCGCACTCTGCTGAGGTGCGCACGCGACTGATACCGCGGAAAAAAGTCGAACTTTTAGACTAGCGTTTATCCACTCCAAATAAGAACCGTATAACACTAATAAGCGGCCCGGGTGATCGTTTGTTTACATTGTGGCAGACTACACAAGTGTCAGTAACGCAACTGGTACAAAATCAGCTATGATCTAATCGTTTATCGTGGAGAACATACGCGTGTGATAATCAGTGATAAGCTGTAATCCGTTCGGAAGCTGTACCTAAGGACCTATGAGCTTGTAGGCAGGAGTGAGCGGCCATGGGTAGCGTGAAGAGCAAGTTGGCGAGCCTGTGCCCGCCGCGCTGCTGCGGCGGCCGGTCGGACTCCTACGACCTGCGGGAGCTCCCGCGCCCGCCGCAACTCGACGCCTCCAACGGTGGGTCAAGGCCTTATCATTCAACCTTATATACAACTGTAGTTTTAAAGCGATTGAGGCTTTAACCAGCATGATAATACCTGTTATCTTTTATGTTATAAATTTGGCAAAGTCAATGACGTAACGTAACAGTTATGAAAACTAATCTAATTTAACAATTTACCCAAGTTTGTAAAATATCTCGGTAAACCTTTTGTTTGCAGATTGATTCACACATACTCGTACGTTACCAATACGTGTAATTTTTCGGGCCCAGATGTTACGTACTACTCTTTACTTATTCAATTAAATACAACACAAAGCAACACATGCTACCTAAGTCGTTAAGGCTCGGCATTTATTTCACAATATATTTGCAGCCTTATCAAAACAAAGTCAAATATTTTTTGTCGTCTTAATCGACTTTTAATACTCTAAATTAAGGATATCTTAAGAAGATCACATTCAAATATTGGTCTACATTTTATAATGGATGGGGTTGAGTTGAGAAAAACATACGAACATCATTCTAAGTGCAAGTCAGTAATGCATACATACATTAAATCACTGCCTGTTTCCCAGAGGGGTAGGCAGAGACCATTTCTTTTCACTTGCTACAATCTTGACAAATTATTTTCGCTTCTTCCACATTCATACATCGAGTCATGCACGCACGTCGGTTTCGGGTACTTAAGATTCGGCCCTTTTCTAGTATTTCTCCGATTTGATTCGAAAAAGTACGCCTAAGTCTGTAATAATAACTATTATAACAAGCTACTTTAGATTAGACTACGTTGAATTGGATTGTCCCTTAAAAACAACCTTTTGGTTTGTGAGGCTTAAATTCTTGTGTGTGTCACAAGAACAATGACAATTTTAATTTAAAGTAAAAAAATACCCTTCCTAGTGCCGCCGTAATAACGAGGACAGCTATAATTTGTTCATTTTACAGCTCAAGCAAAACTACTGTTCATCTTTGGTAAATAGGTTCGATCCCATTGAGGTGTCCTGGGACTAATAAAACAACGCATGTCTTATTTTTTAAATGAACCTAAAAATAGAGATCCTTAGTGCTGGCGAAATCTGGTAGAGCGGCAAATTAAAGCGATCGCATTCGGCCGGATACCGCCTGAAATACATTCCCGATAATGCGCCCAAAATAAAAATCGATTTTCATCATAGCTCGGAGGAAAACTTCACTCAACTACTGTCATATCTGCAATTTATGTTTCATTGTCAATGTTGTTATTGATTAACGTAATGACGTTAAACCTCTAAGATAAACTAAGTACTGTTACTAATTCTTTGACAATAGTCTCACAGCAATAAATGACGTTTGTACGTTAACTGTTATTTACAGTTCGCTGCTTAAATGCTAAAGCGCCTCAAAACAAAAACAGACATAGTTTGATTTAAAACTTAAAGTATATAGCATTCTGAATTTAAATGCAACACAAAAACATTTTGATTTGAGGCCCTTTAGTATTTAAGCAACGAGTTGTTTGTGATATAATTATGTGTACGCAAAACCTATTCGCATTAAAATATAATATTTATAGGTATTACAAAAATTTGTAATAGTATTTTTTGTACTCGTCGATTAAAATGTGTGTATTACGATTTCATAGAGAATACTGTAACGTCACTCTTTTCATCGTTGAATAGTCTAGATGTTACTTCCGAAACAACCGAAATAACTATTTCGATACGCTCTAGACAACCGAAATAACTATTTCGATACGCTCTAGACAACCGAAATAACTATTTCGATACGCTCTAGACAACCGAAATAACTATTTCGATACGCTCTAGACAACCGAAAAAAGTTTGAAAATAGAACTTTGGATTTCCATATATGTGTCCTTGTTTAAGGAGCCTCGATCCGATACAAAATTGCCAATCTGTGTCGTTTCGGAACGTAGCAGCGTCGCATCATCTGTCAAAAATCTACTTTTAGTTTTCTTATATACTCGTATTAATGACTTACATTATTAATTTTAATGAACTCGTACAAAAAGTATTGTTCACAATAGTGTCATAATTAAGCTTTTTAATATAACACGATTACGAAAAATACTATTTCGTAATCGTGTTATAATAGAGAGCTTTTTAGTCGAGTACCGTGTTTAGGCCACGAAGCTTGCTGAGTGGCCTAAGTAAGGTACGAGATTAAAAAGCTTAATTATGACACTATTGTGAACAATACTTTTTGTACGAGTTCATTAAAATTAATAATGTAAGTCATTAATACGAGTATATAAGAAAACTAAAAGTAGATTTTTGACAGATGATGCGACGCTGCTACGTTCCGAAACGACACAGATTGGCAATTTTGTATCGGATCGAGGCTCCTTAAACAAGGACACATATATGGAAATCCGAAGTTCTATTTTCAAATTTTTTTCGGTTGTCTAGAGCGTATCGAAATAGTTATTTCGGTTGTCTAGAGCGTATCGAAATAGTTATTTCGGTTGTTTCGGAAGTAACATCTAGACTATTCAACGATGAAAAGAGTGACGTTACAGTATTCTCTATGAAATCGTAATACACACATTTTAATCGACGAGTACAAAAAGATTTTTAGCGTTTCCGTGATTTATCATTCTGATGAGCTTAAACTGTAAGTTTTTTTTCTTGCTAATTTGTGTCCTTATTGCAAAAATGCGTAGATTAATTATGGTGAAAAATAAGGGTTAAATTAAATTAAATGCCTACTTATTGAAACAATATTACAGAACTAATCAAATAAAATAGAGAAAATAAGGCTCTCTAAATTGACATCGTATTGGGTATAATTTAATTCAGGGCCTTCGTGACCTAGTATGAATTCGAGGAATGTTCGGCGACTTGTTGCGTATGGTATGGCAGTGCGCGCGCGCAGCCCTCAAGGTGATCCGGCGTCTCGGCGTCCTACGAGAGAAACGGTAGAGATGGACGAGTCGTGCGTATTTGCTATATGATAAATCAAAAATCACTGCGACTAGCTGGACTGATTATGTTTATTCAAGTAAAACAACATAAAATAATATAACAACCATAACACAATAACTGAAAAAGAAAACTAAAATTAAAGAAAACTAACTCTAAATATACAGGGTGTCTTGGATCGAATAAGAGATATTTGGCGGGGTAATAGTTCGCACGATTCTGATCACGGGGGTATGGTTCATTTTTGTTTCTGTTAATGTAAAAAAAAAAGAAGGATTAATTATATTAATTTTGTTACTTGATGTATCGCAGCCGATATCTCGACCTTGACATTTTGACGCTGATACTATACTACTACAAACGTTCGTAGTAACTAACGTCAAAATTCTAAAGGTCAATGACCTGACACCATACGTTGTTTACATGGTATGTAAACAAACAGTTCGTAGTTCCATGTAAGCAGAAATCTGACTAACATTTTAAAATGATTATAAATTTTAGTGCAACTTACTGTATTTTCATTAGTGCAACTTACTGTATTTTCATTTTTGCAATTTGAACACTAGCTGGTTTTAAATGTGAATTCACTAGATCTCTTGTTCACGCTTCGCCAAGACTGATCATAATATTATCGTCCTTCTTATATTATTGTCGAGATCTAACCATTTACCATTCTTTTCTGTTCTAAAGTGGCCCGTATAACCGGTTTACAGCAAAAATAATTACGACTTGAATATCTCAAAATAACATAACAATGACATAATATTATAATGACAGCCATAAATTCATAGACTCAGACATAGAGTTCAGATAGACATGGATTGAACGATCCGATTATTGCCCTCCGTATTGATCTGCGTGGTATTTGTGGCAGTAGCCAACAGCCCGAATGCAAAATATTTTGTCCATGGATATAAAGGCCGTCGCATAATTGATTATAATTTATTATTATGTCACACTTACCATAGAGAACAAAAAATACCAACCTTTCCTAGGCCATGGAATGGATAAACTTACGTATAGAGACGATTTTATTTTTACAAAACCTAAACCTCTTTTCATAAAAAGTATTCAATGGTACAAGATTTAAAAAAATACTATGCTGAACTGTCAAAGGACAATAACAACTTATTGATTCGTTTTAATTATTGTGTGTTGTATTCATAGTTATCCCTGATGGTGGTAGAAATCAATGAAATAAATCCATGATTCATGATCTAATAAAATAACTTTAATGTACCTACGAGTACAAGTGCTATTTTACCTGTGCGAGTGTGGGAAGAGTGTGAGTAAACATCGTAATCGTAAGTTTCATTTTTAAATTATTTCACATAATAGCCCTTATCAGAGATCATCTTTTCATTCATATTATAGTTCAGTTTCAGTCTATTTTCAGTTTTCTAAACACCGTGGAGCTTTTGACCGTGATTAGAAAGTTTGTTGATATGGAACAACTTGTTTATTTACATTACGTTGTGACACATGTTATGTCATACACCGGTATGACGGGGTCAAAAATGTAGCAGTGCTAGTGATTCAATATCGACAAAATTTATCGACAACGATATAAAGCAATTTTTGATCATCATTAAAATAAGTAATGGCCTAGTTTGAATGACTTTTAATTATGTGCAAACCTCTTATAATACAAACAACCGGTATCTGACATTTACTCTGGACTCGAGTCACTTTTGACAACCGTTGAAATTACATTGAATAACAAATTAATTCAGTACGACAATATTCTTTAGTATTCCGACGAATTGAGAACCATTTAGTTTTTTAAGTCGGTTAAAAATGATTCGAAAGAAAAAGATCGTTTATCTTCATGGAAAGCTGATCATTTAGATATAGAAGATAAAGGTATTTACAACTTTATTTTGTAAGTAATGGAAGATCCATATGTCACGAAAAAAATTGTCGATAAACTTAATCGATATTTAATGAATCACTAGCACTGGTACATATTTGCCCCCGTCAATCCGGTGGTATGGGTTATGAATGAATTAGTTAAGATGGAGCACACTGAGAGCATCGTCAGGATAAATCAGTCTGTAACTCAGTCAAATATTAACTTAAAAAAAAGTTACCAATGTAGAGATGATCCAAATCATCCACCCTATCTACGGTTAAAATTTCTTCGATTGATTTCAAGACACCCTGTATAAATTACCTACCTAACTAAAACATTAAATCTAAGAATGGCCCCTGCGGCATTGTACCAAAGATGCTCGCAGGATTTCCTCGCTGGATGGTTAAACTTATGCGTTGAGCGAGGAAACTGCCAGCTCTTCGGTCTCCCGTGACTTCAATGAGTCTCTTCGAAACTTCTTTGAAGAGGCTTCGAGCGCTAGGACCCCACGGACCAAGGGTCTCGACACCTATGATCTTATGATCCACAAACGCAAGTTGAAGTACACATTTCTGTAGTAACAAATTCTCTTACGTATGATATCGGTTCGACATTGATTAATTAATCAGTATTCTGACGTTATGACACATTCCAATGTTCGATAACGAAAGTAGTTTTGTTTCTGGTTGAAATCTTAGTCATCTCGTCTAAAAGACAGGTAGTTAAAGTAACTTTTAAAACATTAAACAGTATTTACAATTAGTAATAATTCACCACATGGGACTGAAAGAACACATTTTAAGGAAAATGGTCAATTAACGCAATCATAGTCGTGAATCCTTAACGCTGAAAATATTTCGGGTACCTATTTAGTGGCTTTTGTGAACGTTGACAAATCCGCATAAATGGGGACGATAACTTTTTCTATCAATTCGTAATGTAATGGCAGGCTGACGTGATTTTATTATAATTCACTCTACTCTTATTTACTCTTCATAACATAACTGATTGGCAGCATCAAGCTATCTCAATGATAAGCGAAAGTGGCCAATTAAATCTTTATCGCTATTTGTGCAAAATGTAAAACAAAAATAAAACTTATTCGCAACATTTTAAAATAAAGAGCGAATTGAGTCAGAAGAGCACAAGTTTTTGCGGATACTGACGTCAGACCAGTCCAAGACCGTACATCCTAACCGTGGGTACAGATGCGGTTTATCCTCGTTTGAACAATATCTCATTGTTTTACCAAAGTTTTTCAATGGTTCTTTTCTTAGTTTGACTCGAAACCACAAGGGAAAACCATTCGACTTTGAACTCCTTGATTCATCCCGCCGCACTCCTACTGATATTATTTGTGACACAACTTGCCTTTACCAGGTTTATGTACTTTGTTGCTTATCTCACAATAGTATCAATGTTTTTGCTCTCTTGCGGAATGTTTGAGTTGATAGGTAATTGGCTATAATTAGCGCTAGCTGGTTATTGACGCAAGTCGGATATAAAGCCGAAGTTAAATCAGCAGCTTAGCTTATTTGTGTAATGTGCTTGTACCTACATGCATTTACAACCGCAAGCAAATGTTAAAGCTATTGACTTGGCTATAAGGTCAAATTTGCAATTTACATTAGAACTAAGTTGCGGGCCCATGAATGAAGTTTGTTGCGCAAGCTTTGGTCTGCTGGTTTTTATCTTATTTGTCCTGTGACGATGCCAATGTTGTGTTGAAATACAGTGTGTTCAAGAGTTTTCGTACAACCAATATGTAGTGAGTACCAAAAATGGAAGACAAATATTTAGGAATGGATTTTGCTTCAGTTTTTAAATATTCAGTGAATGAACAGTTTGAATGTTATGTTTCTTTTCATTCTGCTCTTTTCATTTTATTTTAAAGCAACGAGTAACGACCACATAGAATACCACATAGCGAATCGGTGTTGATAGGTGTAACTACAGCCTTAGGCTCCATCCGAGGCCAATGGGCATTTAGAACAATGTTGCCAACCCCTAAGATCTATACTCTATACAGAACGAATTGACAACCGGCCAGAACTGTTGTGTGAAGAGACTTTAGCGGGTACCTAATATGATGGCACGGTGGCAGCGATCCGGCGGACCCTGCATCATTCACTACGACTGTTTGTTAAAATACCTACCTACATAAGTACTTAAATATTATATTGATCCTTGTAGAAATATGATATAACATTTACTGATCTCGTTACTTATTTAAAGAAACCTACTTCTTCTAAGACCAGAAGAAAAATGGGTCACGGTCGATAAGATAAAAGCAAGACAAGAAATAATACAATTTTTGTGATTCGAATTAACTACAAAGGCTGGCTAGTTTATTGTTTTCTTCTGTTGTGAAGTCACTAATAAACAACGTCTTAACTTACGTTTACGATGCTAATAAACTATAATGACAAATAAAACCGTTACGAAATCTTAATAACGTTTTTTACACAGAACTCGTAATAAAATTAATGTAATAGTTGAGTTAAAAAAATATTTGTGACGTGGAATCTGTTCATATTTGTGATAAGCGAAGCATTTTCAAATCGATTCCAGATTTGAACTAAGACCGACTCTCGTGGAAGAATGCTGGGAAAAAAATACAATCGTGGTGAGTAAAGTAAAGATACTCCTTCAAATACGTTCGATACTAAATTTAAATTGATATTGAGGTCAAAGCACTTGATCTTTTGATCGCAAAATAGGATTACTTACTATTTTTAACCGACGAATTTCAATAAAGGAGGAGGTTCACGATTCGTCTGAATCTTACTATGGAGTTAAATAATTTTTTTTCATCACACTTGCTCGTAAATAGTGTCCTAACATGCTAGAAAAATCGACCGTAAATCCAAAATAATACCCGCGGGCCTTTTTTTACCATTACGTAACTAAAGTGCGTAATAGCTTTTTTTTTAATATTATACGTGGACTCAAACTATCACAATACGTCAGGACCCTAATTCTTGTGCCATTCGATATGAAGTTTCATTCGAGATGAAATGTCAGTTGAATACTATTTCCTAACAATCTCGCATAATAAACTATTGATCTCATATGTCACTAGAATCGGACTCCGAACACGTTTGACATTATCTGTGGTAAGTCACAGACAATGATGTAGTCTGCCGCTAATAAGTTAAAAATATGATCTTTTGTCTGATTTTATTTCATTTCCTCGCAATTGTGATGAAAAACATTGTACTTATGTTACACGGGTGGTAAAGGAAATACAAAGCTCGAGTCATTAAAGCCCTCAGCCTTCGGCTTCGGGCTTCTAACAGACTCTCGTTTGTAATTCTTTCTTTACCACCCTTAATACACAATGTACTATTATAGTTGATGCGTTTATGTAAGTCTTGTTGCATTTAGTCGCGGTAGGAACTTGTTCAGGGCCTGCCAGCAGTGTTCGCATTGTTGTGTTGCGGTGCGGTATAGCGCCATTCCATCTAAGTTTGGCCACCAAGGTTGCCAATGAATTTGAAGTTTTAAAATAGCGGTTTTGGAGATTGCAGTCTGGTAAATGTTTTTCGAGCATCAAAATCCACTTTGTGTTCTATATGACTTCTCCATGCCATAGTTTTATGATCTACTTTTATCTCCTATTTTACCTACTTATAAGTTAAAATAAACTAGGTGAATCAAGAAACTTCAAGGGTCTCGCTGGCCTTAGGCTGTTTAGTGCGTGCACTTCCGTATTCTACCAAAATATCCCCGACAACTTGTAATATCAATAAACACATAACAATACCGCAATAATGTTATCAATGCTCATCTTATCTGTTTCTTTTACGACTGCCAGAGCTAAACATCGAGCCCACGCGGATGCCGATGCCGCCGCACCGTGTGGGAAACACTATTAAATGCTTATTATTTCAAGGCTCTGTATCCCGCTACGATTCACCCACAACTGTCATTAAGACCAAATAGGTACAGGCGTAGCCATAAAATATGTACTTGGTTTGACTTAATTGGCAAGTTTTTCTTTGGATGGGTTATAAAAAATTGAAACTGGGCTCCGATAGAGTCACAGATTGAGAAACATCTAAAATGGAATCGGTTTCAGATTAAGAGATTAAACTAAGAGTAGGTATAGAAAAGTCAGTGTAGCATTTCTTCAAATAGTTAAATAAACTTAAATACTAACCTACATCAGTTATACGTGGGTGTAAAACACAAAAAAAGTTTTTTTAATTTCTATCTTTATGAAGTAATGATCAAACACTTTTTGATTTACTGATTTTATTACCTAGGTACTTAAACGGAACAAACATGTCACTTACTCTTAAGTAGGTACTTACCTACATTTAAGTACCTACATAAAGTCATTTGAAATAGACTGTGTATAATTTGTAACTTGTATTCATACAAAATCATAAAAAAACTGAAGGGGTCAGATAAACAAGAATCAATTTAAAAATACAATTTTTAAAGAGGAATGTACCTACTGTATTTTTTTTGTCACTATAATTTCAATAATATTTGTACTTTTTAGGTTTTTAACAACCCACATAAATTAGTTTTGAAGAAACAAGAGCTATATCCAATTTTAGAAGGTAACATGAAAGCCAATTTTTTTTTGGAATTAACAACTTGAAATAGTAGGTAAGTATACACCATGTTTTTAAAATTGTCATCCAATGTCCGAACAACCTACAATAACAAAATCGAAAAGACATGAACGTGTCCGAAGTTTGCGAAAGAACCAGGAAACAAAAAAACATGAAAAAATATCTTTGCTGAGACAGGTTTATTTTGAATACTTATTTAGAATAAATTGGGGTAATTTTTATAGGTTTATTGAATTCACTGAGATTTTTAAACAGACGCAATTTTCCTACATGACTCGTTAAACTAAAATCATCTTCTCTACATGGTTACCAATGTATAGCTTACTTTAAAGTCGATATCTAGTTTTAATTGAAAACTTTGAATCAAACTATATTTTATTGTGGTTTCCTTTTCATATCTTTGATCATGATCAGTTACAATTGTGTTTCTTATAAGGGCGACATTACTTCGTTGTGTTCTAATTAATATTGATTTACAAGGAACTACTGTCATTCCCATGAGGTCACCACTATATCTTGGGACAGATCTGTCATAGAAAAATAACAAATAATGAGTAACAATCGTCGGACCTTGGTTTTGTCAATGAATTATTTTGTTTCTTGGTATCGGGAAGCTTTTCGCGCGTTGTCGAGTATGACATCACCCGTCTAGTGGCGGCGATGCCGAGATCCGAGTCTACCTCGAGAACGCAGTACGCAGCAGTATGGCCAAAGAACCGCACGTTTGTTCTAACAATTAGCGAGTGTCGAGATCGGCCATCACACCTATTTTCCATGAACGTTACTTAACAGTTTCCAGTGACTAGCTTTAGTTTGACCGCCTAAATGAGCCGAAAAGAGGATCAAAATATTAGTACCAAACAGTAATCATGGAGTATTTTAAAAAGTGGTGGAGGGAACGTTTTGGAAAACGGCGAAAATACACTATAGTACCGTTTCAGCCAGGTATTTGTTACGCATTATTCATAAAATAATATCACACCCGCCAAATTCCGTAGTGAATTTAATCTCTACAAAGTCGTACAGTACAACAAACTCAGTGTTTTATTTGCGGAACCGTAACTCAACTGTGGTTTAAAACCAGCCAAATCGGATATGGAAACTGAGGAAGTAGTGAGCTTATGTTTCGATTTAAATATTTGATCATAATTATTGTAAACGCCCACCGATCCATTATTGAGCCTGGTTTCTTTTTATTTAGTGCACAACCGCCCGGTTGTCTTTAATGTACTGTGCTGTTGCCCATGTTGTTTCTATATGGTAATCACATTGTTGACGTTATGACCGCTCTTACTGTTAAATAAATAACATCGTTTATAACGTGAAAAATAATGATTACGATATAGGAGTAAAATGGCCATATACAGTGTAGATTAAGGGCCATTTTTTTTGGCTATTGGCCTCTTACTAATGAGATCGTTTTGTTCCAGATGTAGTGGACGGCACGAGGTTGGGCGTGCTCGCTGTCCAGGGCATAGACTTCTGCAACGAGAGCAATGGAGAGAACCACCACACTAGCAAATTCAACCTTATGTCGCGGACGGAAGACCGATGCCTCGTGGTGCGTCGAGGTCAGGCCTTCAAGCTCGACCTGCTACTCAATCGGCCCTTCGACGTCTCCAGAGACGCCATGTCCTTTATATTCTACGTGGCTGGTATGAGCGAACCTTTGTACTAAGTACTTATGAGTACCATTTATTCAAGATTAGATTTACTTATTCAAGGTACCAGTTGCAGTGTGTGGGAGTAGTGATATCATTGCAATGCTAGGTAGCTAATATGTTATATTATATTATATTCAAAAGAAAACTGTTTATGACCGCAATCATAATAATATTATTGACGTCTTTGACGCACATCTGGATAAAATTATAGGCTATTTTTGAAGCGGACACTCAAGTTATTTATGACATTTTTATTATAAATCGAAACGCGAAGGTTAATAGCAGAATAGCCCTTAAATATTAAAAGTGAACATTCCACTTTTAATGAAAGTGTGCTACCGTGAATAAACGCACTTTAGTGGCTTCATGCTCATAAAGTTCCTTAGTTGCTGGTAAAATTAGCTTCTAAACGAATCTGTGTGTGCGACTGGGTTGCCCATGCGTACATGAATATTAGATTGAAGCGTTATTTCGAAGTATTTAATTTAATTTTACTTTCTTTACCAGATGTGGAGAAACGCGGTCCCTCAGACGACTCATCAGCAGCAGTTCCATTGTTGGAAAAAGGTTCAGAAACACCTGGGTCTTGGACTGCTGTTTATGAGGGTCAAATGAACTCGCACTTGATAGTGGCAGTCACGGCCGCAGCTGACTGCATAGTGGCTGCCTGGAAACTAGACATTGACACAAAGCTGAGCACCGGTGGATCGTTGAGCTACACGCATCCTAAGCCCATCTATTTACTCTTCAACCCTTGGTGCTTAAACGACGCTGTGTATATGCCAGGTAATTACTTACTAAATATTGTTCCGGTCTTAATATAGCTTGATGGCGTATGCAAATGAGTCATCCTTTCCTCATTTTTAGTTTCGACTCGCCTTGATCGAGTTTAGATGTAATCCATAGCGAGTAAAATTCGAGCTTTTAGGTTTATGCCACCGTCACCAAATCATTTGAAATTCGTCCATTGCTGGAAACTATGGTTAGCTGGGCTGCGCTACCTAGTTGCGGCTTTATCAATTATGTTACTAGCGAGTGTAATAAAGAAACCACTATTATTAAATACGCTTAAATCTCTCAGTAAATACTAGTTAAATAAAGAGAGATGACCAGGGACCATTAAATTAGCTAAGGTGAACTCAGTTTACAGTTTATTACTGAGCTAGATCCAGTTTTTAAAGTAGGTAGGTAGTAATGATGCAAAATAAACCCTTGGCTGTCAAATTTAAATTTGGTTTAGGTTAATGTAATAAATTCATAATGAGTGCTTGTTATAACTAGGTGCGAGTCATCGCGAAGAATTTGTTCAAGAAGATGGCGGCCTGATGTATAGAGGAGTCTACAACCGAATAAAACCAACACCCTGGAACTACGCTCAGTACGAGAAGGACATCCTCGAATGTGCGCTCTATCTAGTCAGAGATATTGGAAAGGTAGCAAAGACGACTCATAAAAAAACAATATTGAATCTTGTGCATGGATACACTACAATTCGTTCAGTAATTAACTTATGTAAATTTACGGGGTCAATCTAGTTAAGTTTTATTAAAGAGGTGGAACAATCTGACCTCTTAAATAGGTGCATAATACGCATGACGTTGTCACTTGTTGTTCTACATTAATTGATTTCATAGCCTACAAAATTAAAAACTACTAAAAACTATGAATGGGCTTTATCGCGTACTAAAATAAACATTAGCCTTATCACGAAAAGACTGAAGTGGAGGGCGTTCGTCTGATTTTTGTGCGAGTTTTTCGACCTACCCGCACTTGTTCTTCATCGATTTTCGTTATTCGTTATTTATCCGGAGACACGGCAATGGCGGATTTATCCATCTGGCGGTTTTTAACAGCAGCAAAACCAAACTAGTTAAAAAAAGATGCTCTTAAATTGTATTATCGGTTCCTAAGGTAAAAGGACGTGCTAGAAGCGACCCGATACGGACAGCTCGGGCCCTTTCGGCTGCTGTGAACGTGCAGGACGACAACGGAGTTTTGTACGGGAACTGGGGCGCCGAGCTCAGCGACTATGACGGGGGAACACACCCGATGAAATGGGTTGGCTCCTTGGCGATATTGCAGAAGTACTATGCCAAGAAAAAACCAGTCAAATACGCTCAGTGTTGGGTGTACGCCGGTGTTCTAACAACAAGTAAGTACCGTGAAATGGGGTGACTTTAGAAACGCGGGGCAACTTTGATAATTTTTTTAATCGTCGATTTTGTGGAATTGCTAAGTTATTATTTAGCTCTTTCGCGAAATTATTTTCATATGTCTCATATGAGAGCCCAAAATGTTGAAAGTTGAAGTATTTTCAGATAAATTGGATGTAAAAACTTCGAAACAAAAAACCCCTAATTTTTGGCATGCTTCAGGGGTGACTTTGATATTGTGATATAAACACAAGGATAATCAAAGTAGCCCCATTTTAAGAAACAAGATTTGAGGCTGCGTAATTATTTTTTTCTAATAAGCCGTCTACCGTAGTCTGCCTCAAGCTGCTTTAAGTTACTCCAAATAAGTAGTCGCTAATATGATATTTTTAATAATTTATTTAACGATTAAATGCGGGAGCTACAGAAGATTTAATTTTAAAATTTATCAATCTAACCCCATACCCTGGTACATATGTAGATACAACCGGTGATAAACTTTCACTGATTGAGTTTCGGTTATTTTATCGGTGCTTACGCTCTCGACTACCTTGTATTGCAACTATTTACGAGGTGAACTTTATCAGAGGGGAACCTAAGTGTAAGATGGATAGCGTCTATAGCGTGTAGTGTGGCGGGTGTGACGTTCGCGTAGGTTGTTAATGTTGTAATGAAATGAAGATGTATGTTGTCAGTCTGCAGAGCCCTGGGTATACCGTGCCGGCCGGTGACGGGGTACGACGCGGCTCATGACAGTCAGGGTAGCCTCACCGTGGACATCATCAAGGACGAGGCCGGGAACACACTCGACCACTTCACGCAGGACTCTGTCTGGAACTACCACGTTTGGAACGAGGTATCAATCGCGAAGAGTATGTAAAGGATTACAGTATCCATGTCAAGTTCGGTCTATATCAGGTTTCAGCTTTAAAGCGCCGTTTGAAATAGCAGATTAAATACGCTAGTTTGCCGGACACCGCATTTAGATTTTTGCGGTAACTAGCACAAGCTCAGGTACGAGTAATTTAAACTAATCCGATCCTCAAGCCTTACACCATTGTTCCAATCCAATTCTCCAGATTTGCGATTACCTATATGTAATCGAATTTGCGATAAGTATATATTTTAAGTGTCGTTTGGAATTAGCAAAATGGGATAAAAGTGTGCTCTATAGATGGTGAGTTTTGAGTAAATGCTTGACAAATTCATTTATTTAATATGTTGCTAGGTGGTATTCCTCTTGGCGATTGGAAAATCACTATCAGCTCTTTGAGTGGCATAGGTCAGCGGGTTCAATGTATCCGATATTCCCGCACTGAATCATCTTGGGTATGAAAATAGATTCATCGTTACCTTCTGATACATATTGATTCAAAACATTAGTCATAGTCCTTTAGAAAACAACTGAGTTATTAAAATAAAGAAGCGTTTTCGTGTGTATAAGGCACAAGGAAATTTCTTAATATAACTCTGGCATTCTAAAGAAAACACTTAATGACCACCTATGAACCTACTTACTTGAATGATTCAGCGCATATGTCGTCAACAAACTGCACACTTGGCGATGGTAAATAAGTATAGAAGAACAAATCTTGCTACAAAATGAAAGTACACATCAAAAAAGTCCAGGGACAAAAAGTATCCCTAACCTTGAGATTTTAGTAGAGTGCAAAATATCAAAATAACACTAAGATATTTTAATTTTGGATTTTTAACATTTTTGATGTGTGTATTTGTCTTTAATTTTGTACTAAGATGCAGGCTAAGCAAGGCAACAAGCCTTCACCTGAACACGGAAAAGCAAGATGTTAAGTGTTTGCGTATGTTGTGCAGGTATGGATGGAGCGCCCCGACCTGGGCCCAGAGTACGGCGGCTGGCAGGCCCTGGACTCCACGCCCCAGGAGACTTCAGAAGACCTGTTCCGCTGCGGGCCCGCCTCGCTACGGGCGGTGCGCGATGCAGAAATACAGAGGCCTTACGACGCGGGCTACGTCTTCGCGCAAGTCAATGCTGACAAGGTATGGAATCGCCTAGGTGTCCACGGATTCATGGTTGCCTTTTGTGCCAGGTCGTGGATTCGAATCCCGCTTGGGGTAAAGTCTTGTTATTATCTAGGTAAAATTTCTACGTCACCATAGTCGCACCTCGCCTCTGAAATTGATGGTGTTTGCTTGGTACAATGCAACGTAAAGTAAAGTAGTATAGGGCACAATTATTTTGATTACAAACAATTTGAGTAACTACTTATTGCAAAGTGACGTAGCTAATCAATTGAATAATAAAACACTTTTACGCCTGATTTATTGCGGCAATTGATGCTGACGATGATTGCGTCACTTTAACATACCTACCTAGAATTTTATAAACCCAGGCCAAAATTGTTTTAAAACGGTATAACCTTATATCCTTACGGTATATCCTTTAAAATCTTTAATAGGCATTAAATGCATTAACCCTCAATCAGAATAGCCAACAAAATCTTCGACCGATCTGTTAATTAAAATTTGACACTTAGGGTTTTACCCCACCTACGTTTTACGCTTATTAGTATTTGTTACGAGATTTCACATACCATCAATTTCTTTAAACTACATTGTGTTCAACATCATGTCACAAACGTTGAAATTTACCGTCTGCAGTACCGTGTCCTTACAATAAGTGCCACCTGCGCATATAAAGTAGTACCTACCTGTCAAACCAATTAGGGAAAGGTCACCTTGTCAACTACTTATTGCATTTATCCAGCCAACTCTTTATTAGTTTTATGGTATTGTTTTTAAGGTGCTATGGAAATACGCTGGGGAAATCCAGCCACTAAAGTTACTCGCCCGGGACACTACTTCTGTTGGGCAGAATATTTCTACCAAAGCTATTGGCCGCATGGAACGAGAGGTAAGTCTCAGAGCGCCTTGTTTGGTCGTCTGTATCGCATCGCACTTGTAAACCGTTGCTATAAAATACAGCCAGGAGATCGTATATAGAGTACAGTTCGTTCGTGAATAATACTTTCCCATCGTTTTTGTCGGATAAGTTCGTATTTATGTTGCTTTCTCAATTAGCTTCAGTACCCATTAATAAGTCAACTGAGAGAGAAAATAAATGCAAGCTTGTCCTACATAAAACGATGGGAAAGGTTTATTCACTACATCCGTAGTACACATAATATGTTGTTTTATAATGTAATAGGTAGGCTTTACCGTTCCTATTTAATCATCTTTGTTGAAAACTTGATCCTCAATACCCATTGACTCATCTGATTAACTCTTACAGGACATAACCGATACGTACAAGTACCCCGAGCGCACGTGGGAAGAGCGAGCGACCATGGAGAAGGCGCTGCGGCGCTCCTCCAACATCTTTGCACGGTACTACCTCAACGACGCCTTTAACGACGTCTTCTTCGACTTCGAGCTCCGCGACGACATTAAGATCGGACAGGACTTTAGCGTGGTATGTTATTGATGTCGTGGTTTTAACACTATGTTCCGTTTCATCCCTTTCTTTTCCCGGAACTTAGCAGATTTTCATTCCTGTTTATTTTCAAAAACTGTTCAAAATTGAAATACAAAGCTTTAGGCTTTATTCATTCCTTAATACATTAAAAATAACGTGCCTAACACTACCTACTATTACCAAAAATCACTAAACTCCTTAGATCCTGCATATGAAGAACCGGTCTACAGAGCACAAGCACCAGGTCCGCGGGGTGCTCCGCGTGGACTCCGTCACGTACACGGGCAAGTCCGGCGAAAGCGTGAAGCGCCAGGACTTCGACGTGGCGCTGGAGCCCGAGGAGAAGCAGCAGGTCGCCATGACGGTCACCTATGACGAGTACTACAAGCGGCTTGTAGACCAGGTGAGACACTACTTTAGTGCCTAGAATCACTTATGTAGCCATACCAGTAGGTATGCTTGGCATCGGCACGGGTTAACTTTTACCAATTTTTCATGTACCTACTTATTTATGTTATGACCATCATGTGCCAATGGCGATGGCGGCTTTTACTACATATTATATGGATGATGTTCAACTGGTTGTGGTAATCACTAACCTTTCTAATTTTTCGTATTACGTGGTTGACCCGTTTGCCCGTCCGCTTCCATTATTTTAATAAAAAAATCTTAACAATTGGAATGCAGTAAATAGATGAAGCAAGCATTACCCGCAATTAGCAATAACTTACTTACTTGAATCTCATGTATTATTATGTTACTTCCAGGCGTCCTTTAACATCGCCTGCCTAGCCACGATAGTGGAGAAGAGCTTCGACTTCTTCGCTCAAGACGACTTCCGCGTGCGCAACCCTGACATCAAGATTTCTGTGGAAGGCAAGCCGGTGTCCCGCAAGGAGTTTACTGTCACGGTCAAGCTGGAAAACCCACTGCCGATACCTTTGAAGAACGGCAAATTCTACATCCAGGGCCCGGGGATGGATGAACAGCTAAAGATTACATTGGATGAGGTGCGTTCTAAACTAGGTGTTAAGTAAATTGAGCAAGCACATCAATGTAGATGTAAACAATATAAGCAACTACAGATGTAGTGCAAAATGATTTTCCTTCGGGAAAACGCGGATCTCAATCGGAATACGATGGCACCCGAACTGTCAATCAATGATTGTATTAAATGAGTGACGTTTTCATGTCCATTAAAATGGAACTTTATTGTTTAGTGTCAAATGACAAATGCTGTCATTTGTCACTATACCCTAATTTCATCAAAATCGGTTCAGCGGTTTAGCCATGAAAGCTATCTAGTTACTATTACATTTATAATATAAAAGTAATTTGTCTGTTAGTTGGACTTAGATTCTTAAGAGACTTATAGTGCAGTCATTGAAGCGAAAAATACGGTCTTACCTCCGAATTTTTTTACTGTGAACCGATTTGCATGAAATTTTGGAATTAGGCTCATCTTACCCTTAACTTCAAAAGTGAAAATGATCTGAACTCCGCCTATTATTTTTAAGGGGTGTAAACAACCCCTTAATGGAAAAATTTACATTGAGCCATTTTATCGCTAGAAAACATGTCTAATAGTAAGTGGTGAAATTGTAAAGTGTTTTCTAACAAATTACCTCATATTAAAATCATTTTTAACCCCTTGAAAATCTTACAACCCTTGCAAACAACCCCTAAATTGAAAAAATCACAAAAAAATACTTTGGTATGAGATAAAAAGATGTAAGTATAGAGTAAGTAATATTTTATATTCTCTATAATAATTATCAAATTTTTAACCCCCTTTCAACCCTTGAAAAGTACCCCTTGATAATATTTTTTTTTTTTTTTTTATAAAATGAAAAGGATTTAAATATTATTCCACACTCTCGAAAATGATTATCATATTCTTAAGCTTTTCTACCCTTAAAACTACCCCTAAATTAAAACAGTAAATATATGTATATGATTACTGCTACCATTTTACGTAAGTATATAAGTTAGTAACATAAGTTTTTGGACCATAACTCCTTCAATTTTCTTGCTATCACAGTTTATAAAACACCATTGTAAAGCTAATTAAGAGAGCTACAACATCCTTCATTGCAATACATAGTAAAAAAACCTTTTTCTAAAACGGTGAAGGGTTAAAGGGCTTAAGAGAGGCTGTGATTGCGCTGCCACGCGCTCTTTAAACAATCATATCTCCGTCATTTTTTGTTTAACAGAAAAAACAAAAAAGCCAAATTGTTTGTCAGAAAAATACCTAATTTTTTTATTCCAACACTTTTATACGTATCTGTCGTCATTTTTGAGATATTATGAAAAAAAGGTAAGTGTTTTAAGAATTTGAAATTTTTAGTTTTTTTTTAATCGTGACTTTTTTGAAAAATATGTTTCCTGAAGCAGCCAAACTGATACAATCTATCAAACTCTTTATAATAAAGTTAATTCTAGGCGGAATACGATTAATTTTAATTTTGGTGGAAATGGCACTTATGAAACCCATTGATTTTTAAGGATAAACATTAGATGCTCCTCTTATTTGCAATACAGCTCACTTATTTTACGTGCAAAAGACTTTTATTAGTGCTCATTTTAAAGCTTATTTCAAGCACTACAAAACCCTTTTTTATTAGAATGCATAAAATGCATCTGCTCGCCGCTAGATGGCATTGACCACATCGATTAAATTTCAGACAATATAAAAACGGCTTTGATCTTTAATATCTAGCTTAATATTGCACTTAGAATACTTTATAAAAACCAAATTGTTAAGTTTTTTTACCTGCTACAATTTTGTTTCTTATAAATATTTCGATAAAACGTATATTTTTGGAGATATTTGCAAAAAACCGATGAAAAACGTGAAAAAATTGCGAATTTTCAATTGCCAATAACTTGAAAAGTATTGGATTTTTCGAAAAATTTTATAGATAATTTTTTGCTTTTTTCGAGGCCTTCTATCGATATCCGAGGTTATTTTGAAGAAAAAAACAAACACCCCCGAGAAGTGGTGAGTTCAAATCATTTTCACTTTTAAAGTTAAGGGTAAGATGAACCTAATTCCAAAATTGTATGCAATTCGGTTCACAGTAAAAAAAATCGGACCAATAATGCTTCAATGACTGCACTATTACTGCCACACTCAGAGACGTCAATTAAATGTAATGCTTGTTTAATGACGTGCTGTCTTATTCTTTTACTATAGCTAAGCAAGTGACAGCAGCAACTTTAATCAAGCATAATTTAATTGAAGTCTCTGTGTGCGGCAGTTAGTTCGTTTTGGATCTGTGTTATTAACATCACTGCACAAAAATATAATATTTTGAATTGTTTACTTATGCAATTTATGTACACGGTATTTAAATAAATAAGTGTCAAGTATGTTAGAAAGTTAACCTACCAAGGAGGTCGCTAGTAATCTTACTCATGAAGTCATGACATGACATCAGCACGTCAGCAGAAAGACGTCGCGCCTAGCGACTGGTGCCAGAAAATCTCGTCTCTGTCTACGTAGCCTGACAGGTTCTCTGCCTTTTCGCCGAATTATGTTTCGTCAAATGTTTCATTTCGTCAAATGTATCATTTGGTAAAACGCTTTTATATCCAAAACTGTAAGTATTTCAGGATTTTTATAAAACTAACCTAACCTAACCTATAGGGTTCTACATGATGGTTCTGAAATAAATCCTGAAATACTTACAGTTTTGGAATAAAAAGCATTTGCCCAAATGAAGCATTTGACCAAATGAATCATTTGACGAAACGTTATTTGGCGAAAAGGCAGTACACCAGCCTGACAACTATCACTATAAGTACAACTATCTTTAAAATCGACGTATTTTTTCTCCAGAATGTACCACCCGGCGAACTAGCCACCGCGCAGTTCAAGCTGACGCCCCCCTGGGCCGGCCGGCATCAGATCTCCGCCAAGTTCTCCTCCAAGGAGATGCACGACGTCGACGGCTTCCTGGTCATCATGGTGGCCCCGCCTGAGGCTAACGGCTACTCCGAAACCAACGGGCTTTGAACTGTTCATAGTGTTTATAACAAGATTCAATATAGAAGCTTGAAAATACAAGCTAAGATTATAAGGTCTGGGAGTTTATTAAAAAAGAAGAAGAATGTCAGGGGACAATCTCACACCAAATAACCTAGTCCCAAACTAAGCTAGGCTTGAAATACTTTTGGGTACTAGATGTAAATACTGATTATAAAGAAATAAATACTTATATACTCGTAAGTACATAGGAAACATCCAAGACTCAGTAACAAATACTCACGTTCATTACAGACATATTTGCCCATACTGGGAATCGAGCCCGGGACCGCTAGCTTCGTAGGCAGGTAACTACCAGGCCAACGCGTCGTGTTAGTTTGTGGGAACCTCTAGAAATATCGATTTAAACGTTTCGTAGAGTGAATTGTTTCACAGCAGTGAATAGGAGCGGAAGTTGGTTTCTACTAAAGGCTTGCTGTTTTCAGGATGAAACTTTCAATATTTGTGTCAAAAGTCGAAAAACTTTTGTCTTGTTTTTTGAGTAACAAATATTACTTATACAAAATGTTTTTCGGATTTTACAAATTTCATAGAATTGGCTGTCCATTAGAAGACTCCTGCTAACCTTAAGAATTATAATATTTAAACTACTTATATGTATGTAGGTACAAGTTACGTAGTCAGTGAAACAAAGTTAGTGTGCAGCAACGGAGAGTACGAGTAAATACTCGCACTGGGTACATAAGTATACGTGTTTTGCAAAAAAAAACGATCGGTAGCGACATTTTACCTAAACGTTGATACATTTCCTTTTTAATTTGTAAATATACTCATATACTCAACTAAATGTAACAGACTTAAAAAGTACACAAGAAAAGTACATACATAATAATTAGAAAGTTGCCTTTTGTTTTACGTCGTTACTCTAGTTCCTTACCGTTAAAACGATAGGTTATACATCTGAACGTGCTATTCTTATTGATTAAGTAAGTTAATTTGTTTAAAAAGCTACTTTTTTATTAGACACTACCTATAGAGCGACCTGTCCTCGCTTCGCTTCGGTTTATGTGAGTTATAGACAGATGCGGCGGCGAACTTAGTTTTAACCGATTTCCAAAAGTAAAGGATGTATGTATGTTCACCGATTTATCTGCCAATTATGGACCGATTTTGATATTTTTTTGTTTCATCTCCTAGTGGTCCTATTGTCACCAAAACAAAAAATGGCCTATAAAAACGCTAAAAGTAACCTCTGGTAAACATCTTCGCCTAAGTGTGCAAAATGTGGTTAAAGAATTATCAAAGAGCTTTTATAGTTGTTGGAAATTCTGTAGCTCTGCCTACCCCACTCTGGGAATAAAGGCGTGAGTTTATGTATGTATGTATGTAAGTAACCTCTCTTAAAATGGTTGTTAATACTAATTATTAATAGTCCAACATGACGTCTTTTTTTGGAAAAAAATATTGTGTAACTCCCGACTTACCTCTTGAAAAGTCCTTCTTTTGGCGATTTAAAGGTTATTTTGTTTTTAAAACATTTATTTTATATAGTATGTAGTGATACTAAGTGTTAGTCGCATACTGTCTACCTACCTATTTTACATATGTAAGATTACCGTCAATTTATTTAAAATAAAAAAGTTATCCCGTGGTGCCTTATAAAAAAGCTTTAAAAATGAATAATACTTACTACTTAATGTTAGGTAATTAAGTGCTTTTAAATAATTTGAATGTTTGGACAAAAACCTAAACGCTAGTCTTACCATTAACTAAAACAACTACTTATTTATAAAGAATATTGTTTATTTACCTGCTTCGAAAACAGTAAATGTTGTTAATCAACCAGACATTTTGTTTTTTCTATTTCCCTGCGCCTCTATTCTAGCCTAACACACATCACCTCATCCTAAGCCTAAGTGTGCAAAATGTGGTTACAGAATTATCAACAAGTTTTTAGAGTTGTTGGTAATTCTGTAGCTCTGCCTACCCCACTCTGGGAATAAAGGCGTGAGAGAATGTATGCATGTCTATTCTAGGCGGTGACCTGTTATGGTATTGTTTATTAATCAGTCACCATTACTGTCACGTAAATAAGACCATTAATAACGTTGACAATACGACAGGCCAAAAACGATTTGGTTTTTTACGTGTTGAATAGAGGCCCTTGTGTTACAAGTTATTGGCAAATTACTTGTAACATTTGACCCCAACTCTTAACATAACCATCTTACACACAACACAAATAGGCGAAGCTTAATATTAAATTCCAAAGCCTTATAAGTAGCTGCTCTCTTTAGTGCTTTGTCACTTTAACGACATGTTTGAACTGCTGTACGAATCCGTCAAAAGAGTTAAAGTGACAAGGTACAAAAGTATGCAGCTACTTGTAAGGCTGTAGCACTGTAGGTACCTTGTTGTACTGTAGGTACCTTGCAGCTTTAACGCCTCTAACAGATTAGTGCAGGACATTTGAAACACATTTTGGATAAATTTTCCTTATACACTCATGTCTAGTAATATGGACACAGTAAAACTTTAAAAAATATGTAAACACGACTCTGCTGCAAGGGAATAAGGTTGTATATATTTCTGAAACCGTGTTAATATATATATATATATATATATATTTATAGACGTGACCGTTCCTAATTATGGCTATAGGCAATAAGTAAACTACGTAACTTAAGTATGACAGCTCTTAAAAAATGCCTTAGGGTTTATACTACTCTCTCACGCGCTCTAATACGCTTTTGTGCGAGTCGAACCGACTTGATCCGAACACGGAAAACGTTTTAAGACCTCTTGCACTGTGCAATATTGACTAAACTATGCATAAACAAAGTGTGCATGTAATGTAGGTAACGAGTTTAAACTTGAAAGACGAAATCTCTTCTTAGACTACCGTTCCCTACGCCACACCACAGAATAAGTAATGGCCACACTCAATTAGGACACGCGCAGCTAGTTT
The DNA here is from genome assembly GCA_963966035.1 of Acleris laterana. Lineage (NCBI taxonomy): Eukaryota > Metazoa > Arthropoda > Insecta > Lepidoptera > Tortricidae > Acleris > Acleris laterana. The sequence continues at coordinate 14,414,012 of OZ014439.1, read as the reverse complement.
ACTTAAAAATAAAATTAATTTCTCTAAAACGTTCTAGTATCAAAAAAAAACCCAAAAACAGAACCCTCGGAACGCTCAAAGTTACTCAGACTTAACGGTTATTTAAATATTTTGAAAGTAACGGAAGTTTTAAAAATAATTACCTAGATGAGATCGGGAACTTCTGGGTTATCGACAAAATCTGGCGAAGGCTGTTTCTCTCCTAGTTTTAGCCTTGGATCTATATAATCTGGCGTTTTACTTGCTACGGTCATTTTAGTCAGATCAAGTAAGTTATCAATAGGGCCTATTTCCAGAAACTCTCTTTTAGATTGTCCAGAACTCTCATAGCAATCTGTTAATTTATGTTCTTCGTATAATTGGGCACTTTTGTTAATCGCCTTTTTTGGCGCCATCTTCGGTTTTAATACCACATTTGCTAGCGGCATAGTAACAATGAGGTGCCCGGTTATTTGTGAACGTTGGGCCGTCGAGTTCGTAGTGTCGACCTCTTCCGGTAGATGGAGCTGAAATATCTTACCCTTTACTATGGCTCGAACGTAATTTGGTTGAACATCCACGTCAACCAAACTGGTATCTAGGTGTTTGTATACAGCTAAATCTAAAATGTATTTATCAGGCTCCATATCATTAAAATTAAAAGAAAGTTGAGCTTGATTAATATTAAAAGGTCTTCCATCAGGCGCAAAGAACTTGTATTGCCTTTTTTCCTCCGGTTTCTTTTCAGTTTCATAGCTTTTCAGTTTAAGCTGTCGCATGCGTTCAATTTCATGACGAACCTCGGGGGAATGTTCACATTTTTCCGCGTAGAATTTCTTGTTTCTTTCATCTGGATCCATGTCCTTGTATTCGTTATCCCATTTATATTGAATATCGTGTTCCAGTCGAGCTTTTTGTTTCCTTCGCTTATGTCGATATTCGTTTTGTTCAAACAATATGTCTTGTCTTATTACTGGCAGGTTTTGTAAAGCTTTAATGCGGTCGGATCGCTCAATATCCCTCCCATCCAGGTACGCCAGCTGGGGAAGAGTTCCAATTACAAAGTCACGGTAGTTATCGTAGTCAGTGCACGGGTTTCCAGTAAGATATAGGTTCTCAAGATTGTAATTGCCTCTTAGACTCTCAACACTAACGATTTCTCCAATGAAATTGACCGTAAGGTCGAGTTTTTGTAGTGATTCGCATCTCTCGAGGTTTTCTATGATTTCGATGTTATTAAGGGCTAGGTTGAGGTAGGATAGGTGTTTAAGTTTGTTGAGGTTTTCTATTTTGCCTATAAGGTTGCTCTGCATGAGTAGTATCTTAAGTTTGGGGCACCAGTCCTGGATGTACTCGATCTTCTCGATGTTCTCCTGGTGCAGCGCTATCTCCTCCAGCGGCGCCAGCTGGCGGTCGTGGTGCTCGGCCTTGTTCCGCACGATCTGCACCGTTATCCGCACCATTGTATATTCACTCTTGATTATTTTTCTTAAAATGCCACGTTTTAATATATGTCTGACGCAACGATATTACATCTGAACTTGACAAAACACCGCAGCGAACACGTGTCATCGCAACCGTTGCTATGGAGATGCCGTTTCAATCTCAATATAATCGATTTAAAAAAGGAGGAGGCTCCCACAATCACCTCACAATGCTCTCACATCACATAACATAGGTACATTTGTAAAATGATTAGATCAAAATAAGGTCGTCCCATCACACCAGTCAGTAATTAATAAAAAAACTGTATACCAAGGTTCGTCAAGATTAGTTTTTCGACTGAAACTTTGTCAACGGGTATAAACGGAGTTTTCATCTAAATAGCAGTTTATGGTCGTTTTCAGATATTTTTAAGGTTTCAACGCCCAACGTCAAAATAACGTCAAATGCTTGGTAATAAACATTAGTAAATAAATTTTATAAAACTTTCGGTTTAATACTTAGACATAGTGATAATATGGTGATAATAAAGTGGTGAATTGAAAATACAGCATAAATAATTTTAAAAAATCGTATTGAATTGACCCAGGTTTGTTTGCTTTATTACCATGTTAGCACAAAGACTTCTGTATTGCATTAAACATGACTGTGGTGATTAAGAAGTAGGTATACAGTGACTGTGATTTTCAATGGATACAATAACTGACATAACTACGGCCTCCACTAATTACGCTCAAGATTAATTTCTACAATCACTCGCTAACATGATTAACGTTACTTATAGCCATGTCTGATACATGTTCATAATTATTATGGAATACATACGCGTACTGAGAAGTATATACTTTAAATACGAGTAGGTACATAAAAAACATCCGAGACTCAGGAACAGATACTATGCTAATCATACAAATGTTTGCCCCTTCTGGTAATCAAACTAGGGACCGGTAGGTTCGTAGGCAGAGTCTCTACCAACAGGTAATCGAATCGTCAAGAATTAAATATTTTGGAAAATACATAAAATATATTCAAAATATCTGAACTAGACTCTGTTGCTATATGCGTTAACGTTATTTAGAACTTTTTAGACACTTTGCACGTTCGTATTTACTGTAAGCTACGTTTAATATCAGACTGTTATAAATCATTTATTCTCATCACCACTTCATCTTCTTTTGTACAATAAAGTTACAAACCTACATTCATACATACACTTTTGAGATAGACGAGCATAGTCAAACAAAATAAGATTATCTTTGGTGCATACCAATTTGGAATTTTCTTCTTGGGACTACATAATATGTGACTAGCTAGCACATTATATGTCACATTCCATTCCTTCGATAAAGATAATGTATATAATTACCGTCTCTGCCCTTAACAAGCACTTTGATGGTAATAGATAATTACCGGTGACCTATTTTAAATTGGATTATTAGTGAGGTTAGTAATTTTCTTGTCAAACATTAAAGATAATTAATTTAGAACGTTAAGGCGCGGCGGGAGCAGGGAGCAAAGGGCAGCAGTGATAGAATCTACAAGATCTCGCGGTATCTGCCGATCGCGGCGGCGGTAATCCGTCATTTAACATTCCGGAGTGGTGCCGGTGCAGCGGTGGCCCGGACCGCTCAGCTCATGCGTACTAAATTAATATCGCCGTGATGTAGAGGGTATTAAAATATTTTAAGCGACGCCATTTATAACTATGACGTTCAGATATCACGTCGCACGGCTCAACGTATTTTATTCCTTGGAACTGCCAAAAGACAATGAGAATGAAGAATTACTATCATCATCGACTCGTTTTATTGTTAATATCCTTTCGGTTTATAGGAAGAAAAAATGGGGAGCATGAAAAACAAGAGATGCTCGGGTGAAATAAGGCATGACAGAGGGAAGGACGGTGTTATTAGTGGAGGAAGGCAGGGCGCGGCGCCCCGCGGTCTGTGTATGTTTAGGGCCGCGGCGGGGCGCCGGCCGCCGCCGCCTGCCTGCCCACTTATTGAAAGCAGCCAATTTAAATTTGTTATTTAAACAAACACTCTAGAAGAAGGATAATTGAAATTAGAAAGGTAATTTACGTTAAGTTCATTTATCACCCCCGGAGACTACTTGCACGCTACGTTGCACTGCGATGAACATCGGGCGCCTAAAATAAAATCGACCATAATGAATATGCTTTATATTTGAATTCACTGTTGTTTAGATTCTCGCCATCCAAATAGGAACTTTGTTTGGTCACTATTACTATGTTCGTCAGTTAACCATATAAATATTATGTAAACTGAAACAAATCTTGTCACATATGTGCATATTGGTTTGGTCTAACATATTACTTCAAAAGTATCTGATACGCTCTTAAGCCTTTCATGGAGATGTGCCAGATATTATTGAGCCCCATGTTGGAAGATACATTGTAGCCGGGCTATACCTACATATCTAAGTATGGTATGTGTAAGATTTTCAACATGGTACAGCAGGTTTGCCAGAAATGCCAGTAGCCGAGGACTGCGAGCCCGCGTGTCAGGAGCCGTCACAACAACCGTCATCACGCCGGCTCCAGATTTCTGTAAACGATAAGCTTTTTGTGAACGTCGTTTGGGAATGCCTTTATCTTCTCGTCTGCTAATTTACCACTAGTCGATCGGTCGAGGCGACCGCACTGGTACGTAACTTAAGTATGACAGCTCTTAAAAAATGCCTTAGGGTTTATACTACTCTCTCACGCGCTCTAATACGCTTTTGTGCGAGTCGAACCGACTTGATCCGAACACGGAAAACGTTTTAAGACCTCTTGCACTGTGCAATATTGACTAAACTATGCATAAACAAAGTGTGCATGTAATGTAGGTAACGAGTTTAAACTTGAAAGACGAAATCTCTTCTTAGACTACCGTTCCCTACGCCACACCACAGAATAAGTAATGGCCACACTCAATTAGGACACGCGCAGCTAGTTTACTTAAAAATAAAATTAATTTCTCTAAAACGTTCTAGTATCAAAAAAAAACCCAAAAACAGAACCCTCGGAACGCTCAAAGTTACTCAGACTTAACGGTTATTTAAATATTTTGAAAGTAACGGAAGTTTTAAAAATAATTACCTAGATGAGATCGGGAACTTCTGGGTTATCGACAAAATCTGGCGAAGGCTGTTTCTCTCCTAGTTTTAGCCTTGGATCTATATAATCTGGCGTTTTACTTGCTACGGTCATTTTAGTCAGATCAAGTAAGTTATCAATAGGGCCTATTTCCAGAAACTCTCTTTTAGATTGTCCAGAACTCTCATAGCAATCTGTTAATTTATGTTCTTCGTATAATTGGGCACTTTTGTTAATCGCCTTTTTTGGCGCCATCTTCGGTTTTAATACCACATTTGCTAGCGGCATAGTAACAATGAGGTGCCCGGTTATTTGTGAACGTTGGGCCGTCGAGTTCGTAGTGTCGACCTCTTCCGGTAGATGGAGCTGAAATATCTTACCCTTTACTATGGCTCGAACGTAATTTGGTTGAACATCCACGTCAACCAAACTGGTATCTAGGTGTTTGTATACAGCTAAATCTAAAATGTATTTATCAGGCTCCATATCATTAAAATTAAAAGAAAGTTGAGCTTGATTAATATTAAAAGGTCTTCCATCAGGCGCAAAGAACTTGTATTGCCTTTTTTCCTCCGGTTTCTTTTCAGTTTCATAGCTTTTCAGTTTAAGCTGTCGCATGCGTTCAATTTCATGACGAACCTCGGGGGAATGTTCACATTTTTCCGCGTAGAATTTCTTGTTTCTTTCATCTGGATCCATGTCCTTGTATTCGTTATCCCATTTATATTGAATATCGTGTTCCAGTCGAGCTTTTTGTTTCCTTCGCTTATGTCGATATTCGTTTTGTTCAAACAATATGTCTTGTCTTATTACTGGCAGGTTTTGTAAAGCTTTAATGCGGTCGGATCGCTCAATATCCCTCCCATCCAGGTACGCCAGCTGGGGAAGAGTTCCAATTACAAAGTCACGGTAGTTATCGTAGTCAGTGCACGGGTTTCCAGTAAGATATAGGTTCTCAAGATTGTAATTGCCTCTTAGACTCTCAACACTAACGATTTCTCCAATGAAATTGACCGTAAGGTCGAGTTTTTGTAGTGATTCGCATCTCTCGAGGTTTTCTATGATTTCGATGTTATTAAGGGCTAGGTTGAGGTAGGATAGGTGTTTAAGTTTGTTGAGGTTTTCTATTTTGCCTATAAGGTTGCTCTGCATGAGTAGTATCTTAAGTTTGGGGCACCAGTCCTGGATGTACTCGATCTTCTCGATGTTCTCCTGGTGCAGCGCTATCTCCTCCAGCGGCGCCAGCTGGCGGTCGTGGTGCTCGGCCTTGTTCCGCACGATCTGCACCGTTATCCGCACCATTGTATATTCACTCTTGATTATTTTTCTTAAAATGCCACGTTTTAATATATGTCTGACGCAACGATATTACATCTGAACTTGACAAAACACCGCAGCGAACACGTGTCATCGCAACCGTTGCTATGGAGATGCCGTTTCAATCTCAATATAATCGATTTAAAAAAGGAGGAGGCTCCCACAATCACCTCACAATGCTCTCACATCACATAACATAGGTACATTTGTAAAATGATTAGATCAAAATAAGGTCGTCCCATCACACCAGTCAGTAATTAATAAAAAAACTGTATACCAAGGTTCGTCAAGATTAGTTTTTCGACTGAAACTTTGTCAACGGGTATAAACGGAGTTTTCATCTAAATAGCAGTTTATGGTCGTTTTCAGATATTTTTAAGGTTTCAACGCCCAACGTCAAAATAACGTCAAATGCTTGGTAATAAACATTAGTAAATAAATTTTATAAAACTTTCGGTTTAATACTTAGACATAGTGATAATATGGTGATAATAAAGTGGTGAATTGAAAATACAGCATAAATAATTTTAAAAAATCGTATTGAATTGACCCAGGTTTGTTTGCTTTATTACCATGTTAGCACAAAGACTTCTGTATTGCATTAAACATGACTGTGGTGATTAAGAAGTAGGTATACAGTGACTGTGATTTTCAATGGATACAATAACTGACATAACTACGGCCTCCACTAATTACGCTCAAGATTAATTTCTACAATCACTCGCTAACATGATTAACGTTACTTATAGCCATGTCTGATACATGTTCATAATTATTATGGAATACATACGCGTACTGAGAAGTATATACTTTAAATACGAGTAGGTACATAAAAAACATCCGAGACTCAGGAACAGATACTATGCTAATCATACAAATGTTTGCCCCTTCTGGTAATCAAACTAGGGACCGGTAGGTTCGTAGGCAGAGTCTCTACCAACAGGTAATCGAATCGTCAAGAATTAAATATTTTGGAAAATACATAAAATATATTCAAAATATCTGAACTAGACTCTGTTGCTATATGCGTTAACGTTATTTAGAACTTTTTAGACACTTTGCACGTTCGTATTTACTGTAAGCTACGTTTAATATCAGACTGTTATAAATCATTTATTCTCATCACCACTTCATCTTCTTTTGTACAATAAAGTTACAAACCTACATTCATACATACACTTTTGAGATAGACGAGCATAGTCAAACAAAATAAGATTATCTTTGGTGCATACCAATTTGGAATTTTCTTCTTGGGACTACATAATATGTGACTAGCTAGCACATTATATGTCACATTCCATTCCTTCGATAAAGATAATGTATATAATTACCGTCTCTGCCCTTAACAAGCACTTTGATGGTAATAGATAATTACCGGTGACCTATTTTAAATTGGATTATTAGTGAGGTTAGTAATTTTCTTGTCAAACATTAAAGATAATTAATTTAGAACGTTAAGGCGCGGCGGGAGCAGGGAGCAAAGGGCAGCAGTGATAGAATCTACAAGATCTCGCGGTATCTGCCGATCGCGGCGGCGGTAATCCGTCATTTAACATTCCGGAGTGGTGCCGGTGCAGCGGTGGCCCGGACCGCTCAGCTCATGCGTACTAAATTAATATCGCCGTGATGTAGAGGGTATTAAAATATTTTAAGCGACGCCATTTATAACTATGACGTTCAGATATCACGTCGCACGGCTCAACGTATTTTATTCCTTGGAACTGCCAAAAGACAATGAGAATGAAGAATTACTATCATCATCGACTCGTTTTATTGTTAATATCCTTTCGGTTTATAGGAAGAAAAAATGGGGAGCATGAAAAACAAGAGATGCTCGGGTGAAATAAGGCATGACAGAGGGAAGGACGGTGTTATTAGTGGAGGAAGGCAGGGCGCGGCGCCCCGCGGTCTGTGTATGTTTAGGGCCGCGGCGGGGCGCCGGCCGCCGCCGCCTGCCTGCCCACTTATTGAAAGCAGCCAATTTAAATTTGTTATTTAAACAAACACTCTAGAAGAAGGATAATTGAAATTAGAAAGGTAATTTACGTTAAGTTCATTTATCACCCCCGGAGACTACTTGCACGCTACGTTGCACTGCGATGAACATCGGGCGCCTAAAATAAAATCGACCATAATGAATATGCTTTATATTTGAATTCACTGTTGTTTAGATTCTCGCCATCCAAATAGGAACTTTGTTTGGTCACTATTACTATGTTCGTCAGTTAACCATATAAATATTATGTAAACTGAAACAAATCTTGTCACATATGTGCATATTGGTTTGGTCTAACATATTACTTCAAAAGTATCTGATACGCTCTTAAGCCTTTCATGGAGATGTGCCAGATATTATTGAGCCCCATGTTGGAAGATACATTGTAGCCGGGCTATACCTACATATCTAAGTATGGTATGTGTAAGATTTTCAACATGGTACAGCAGGTTTGCCAGAAATGCCAGTAGCCGAGGACTGCGAGCCCGCGTGTCAGGAGCCGTCACAACAACCGTCATCACGCCGGCTCCAGATTTCTGTAAACGATAAGCTTTTTGTGAACGTCGTTTGGGAATGCCTTTATCTTCTCGTCTGCTAATTTACCATGTTAATGAGATGTGAAGGGATTCATTTTAAATTGGTCTTTATTTTGTTTCGCGTTTCGATACATTCCCACGTTCATTTTTTTTAAACTACCCATCTCCATTATACATGTGCTTGTAAAGTTTTAGCAGCTCGATTTTTTATAGCTTTCCGAGAAGTTGTATTTAATTGTCATCCAAGTTTAGGTACCTAGCTATTTTGTTTAGGCCTTACTTTAGCGTGTCTTATTCACCAAATAACTGACTGCAATTACGATTATGCTTGAAGAATATAACTATTTCAATAATCAAGTAAATAAACAGAGGGATCGAATCGTAGTATTCTAACCATTATCTCTGTTAGGTTAGGTTAGCCTTATCACCTCCAAACAAAATTTATCCCCTAAATTCCTTGTGATATTCTATCGTTGTCTTTCCTAGTCTGATGACAGCAACGAGTGATCGTAGCATGGAAGACTAGTCGATCGGTCGAGGCGACCGCACTGGGCACCAGAGCGTGCTCAGCAATCTGATGTCGGCATCTCCACTCTCGCGCAATCAACGATTCGTTCCGGCGGGGAGGGGCGGCCAGTGGTCCATTCTCACGTAAATAATTACCGGCGAGGCTCAAATTACAAGGCGCCGCTGCCTGCCGATACATATTCATCACGTGTTCGCACCGCGCGTGACAGCTTCCTCAGGGCTCTTCGGGTTACCGCTCTACCATGCTATACGTCTTCAGTTCTGATGTGCAATCTGTTTTTGGTGGAAGTACCCTACCTCCACCATAAATATGTGGTGCAATGCTCGGGTCTCTAGTGGAATATTTTGAGAAGCATAGGACTAGACACTGCCGTATTTTAATTTAAGCGGAAAAAATCTCGTTTTATTCTCGTCTATAAGTACGTTGTGACAATCTTGTACATTTTTGTTGAGTTTTTGAAATGCTCGTGAAGGTAATACTACGCAATTATTTAGTGTTTGACACATTATTTAAAATAGCATGTGATATCAGAAAGATTAACGGGCTTTTAGACATAATAAATGTCACGTCTACAGTGTACACGGGTAATCATAATCAATCTCAAATTAATATCGTTATTGGTGCCTGCCTGCAGATGAGTATGAAGGATCATCAACGTCAATGAATTCGTAATTAGAAGCATCGCAACTCGCGCGCCGGATGTGAAATAAACGATAAATTATGCACTCCGAGAGGAGTACTAATTTCGTTGCCGACAAATTTTCCACAACCTCGATTTTGATGCGTTTCAAATAATGTCTGTAGGCAACGCTAAATGATAAATCGTCAGCGAAACGCCCACGAGTGGAATTCAGAATAAGTGAAGGAGTGAGTCGCGCTCGTGCCGGGAAGAAAGAAGGGAGACGAAGGCGTCTGGCAAAAAAGGAATAGGACAGGTGAGAGCACGATGGTGGTGGGATAATAACAGTGCGGCTCGCCAGTAAGGCTTTGAGTCGCCGCTCGCTGCCGAATATCACCATTAGTCGCAATTTGAATATTATACTAAATGCGAAATTTTCAATATAGCCACTGACCAATATGGGCGCAGATTGGACCGCGTAATGGGATTTTTTTTGAGAGAACAGCCGAGGAGGTGAGGGTTGGCGTGGCAGTGGGCCGGGAGGAATGTGTCGCGGGTCGCGCGCCCCGGGGCGAGTAAAACAAACAAGTTAATTGTATTTATTCAAATGGGGCGCAGCGCGAGCGCAGCCGCTGCAGCTCATGAATAGGCATGCGGCGCTCGGCCTTCCTCGCTATGTGCACCGTCACGAGCGCGCTAACAGATTCGGCTACGGAGGCGCGATGGACGACTAAGCTTTATGCTAATTTCACACTGCTGCTCCGACATAATTGACAAACTCAAATTATACCACCAGCTTTTACACTCAGATGACTGTTATTCGTTGGTTGCGTAAATTAATGGTATTAATCGAATACGCATATATCCATGTATATGTATACCTACTTATAGATAAATCATCAACATCATCTAATAGATAGATAATAATCATCTCATCTGAAACATGTCCGCTTGCTAGACTTGGCATGCAAGAAACTTTTAAAAATTTCTTCACTTAGAATACTTAATTGAACAAAAATTACATGTACCTATAATAAAACTTATATATACATTAATAATACTTATACATTAATAATAGCTAGTACGGTAGTAATATGATAGATGAAGATAGATGTAAAATCTGCTTTATCCCATGAAAAGCAAGTGACATGTATGATCAGCAAAAAAAAGTGTCTCTTCCTTGATTTACCTGATTTATCAAATAGGCAAGTAGTTCCTTATTTGCTAACCCAGTTGCTCTGCTGCAACACAACCCAGCAAAGCAGCTCGCTGGGTCTGACTGACATTTTTTACGCTGTGCGTTGCTATGCAAATCGGGCCAATAAGTTTACATGTTGTATTAATATTAACATAACATATTAGACGTTTCATTGTCACGAGGCCGGAGTGGCAAGAAGTCCTCGTATGGGCGGAGACCTGTCTCGCGCGCAGCCACTTCGCCTGAACAATGATCATTCCTGCGCATTGTTCACTAATAGGCAGTGTTTTAAACAAACACCTTGTTGGTATGTGACTAAGTAGCTTTTCTGAGAGCTCATTAAGCAAGTTACAAAAGAATGACAGATGCTATACAAAGCTTCTGAAGAATATGTGGCGTGAGTAAAGGCGTGGAGAATTGTCAATAGGATGAGATAAAATGCATTACGCAAAATAAGGAACCAATAAATCAAACACAAACTAATTAGGAACAGTAGTTATGATAGCGATACGTAACGCCGCGGTCGTGTAATCCGATTTAGGCGCTCGTCCCTTGACAATGGCACGCGGAATGTTTATTTGCACAAGATATTTAGCCACTTCCCCGCCGGATTACTGGCGGACAAAGACGAGGGGTGCACGTTCGAACAGATAAAGTAAGTGAGCCTAATAGCAGGGGCGGGCCGGCGGCAGCGCAGCATCTATCTATGATTGTGTGACTTAGAGGGATTACACGGAACTGGCTCAAGTCAAGTCGTAATCGAAACTAGGGGCACATTCGTTCGTATTTCAACTGGTAACATTAACTTACGTGACAGAGCTACACAATCGTCCTACAATAAATAACGTTCATAGATATGCCACCCTACGTGGATTGATATTGGGATTTAATTTATTTTATGCTTTTAAATTGTGTCTAATTGTCAGAATGACTAAAGAATAAACACACCATTCGATTCATGTCCGGAAATGAAATTGCAATAAAAAACAAAGGCGTCTATTCTTTTGTGGCCTACAACACGACCATAAATAAATCGAATTGTTTGGCTATTGAACATTTCCTAAACAACATTAGGGCTGAATGACTAAATTGTCACTTTGTCACCATGGTAGAGAAGACGGCTCCATGGGCCGGCAGGCGGAGGGCACCCGCCTGCGCCGCGGGGGACCTGCGGGGTATTGGACCTCATTTTTAGACATCTTTTATTTCGTAAATATCAAATCTTTTTGACTGTTATTTTATTTGACTACTTGCATATTTTTATACTGTAACTATTTACACAACTAAGAGTGACACGAGAGAGATCTATGCCCAAAAGTTAGATAGTGAGAGTAGGAACTGTTAAAAGCTCAGTATTTCTGCTTCTTAAGACGATCTCATCCACAACATGCAGTCACTCAAACAAAATGCAGTCACAGATTTTAAGAATTTCAGATTAATTTCGAGCGCTTTCGTACCATACGGATTCATCCTGGCACATCAAGGGCTGAAGTAACAATCTGGGGTGTTATTGTTGAAAGCAAACTCAATTTCCAATCCGGCAAACCGAAGTTGCCAGCGTATCGTGCAAATTTGTACCTATCTTTTTGGTCGTAGTGGCTTCATCGACAGTACCGGCAGCCACGTTACCTATACGTGCATTAAAATGTGAATAATACACGGCACAACTTAGGCTCGACAGTTAATTTTTGCTAACGAAAAGCAAATCATTTAACGGCCGCCCTCAGCTGTTAATGACGATTAAGTCAGTCCTTAGTGACGATTTCTGCCCTGCTGAGCCTAACTACTGAAGCAAACACAACATCATTACTAAGAGAGGAGGATTGAATCTACTTTGGTAGGTATCCTGCCTTTGACCAAATTCTCATTTGACAAACTATATCATTTTACAAACTTTCATTTCGCAAAAACGTATTCGTGCTTAAACCATTACATATACCTACACGGTGGGGCCTGTAACTAAAGCAAAAAATTAAAACGTAGATTCTACTCCTCAAACTAGACAACTTTTGTTTAGCAACTTTTTAAAATCATAGGTAAAGTTTTTAGATTGTTATTTTTGCAAACAAAGTAAATAGTATTTTCAATGTACAGTCACCACCCGCGAATGTTACGCCACTTGCCACTCTTCTTAATTTAACCGTGTAATGCATTTTGGGTTGACAGCCGACTTGACATATTACCCGAGTGTAGTACACGGCTAAATTAAGAAGAGTGGCAAGTGGCGTAACATTCGCGGGTGCATGGTGACTGTACTTAAAACTCCGTCTAATTGACATCGCCTGTCAGTCTAGTCACTCTACAGACATAATCAATTTCATAGTACATTGCGTGTTCGAATTAACTTAAAAATGTAATAAAATTCAAACCGCAAGTTTTTTTTCAAAGTCGTCAATCAAACGTTGCGTAGTTTGAGGAGAAGAATGTACATTTTTAATTTTTGCTCTAGTTACAGGCCCCACCGTGTATACAGGTTAAGTTAGGTTAGGTTATACTTTTGACCAAAAAATCAAATAAAACAATGAGCCGGGAAGTATCTCTTTGCGAAATGAAAGTTTGTGTGAAATGATATAGTTTGTCAACCTCTTTGAACCTCTTTGGCAATTCAGTCTGACATAAGTACTGTTTATTGGCTTACGTTAGGAGGGCAGGATTTTCATAAACAAAGTTTGAAAGGAACGAAATAATTGCCTCTAAAATGTCTATGAGTACAGCAGGGGTAGGATAATCATAATCACCGTCTAGATAGGATAGGATAGGAGCATCTAGATCCCCCTACCCTCGTTACGTCATCATTCTCGTCTCGTATTCAGATCGAACCTGACGCGTAGCGCGCTTACCTAGATCCGCTTTGCTGCGCACGACTTCTACCGCTTTTGCAAATAAAAACGTAAAATGAGGTAGTATGATCTCTGAAGAATTATATGAGTTTTATGATCATATGACTCGAAATAGTTTTTATCGTAGCCCTAGCTCATGCGAATAACGCTCTTCACCTTATAAATATGAATAACCTAGCGGTGACAATACTTTGCCGACGTTCTGGTAACGCCAAAAAAGCAAACAAACTGCAGCTGTTCCACAAAAGTTGTTAAGTTTATTATTCCATTATTTAATTTGTCGTTACATTGTCCGATGATGCCGCTCCGCGCGGGTAATGTTTCCGTATTTACGATTTACATGCGGAATCCGTACAGAAGTCAAGTTCTGACAGTGTCAACATGTCAGAGCGACAATGGCCGTCACATGTCAGGCGCTGTCAATCGCGGCATGAGAAGGAAGCGGGCCCGAGGGAGCGCCCCTGAGCAACGGTATCGAGCGGTCAAAAGAATTCAAATTATACAAATTCCTACGTTTGCTGAAGGATTGGTCCCAAGACGAGTTTTATTTTATGCTTACGAGAACCATTATTGTCAGTCGTAAAAAAAAATGAAATGAGCAAGTAATAAGGTAGGTAGGTAATCGGAATGCCTTTAACACGGACATGTTAGGAATAATCGGAAAGCATGCATGCGGATTACATTTAAATATCTATGTTGTTTTAAAGCAGAACTGCTTTGCTGCTCGTCTGCCTATAAATTATTTTAATATACGATTTGTGTACACTGTGATGATGTATAGACAGTTATTTTCGCCCCATTTGTAGCATCTATTGTATGCGATCACACCCAGCCAGTTGACAAGGACAAAAGCAATAGTGGTGCGGAGAGCATGGAAGGATGTTTGTATAAAATACGGGCCGAGTCCGCAAACAGCGAGGGCCGCAGCAACAATGACTGATTAATGGCTCGGTTTGTGTTATCATTCTACGGTCTTTACGCGTTTTGTGGCCTCGTTTCACGGTTTCATTTATCAATTATGTTAAAATAATGTTTAAAGTTTTTGTTAAAAAGTTCTAGTTCGTATACTTAAGATGTCCTTCGCTACAAAAAAATAGTTTTTATGAACGACATTCGTTTTAACAAAATTCAACTATTAGCTAGGTACTTAAAACATATTAACGATGAACCATAAAATCAACTCATAAAGTGAAGTGTGCGATGTAGGAATCCACATAAAAGTATTAGGTTATGGGCGTTGGTGGATGGATTGAGCCCTGCGCTGCGTGAGAGTCGGTTTTGTTGGCTATAAAACGCGCGTTTTTTGTGTCACCGCGCGTTAACTGTCGCCTTATCGCCGTGTCGAGTTGTCGACGCCTCCAGCCGGCCGCCGCAATCAAAACACCGTTGAGACGATCATTAAAAATGATATAAAGGTTAATTTACAGTGTTGCACCGCGACGGGCCCCGGACGGCGGACGGTGCGGCGGTTATCGACAGGGGATGGCCATAACGAGTTTAAAATTATAATATACATAACAAATTTATAAAACTTCATTACTACTTAAATTTAAAATCTGAAAAATGTGTTTAGTTAGCACATCCTGGAAATTATTCCTTGTTCTTAACAAAAACGTTTAAGGGTATGTTTGATAAATTATAATAAAACGAAAACGCTAAATAAGAATTGTACGGCAGTAGAATGTCGGTTTTTTCTGCGACTAGTATGTGGTACTCGTAGACAAATCTCGGTGCAAATCCTGCACGTACTTCGGAGCCAAAGCGCAACGAGTGGGCACGGCCGGCGCCGCGGGACGCGCATTGTTTACGAGTGTAGCACCACTTCCACTACAATGATTTACGAACCGCCTGCGCCCATAAAAGCGGGGACAACGCATTAAAAGATACAAAAGGTGCTAAAGAAAAAGTAATATATTTTAAGTTAGAGCGAACGGATATAAAAGTTTGGTGAAATATATCAGTTTTAGTGTTGAGCGCGAGTGTTTGTTTACAGGCCGATTACGCACGCCTCTCCGCGCCGCCTGCCCGCGCTCAATGGCGACATTCGTCACGACCGTTCGCACGTCCCTCGCCATGCTCTCTTTACAGGTTAAGGGGCTAGCGCTCGTCTTAACGCCAACTAAAGCTTTCTTATACTTCCGAGGAAAATAACTTGTACCTCATCAGTTGCTAGTTTATGGAGGAGTTCCTGACCCCTGCACGTCTTGGCCCTGGAGAATCGGCGTGAGCAGTGCGCGCCCGCAACCCGACACCCGTCGCTGCTCCTTGTTAGTGCGCCTGCGACCGGCATTTGTTTTTTCAAGCGACCTTTCACCGGCTGCGGGGACTCGGGCGACGACGGCCCAACTACCGCCTTACACACAAAAAATCGGCTAAACAGATTCGTACGCAATAATCTGTTGAGATTTATTCCAACCGCGTTGGCCACCCACGTGGTGCCCGTATTTCTTCCCGAACGAGCTAACTTCATTATTGTGGCGTGAGATACAATAGTTAAGCGCACGATTTATAAGGCCAACACGTTGACTTCTGTTTATAGCTGACGGCAGCGCGGGCGCGGGACGGGGGCGGGGATTACGTGCGTCTGCGCACCGATTTATGACCGTGCCTCGATAAAAGCTTAAATACCCTCAAGTGGGAATTATTGAATGGAGTCTGCGATTGTGCTGCGGAGTATTGTTGTCCGACGCGGGAGCGCCCAGGAGCCCTCCGTCGGACGGGCCGGGCCTCACAAGCCTCCGCCGCGCCGTCGCCTTCGCCAGAGGTGCAGCGAGCGACATCAATCCCTGACAAAGTTATGTTCTTTAAACTTGCCATGTCTTACATTTGGAAGGCACTATAACTTTGTTACTTTTATGCGGGTATATCGCTATACATGGTATACTACCCCTGACTTTATACGCGTAGTTTTTTTTTTTTTATGGCTTAGAGAAGACAAACCAGCATACAGGCCACCTGATGGTAAGTGGAATGGAAACTGAGACCCATAGACATTAAACAATGATAGGGTTATAACTTATAAGTTATAACTTTCAACCTCAAAGTAACTTCTACGTATTACTGCGCGGAGCACGCCCCATTAGAAGTGGTTAGGCCGGCAGTTTAAAAAGGCTCAGTAACACGAACCAGAGGCGAGCTTAATAAGGGATTATCGGCCATTTCCCAGGTTTACTTTACAAATCGGTCGAACACGCGCTTGGCAAACTTTTTGAAGTCGAATTTATACGTATTTCAGAATAAAACTGCCAAGAATCTGAAAAAAAACACGATTTTTGCTTGCTATAATGTTTTAAGCTTATTTGCACCTACATTACCACACCACGGTATATTATAACATAATAGTTATTATTTATTATTGTGTACATGGAGCCAAATTATTTTATTGTTCGTCGACGTCGTTATTTGAATTCCTGACGATTCTAAAGTAGAATCCTGAGCGTAGCGCGGAATTAAATACATGCCGCCCAAGAACAAACTGATTTGACCCAGAGTGATACACATCATATTCTCCTAACCCTATGCACTCGAAACTTGTGTTTTGAAATTGGATTGAAAGAAAAGGTACCTACTTAAATGCATATTTAATTGTTATTTGCAATAAATTAGCGAAGACTAGCCGGACAATAACTGTGAAAAAAGAAATTGAAAGAAGAATGCAAGCACATGTCAGTATTTTTTTCAGCGCGCGTTTCCGCCTTGACCAAACCTTCACGCGAGCGGCTTCAGCAGCCTAATGCGATAATCTATCCGAAGCACGACCGCGGACCAATCAAGAGAGTGAAACTCAAACTCCCATTAGAAACAAACTCGAGTTTGGTTCCCGCTATCCTCTAAAGCCAATTGACGTTTTTCGAACAACTGTGATGAAAAACAATTTCCATAGGCTATAAAAACTAGTCGGGTTCATATTACTTTTCGGTTAACAGTGATTGAGAAATAAATGTATTTTATGGTATGCAGCCCACTGTTTTAAAATCAAGGCCCGTGTAAAGTGAGTCAAGATGCAGTCGCAGGGCAGAGGGCGCTATTTCGGTGCGAGGGCCGCAGGGCAACGGAAAGTAAGCTGAAACTAATCCGGCGCGCGGGTGGCCGCAACCCGACACCGCGCGCGCTTACATTTGTCATTTATAATGCGCAATTTGTTGCTCCTCACCTCACACCACACTTTTTGTGCTCACTTATTCTTTATTCAAATATTTAAACCGCGCGATGTAAGCAATATTTTTTATGACAGTTTATAGCGTTGTTGTGAGTCTGAGCTGAGATTGTTCTTTTGAAATAAAATAAAATAATTTTAGTATCATCACATCAATAGGTCTCCTATAATTGTGTTGTGGTGTTATGAAACAAACTGTAAGAATTGACAAACCAAATATAATTATGACAGTTCTTTGGTGTGCCAGGGTTCCATTTTTCCGATGGTTCGTTCAGGTAACCCAGTTAGTTCAATTAAAGACTGTATTTTAGTTTTTAATTTCAGGCTTCAATACGATGTGATACGATAACGACACCACTTTCGATTTGCAGCTTGAAATGAGGACACAGATGCAAATCACACGAACTGCAATTGATTATCCAAGCACCGTTCGTCGGCTAAATACTTCATTTCACGGTCGATATGTGCCTGATTTGGTTTCATTAACTTTTTAGGTGAAAAGTCATAACTTTCTGCCGCTTTCTAACGTTGCACAATATGCGTCCTGTGTGGCCGAGCGCCATGTGTGTTCCGCACAAATATTTGGTTGGTATTCCGAAGCCTCATTGATGTTTTGACGTTCAATTTTCAGATTGAAAAAATGGGCGCCTACAGCGGTCGGTCCTCGCGCAAAAGGTCACACAATGGCGAGCAAGCTTTGTGCGTGGTCTCACAATCCATTCCCAACCATTCTTGCACTAGTCGCTCTACGTTTTACGAGCTCGTTGTTGGTGTTGATTTTGAGAATGAATTACGACTTCCGACGTCATGTTGTGGTCGTTTTTTGTACAGCTTTGGAGTTTTTGAAGTTACATAAAATCCAATCGACGTATAGTGGTTTAAATCATATTACTAACTAACAAGCGGTCTAAAGTTTAGTTAAGAGGCCGTCTTTTAATTTCTGTTATTGATCTTGAGTTTGGGTATTGGGCCGTTGATTTCTACGACTACTTTACATCACCTTACCACTCGCCAACGGCCCGAAGTCTGATTTGAACGTCTGAAATGCTCTATAATTTAATAAAAGTTAGGATACTCTTCCTTGATCGTAACCTTTCTAACCTACGTGGCAAGCTTTCTTATACCGTGGTAAGGTATAAATATTACTGCTTACCGTTAGGGGGGCTTTACGCCACCGATACCTATACCAATTGTCACCTATATGTGTGTTGCAATAATAAACAAGTAACACAAATGTTCAAACCAAATCGTGCGTGATGCGTAAGTTTCAGTCGCTTTCATATTCATATTATCAATTTGGCATTCGTTCCCCACCTTTTGAAAGTACTAGTAAAACCATAAAGGCGAACTGCAGACACCATTTCGCCAAATTGAAAAACATCCGAGTGGCTCATAATGCCTCTTAATGTCTCACCGGGAGAGTTATTGCCCCTTAAGCACGCAGTATTTTTCATATTTTCTCAAATAATGCGCGAACGTACTCCGGAGAGGCGGTTGTGGGGTTTTATGGTATTGTACAGACAACGTCTCAAGAGAGTGATCACTTCTGTACCCTGTCACTTTAACGTCAGTTTTGAAGTGCAATACGGTATTGTCATGAGAGTGAGAGCGAAATGGTACAAAAGTGATCATATGTAGACGTCTGTGGGAGTTTGTACGGGCCTGGTGTTGGCGCAGGACGGTCCCGAGTGCTCCGAGGGCCGAGGAGGTAGGCAATATTTCACAGTTTATTCCTAATACATGAACTCTTGCGACGCCTGAAGCGCTCTTGTTCGCTTATTTCACTTAAAATGGAAGTGAATTAGTAAAAACCTTTGTGTACCTTCAAGTTCATGTGCCGTAAAGTGTTTTAACTGTCTTCTTACATTGCAAACAGATATGTGTAGTAGTGTGTGTTGTAGGTAGTAGATATACATGTAAAACCAAGGACTACTGTGATACCTAGCTAACTATGTACCTAAGTAATAAATGCAAGCCAGGGTTCTATTGGTTGTATTTGAATGCAAGCGTTGGTTGTATTTTGATTCCGCAGCAGCGTCTTTGTGCTTGAACCTCAAGAACAAATAATTTAAACAATAAAAAGTCTAATTAAGCAAGTTTTAAAAATATTTTTTCCAGTATATTTTTAAAAGCGAAAAAGTATCTTTCTTCGGATTAAGTTACAGCGAGAGGGGATAAGACCTTATCGACTCTTGAGAAAATACATGTGGCCCATATTGTATTTAACAAGTAATAACGAGGTATGGCACACATGTATATACCTACAGGTATGTACAGGTTGATTCACAAGAGCTGGCACGAATGGATATTAGGGTAAAATAATAATATATTTTTGGTTTGAAATTTGAATATCGACTCAAAGGACGGCACTCACACAGGTGACATTACTTTCGTTCAATACATTCATGCCAGTTCTTGTGAATCGTATGTATGTATGTATAGTGGTGGTACCTACGACTTTGGCAAGGTCTGTCGGGATCGCTACCACCGTCTTACCTTTAAAACTACCGCCGAGCAAGCGACTATCATCAGTACCCTTACCATGCGTTCCAATAAATGTATATACTTGCTAGCGAGTCGAAGCTCTATCCCTCGAAGAACGCGCAAGTATTCTTATAGACTGCAAGGGACAGAGCATTCGACTCGCTAGAAAGTGCGGTAATGGTAAGGGTACGGCTTACCGCTTACGTCAATCCTATAAAGTTTTGTCGATTTTTGACTATCGGTAAATTAGCGTCGTAAATCTTACACCCTCAGCTAATAGAGGGTTAAGGCATTTGATTGCAGTGGTTTATTGGTTAAATTGAATCAACATAGCAATGTTCTGAGAAAAATAACGCACTCAGGAAATGGTGCACTTGTGATTTAGCGTTTGGATAATTATACTATGAAGATCTTAATTGGAAACTTCAACAGCAGGAATACTCTTACTTCCACCACAGGGGTTATATTGGCGTCAAACTGAAGTACAGGCGAATAAATGACCTCTTACATGTAGTTTTAACATATCTGTATAGACCGTTCGACATTCTATACTTATTTGAAATTTGACGTAAATTCCATATTAGTTTTGCATGGAACTACTTACATGCAAGATGTCATTTACTTTAGTTTTTTACCTATATCTACCCCCTATTTCACCATCTTGACAATGACACGTGACAGGTGACAATTCTGTTTACATTGCCAAGTTAACACGCTGATATATCACTTGATTTGATATAAGCTGCACCATGTATACTAAAATGTCACAGGTCCCCTGTCATTGTCAGGTTGGTGAAATAGGGGCTGGGAGGTAAAATAGTAAATTGTTCAACTAGATATAGGTTGTTCAAAAAAGCCATTTTATCCGACACGAGGATCGAGTGATTCGCTGTGATACGTCGATTGTGAGGAAATTCACGTTTTTTCTCATAAGAAAAGAATTTAATAGATTATTTTTAACTAGCTTCTTTGAATCCATTTCGAGGTAGGCATAGGTTACTCACCTAAATTCGATTAATAGCATTTTTTTTAATAACTTAGATTATTCGAAAAGTTATTTATCATTGACTCTGACATTTGTTTGACCTTCACGATTTTGGAACTAAAAGACTTCAACGGGCACAACGTCGTAAAATAAAGCACCTAGTATTAAGAAAATAATGCAATGTAAAAAAACTAAGTTAGTTTCTTAAAATGGGTAATACTTAGGTATTTTTTTAATAATAAACAATTTATTTTTTGTTCCAGGCCCATTGGCACAAAAATGCAATGGTATGTATAGTCTACTCGTATGTACCTATAGTCACAACGCAACATTGTATTAAAAAATATCTGACACCACGCTCTTGTACTAAAATATTTGTAGAAAGCTAGAAAAAAACGGGTCAGTGCGAGTTGGAGTCGCGTACCGAGGGTTCCGTATTAAAATAATATGGTTGGAAAACGCAAAAGAAAATACTCATTTTTTGTGTACTTTATTTTCTATGCAATAAGGCCCGTTTTGAATAGTCGTAATTTTAATACAGATTTTTAAAGATTTTTGATATTTTTCCAGAACCATAAAATTTAACAACTTCATTTTATTTTTCGCGAAATAGGTAATAAATAGGTAATTAATAATTATATTTAAATCAGGTTTTTTTTTGTTCATGTACTTACTTTGGAGATAACGGGGGAAGTTTTGATATTTGCAGATTGTTTGCTTTAATCAAATCACTTTCATTTTTCAACCCCCCATTCTAGACCCCTTTTTAAATAATCAGAATAATAATGTCATATTGCTTTTACTAAAAACAGATGCGTGCAAGCAAGTTATACAACTATGCCAAAATTCAAGTTGATAGTTTCTATATTTTAAGATAAAAGCAGTTGTGACGTAAGGTAGACAGACAGACAGATTCCAAAGTTTCACCATAAGGGGTCCCTTTTCTTTTTGGTACGGAACCCTAAAGAAACTGTATTACTCAGTATGATTTGTAGTAGCTTGTAAGGGGGGTTATTTTTAGAAGTAATCTGAGATTAGTATGGTAGATGTTGTTCTGTGGATCACTCCCCGGTCTGAATACATTTGGACTCACGTCCAGACAGAAAGATGAACATTTCCTACAATTTATCAATGTAACAATTACCTAGGTAAAAATAATTAAGTACTGTAATTTTAAAAAACCTAATTTATACGCTTTTTGGTGTACAACCCTTGTATTTTTTGTGTCATAATTATAATCATACTCTTATAAATTTTAAATAAAAAGAAGAGTCCATCTACATCGTATCACCTTAAGAGGATTGTAAAGCTAAAAAAAAACAGAAACCTACAAACGGCAAAATACCTATGGTAGGTATCTTTTCTAGAAGTTAGCAGGAGCCTATTGCATATAAAATAATCGCTTATACAAAACCAAAAATGTCTTTCGTACAGAAGTATCTGGTGTCTGCGTAGTAAAAGACACTTCCACTTGTATTACAATAAATTACAAGTTTTTATGAAACTGGCCCCTGAACATACTTAATATGAAAAGTATGAAATAAAATCAAACATAAATATTTAATTGACTAATGAAATATAATTAGGTACACAACATGCGAATGGTGAAGCCATTGATTAATGACCACAAACCTACTAACATTTTCCAATGAATGGATAAGCGCACGCGGCAGTGCGCAAGCCAAGTTTCAAATAGTACACGAAATGAAAATATTCAACGCAAGTCTCAATGTAATTAATTATTAATTAATAACAAATATGACGGTAGCCTTATAGAACAAGTAGTAAAATATGTATACTATAGTTGATTTCATGTTTTTAGGGCTTGTTAAAATATATAGGGTGTAACGATAAATATTTCTTAACTACTTACATATTTATTCATGTATTCTCTAAAAGATTCTGTACAGTTTATGGGAAAGAATACAAATGTAATGAAACCGTTTTTGCGTTTAGAAGTTCCCGCCATTACACTTCAACCCTCGCGCTGCACGTTCATTACAGTACGGTGCGATGATTACATGCCGCGTCTCGCTCCAACTCACGCGTATTCAATAACCAGTGCTCGCACTTTCTCGTTCTACAGTCATCTGTTTTATGGGCGGCGCACTCACATCAATGCGCGCGCGTTTTTTTAATTTAAGTAGATTTTTATCAAATTGTTTTCAACGTCTTTAACTGAATTTATAGTGAGCGTGATTTAACTTTATTTTTGATCATTGAATATCATTGGCGAGATAGCTCAACTTTATTTAAAACAATCATTCTAATGCTTGTTTTTTCAAGTAAGCGGATTTAATTTAAAAAAAATGTTGTTAATATTTTTAACAGAGCCATGTTATTATTTTGTTCAACGGCATTGCATTCATAAAATTTAAATAATAGTCGTGAACACTTACAAAAATATGTTTTTTTAATGTGTGCGAAGGAGAGGCAGCGAGGAGGGGAGCGCCGGCGGGGCCGCGGCCACTGGCTGCGCCGGGAGGCGGCCCGACGCCCCGCCCGCTCGCGCGCCGCGCGCTCAGTTCGCGCTCGCCGCTCCTCGTTTGCCGCTCGCACGACACGCTCCGCTCACAGAGCGACGGCAACATTTAAACGCGTTTAAAAAATACATTACAAAATGTGTTCAAAATCGGGTGCGTAGCATAATTAGGCTTAAATTAATTTGTGTCGGATTGTTTTTTTCAAAATGTCTCGGTGATTTCCAATTGGACTGGACGATGTCATCAAGGAGACTTCATGGTTTGGTGCAATGTGCGTCGGACAGGGTATCGCAGTGAGGACTGAGTGGTGTTGATGGATGTGGCGGGTGCGGAGAGCTGGTCGCGGGCCAGGATGGTGGCGGAGGAGGCCAAGGGCCGCGCCACGGACTTCTCCATCGCGGCCATCATGGCCCGCGGCGCCGAGCGCAGCCCCGTCGCGCGCTCGCCGCCGCTCACCGGTAAAATACTGCATTATGTTTTTACAAATTAAGAGAGAATATCTGTATTATATTAGACAAGCTATCTGTAGTTATTTAAATTTGTAAATAAACGATGGTCACCTACAAGACAATTACAAATTGTGCCTGAAATACCTTCTTATTTTCAAAATGTAATATTTTGGCCGTCGTGACCATTGTTTCTGCGGGAAAGTCAAAAACCTAATTTAAGTAAAGAACTGTGTTTATGTATTATTATACAATTTTCCTTATTTTTATTATATCACAGAGATAGGTAGGTTGGTACACATAATTCACTTTCACATTTAAATAAAACGGTTAATTTGCTTAACGTAAAACGAATTACCTATATACAAATCAGCTAGGTTGCCGGTTACCTGCCTACCTATATTACGAGTAGATTCAGAACTTGGCTCATTTTTTAAAGGACGATGCTCACTTTTATTTCCGTTATTCCTCCGTTTGTTTGTTCTCGAGTTGATTGTTTTTTTAGAACCATAGTAGGTACTGGTTGGTAATGTGCATGAATTATTAAAGTTAGCTTGTTAAACCATACAATTGATTTTCTATTAGTAGTGATTTGATTGAAGTGAGGTTGTTAGGTTGGTTGGTACCTATGCTTTAAAAAGGTTCAAGGGTTTTTGGCTTTTTGTCAAATATTTTTGCTTTTAACTCATACATTACTTTAATAACAATGTTGTAATATTAATATTTTTGTGCAATAAAGATTTTACATACATACATACATTCATACATAGCCAGACCAGGTAGGTACGTTTTGGAACTTTAGCACTAGAACTATACCCGCAACCCAGAAATAAATCCAATTAGATCAACATTTAGTACTTAAGTAGGAATTCATCTAGCTGAGACCTGTTACAGTACAGAGCAATATATATGTTTTCAATTTACTGATTACCTATCTACTTAGGTATATTCTCTTTGAAACTATTTATTACCTGTTACTCTTTTGAATCCATTTAGATTTAGTTAGGCCCCTAATTAAGAACTTACGCCATAAATCTCTTTGAACACACTTTGAATAACACGCACACTGGCGATAAACAGTACTAAAGAGTACACAAACGAGGCCAAACTTGATCTACTACCTATTAGACATTGAGGAGTTCTTCTGGCCACCTTCTCTGCCTCTACTTCTGTTACAATAGGGTACCTATTTGACAAAAGTGAAATTAAATTGTTTTCATTAACAACAGATAAACATTATAAAAATACTAGGAAAATATCAATCTTTTATTCACGTTAGCTATTTTAAGATTTTTAAATTCATATTACCCATAAATAAGGACGCTGTTTGATTGTGACGTCACAAGATAGTAATCCCTATAAATTCCATAGTAACGGAGCGTTTTTGATGTTTCATAAAAAGAAGTTGATTTGACTTTAGTCAAACACCGTAGGTATTACCGAGTCGAATGCTCTGTCCCTCGCACTCTATAAGGTGACTGTAAATACTGTAAGGGACAGAGCATTCGACTCGCTTGCTAGCAGTAGGTAGGTACGCTATTGTAACTCATGGTAAGGGTACATACAGATGGTACCGGTTCGATGGTTAATACCTAAATACCTATCTATTACTTGTATTGTCAATAGTCATCGAAATTGCATGCATTGCAAAATTTTAAGTCAATCTAATACCTACCTTTATCTTTTGGTATGCAGGAGGGTGAAAAAGCACCAGGTTCCAGACTCTTCAGATTATGATTCAATCCGAAAGATAAAAAAAACAAACAAAAAATTCCCTTTTCCCTTTTTAAATTTTTCTCCAATCGCATGTTGAATTTCAGAATTAAAAAATCCAAAAAAAAAACCGTTATCCCCACGGTTTAACAAGGTACTATTTAAGACATAGTCATAGGTGAAAATGTGTCCTATGTCACCCCTTGAATAAAGACCAAAGATTACCTACAAATTTTACAAGTCACAAAAACAGGCATATACCAACATACATACAAGTATATTTTATGAATAGGTTAAGCCCAAAAAATATGACTCCTAGGTAATGGATAAAAATATAGAATTGTAATTTAGAATGAAATCTAATGCACTTATTCCCATAAAATTCTTAAATAAAAAAACCGACCAAGTGCGAGTAGGGCTCGCGCACCGAGGGTTTTCTTATTTAAGATATGCTTAGTGAGCGCAAAAGAAAATACTCATTTTGTTATGAAGTTTATTTCATAAATAACAAGGTCAATATTGACTAGCCAAAATTTTAACACGTTTTTTGTTGGTTATTTTTCAAAAACTGTAAATTATGAACAGTCCATTTTATTTTTCCCATAAAATATGAATGATTACAAAAATATTGTGACTTACAGACAGACAGACAGACAACGAAATCTCACCATCAGGGTTCCTTTTTTACCATTTTCGTACGGAACCCTGAAAATCCAAAAGTATAAGTTGTAAGTGGTAATTTTAAGTAGGTATTAAGCATTTCTGAACATTTTTAGTATTCAATTTGAAAATTGATGTTGGTAGTGACCTAATATCACGTACACTGCTAGATCAAAGAGTATCAACTCAAAATCCTTGCTAGTTTTGTTTCAAGTTCATAGCAGTTGTATTAAAGTTGATTTTATAATACAGTTGTAATTTGAGCTACTAGGTAGTGTAGCGTATAAGCTGAAAAAGAAGCACTACGCGGGTCTTACGACAGAGCGTAAAACAAACGAACAGATTAATTAAAGTATTTCTTAGTAATAAGTTTAAAATTGGGTTTTGAGCAATAATTCATAAGTAATCAAATGTTATAAAAAGTTTTCGATGACACATATAAATGTTAGCACTACAGATTTACAACGTTAATGTAGCGAATTTTAAGGTAACGTGTCCGGAAAAGATTATCTAATAAGATTATCGCCAGTCTATGGTGTCAGAATAAACATGAGTGCCTAAATAAAATAGAACAAAGAGTTCGGGGGTGGCTCGCGGGCCTAATATTAGAATTTGGAAGATAACGGGAAAAATCGGCGATTTCGATTTGTTAAAAAAAAGAATAAAAAAGCCAGCGGGGTTACAGGTGTTTTAGCAGTAGTCTAAAGCGCTTTAGAGACTGAGATAATAAATGCTATCACACTACATAAAAATAGCTTCCCGATTAATTTGGTTATTTTAAAAAAGGTAAATGTTTTAAAATGTTCACATTAGGAACAAATTAATTAGTATTTTCTTAGCTTAGGGTTAAAAGTGCAGTCGTCGGCAGCATGATGACACGGCGTTCCTTTGTCAAAACACGTGTATTGTTACTGGGTAGGGATGTTATACGGGTCACCGCAGTATTATGTGCGCTTTATAATTTTTGAAGACTGTCCATTACTAAAGAAACAATTTACTGGCATCACAGCGCATATGGAAACGTAACGTATGGCTTCCGGTCCGGGGGGAGGACTGAAAAGAGACAAACCTATGACAAAAGTAAGTAATGAACACTCGATATTGCGCGGAGACAGAATAACAAAAACACAATCGAGAGTGACTTACCCGGGGAACACCGGCGGACATATCTCCAAGCACGACTAGGGTTGAATGCCGCAAGGGTATTTTAGAGATTTCCTCAGCGCGAACATAACTTTGTCTGATCCGACTAGGACAAAAGCGCTGCTATGAAACGATAGAAATACCAATTATTTAATTTAAAACGGCTTTAGGTCGAGACAACTTGCATACCAAGTTACATATGAGACGAACGACAAAATAATCCCTGATCTTTCTTCAGAACAACCGGATTGGCAAAGGAATATCCAAATTTCAAACTTGAAATATTACCATCAAGAATGACACAAACCGGCCAATGGGTAAGTATGACCTAAGGAAGGTACATACTTAAAAAAGGAGATAAAACAGACGAGCGACATTTGACGCGAATCGTCGCGATTTGTAGCGATAATGCTACAGTAGGTACTGTTTTGGTTTAGCAGTGCGATATCATCGTTAGGTTAAGGACCACTGTGCCTAACTTCGACTCCGTAATTTGTACATACCTAGGTAGGAAGGTAAAGTGTCACTATTCCTACCTACGCTATGACCAATCATTTGATTGTTTTTCAACTCAGGCTCATGGCGTCCGATCACGCCATTAAACAATAAAACTGGCTCCAAATTAAGTGATTTGGTTGAAATGATTTGAATTATTAATTTAGTTTTAAAAATCATTCTGAGGATGGTATTTTAAATGTAGGTAACTGCCCCATCAAATAATAAACTGCAATATAACTAAATTAAATTAGGTAAATTTATTCTTCATTCCAATAGTGGTATATTAACTTCAACAACAAATGATTGTTGATAAACATTGCTTATATATTAAATTAAATTAATCTATATAGGTCTACCAGAATCTCATGAAAAAAAGGGAGATTCAAATTTAGGGCTTGCAACTCCGGTGTAACAGGATTTAAAGGTCTTGATCCTTGATTTTCCACTCGTACAATAAAATAAAGATGTGGCGGACACAGTCCGCGTAGAATTCTTATTTTTTTTTGGAAATTATTCCATTTCCCGGGATAAAATTTAAATACCACATTGGGCAATAAACTATCTATGCCGTGAAGATGGAACAAAGCGTAGAGGGACGGAACAAACCAATATTTATAACATTATTTAAAAACGGTTAGTTACCCTTAAAACTAACTTTGGACTTGCATTTTTTATTGTTTCAGTATTAAAGTTAAATTAAAACAATCATGTTCATTGTGTATGTTTATTAGTATTTAGTTGAAAATGGCTACATTAAAAGCAACGACGTATTGTTGCTTAGCTAACAATACTGCACAGGTCCAAATTAATGTGTACAATTTTGAATGTTTTATTATATCAAATTAACTCTTAATTTCGTATTCTGCAGAAGAGGTGAGGTATTTTTTTCCCATGAAAACATCATGAAGACCGTGCCACAAAGGTGGTGGCAAAAAAATAAGGTTTCTAAATGGACTTTTACGTTGCAGAAACAAAAGCCAAGTGGAGTTATAATACGCTCCTGCAAATGTACTAAGGAATTTAAAGTATCAATATTATTTGGCTTCTTTACTAGTCCATTACAAACACGACACTAAACCAAATATTGTGTTTGATTTACATCTTCTTGCTCACAATTTTTACAGTACACATGATTAACGATATTTTTCGCCTGGGATCGAAGGGCTTTAAGGGCATTTTCCTGATAACTAACGCTATATTTCAGTAAAAACAACAAACAATAACAAACTCTGACAAGCTGTGAAATATGAATTGACAGGCGTAAGGTAACATTGCCATATGAAAATCGATATATTTTTACTTTTAAATTTTTCATGAGATTCCGGTAGACCTATAATACCTATTACCTAGGTGATACACATTGTGATAGAGAGGTGATAATAACGTGTGGTGAATGAGTGATAGCGTTAATACAGATTCGCAAAAATGATATTAATCAAGGTTTGTTGGATGTATTGTATTTATTGTCAATGTATTTTGAATTGAAACAGTGAAGTTAAATTGATACGTATTGAATGAAAATAATAATTATAAGAAACAATTACCCAATTACGGCCGCCGAATAAACAAACATTTAATTAATGTAAAACGATAAACCAACTCATTTGTATGAGTACCCAAATTGCTGATGTGCCTACAATAGTTGAAGAGTTCTCTTGATTTCTCCAGGATCTAATCATCAGAACCTGGGAAGTAGGAGTAACCATTAAAACAAATAAAAAACAAATCGTCCTGGCCCCTATACCACAAAACTTTACAAGCCTACAATTTAACAAATTTGTCAACTTTTTGTATGGAGATCCGTACAAATTTGTCAAATTGTACGCTTGTAAAGTTTTGTGGGATAGGGGCCTGCTGTCTTCGAGTAATTTGTTACCAAGTCAGTTTAGGTAAAATCTTGCTAGTTAAGTTTTGAAACAGTTTCCGTTATTGGGATGGGCTGCGATTTGGACCGCATGTCTATGTAACTCGATGACAATGCAATAATATGGTATCTAAGAACTGGTCTGATGATGGAGTCGTAAGGTGGCTACAGGAACTTCGGAACATTACTCAAATCAGTCTGATCAAAATATGGATCAAAATAATCGTTTGGAATACAGACTCTCTACAGTCGACGTTATAAGTAGGTAGGTACAGTCAGCAGCCGAAGTAGCTACGCAACCGAAGAGGTCAAAATGATCTGCACTCGACTCTATTGTCAAGAGAATACGTCGTGTGTAGATCATTTTGAGCATGTTATTCTGCTTAGTTACTTTTGACGCTGACTGTACAAGTATCACTTTTGTACCATGTCGCTTTCAATCATTTGATGATTTCGTAGGTAGGTATGGCAGTTAGTGACGGTACTAAACTAAACATTAACCTATGATATGACGTAGAGTAGTATCCTGTGATGTTAGCTGTGTTTATTTGTATAATTGTTAACAGTCGATTTCAAAATCAATCGTTGATTTAACCGTCCCATAAAAATCATAACTACCCTCCGAATGACTAAAATGTAAAATAAGCCATTCACATTCACATTACCCATCAAAATCTCCTGTAAGTTTAAAATGTAAATGTAAGTTTTAGCGGTAAACAATTATGTTTCACAGACAGAAGTAAGTTTAACAGATAATTAGTTGTAAAACTAAAGTGTTTGCGTCTGTTGTGTGTTCATCAATGTCCTGATAGACTTTCCGTCTATTTCAAAAGCTGATAGTGACAGGCGATAAGACAATTCTGAATATATTGCAAAGTCGACAAGTTCCTACGTTACTAGTTTCATCTAAACTAAGTACGTGATGTACACCGAATTGTCACCCGTCAGCTGTCTTTGATTTTTATGTTTTTGTACGGAACCCTACACTGACCAGGACCAGGACCTTATATGATATTATTTGACAAATAACGCGGTTGGAACTAAAAATCCGAAGTCAATGAAAGTGGTTTAATGGGTGGGCTCTTACGCGGTTGCCACAATTTTTACCACAAAATACCAAAATGAGAACATAAAATAATTTTCTCTCTTTCAAAATACACGTATACGTCCAGGCGAGACTACAAGGGTTTCAATGCTAATTGGAGTGCGCTGGCGCAGCCGCGTCGTGTTGCAGCGCGTTCGTTATTTCGAATTAATTGTGTGGAACGAATACTCCTTGCATCGACGGGTTGTTGCGACACGCAAATTACTATAATACAAATAACTATAATGCGTCCTTTCTTGAGTAAAATACTGTTACTTACGTCGTTTGTGTGTTGAAATATTTCCGTGCCTCGAGCAAAGTAGCAAAATGTCCAAGGGCTGTGTTTCTAGTTACCACAAAACGATGGTTCATATATTAAGTTTTTCGAAATAATATGCTGATTCTTGTAAAAAATATCCTAATTAACGTGGTTATTTAGTAAGTAATAATTTTATTAGGCGTTGGGAATTGTGTAGTCTATTGTAATATTATTATTAAATAAATAACTGAATAATGCCAAATACTCGGTCTTCATTTATCATAAATAATGATAATTTAAATAAGATCGTGGAAAACTGGTGTATTTTCTTATAGCGCTTTCTGTACGTAAATTGGTAGACAATTTCTTTGTTATAATATAATAATAATAAATCTTTATTTCAGACAATTCACGTCCATACATTAGGTAATCGATAAAAGTCAAATACTAAATTAAAATACAATTAAAATCAAATACAAAATATTGACCCAACTTAAATTAGAACAAACAAACACAATAGCATAATAAATAACCTTAAAATAAATACAGACACTCTCTGTTCAGGTGAGCCACAGTACAGTGATTTACATATAGACAGTCCAGTTATGTTTCCTTACGATCATTCAAAATTGACTTGCAAGGTTTGACTTAAAGTGACATGCATAGAGTAGAAGTACTGTGGACATTATACCCCTTTTGGCTATTCAAGGTTGAAATGAGTATCAAAAATACTGTAACATTAAAAATAATATTCATAAATAGTTAAGACTGAAGATTAATATAAAGAAAAAAAATTATAATAATATAAACATGTTTGTAATTTCTTCATAATGCTTTACACATTAGTTAAAATTTAGAGTGGCCAAAAACGGTGTAAAGATGGCCAAAACCGGTACGCTACCCTACGTAGGTTAATATACAAAAACAAACATAAAGTTAGACCTAAGATACTGCCAAGGCTTGAGGTTATTTCAAGAAAACGAATCGCGTTTGCCCTATAATACTTGCTTTGTATTTTGTTAAACAAATATTTTTAAATGAGTGTGAAATTCGCTGCTTTGAATGAATGCAAGACAGTAAACGTGCGCGTAATTCAATTCAACCCTTCTCCAAACAGACATGGCCGCCTCGGAGATACAATATTACATGTAAACAAGTTATCGCGGTTTTTTCTAGTGTTTTTTGCTCATCGTGTCGACATGCACCAGTCATTTTCCGTTCTACTACTCACCTCTCTGAATACTGTTAAAACACTGAGTTAGTCCAGTATACAGGACTTCCTAGGAAGGCTTGTGCGACGTAGTATTCTTAGACTTCATCTTTACCATTATTATCTATCTTGCCTGTCGTATGTAGTTATGTATATTAGGTCGTCGTGTAAAAATAATAGGGTCCAAATTTTGTGACTCATGGGGAATGAATACCCTCCCCAAAAAAAAAACTTCTGATAAATGTGGAAATTGCCGAGATCTTACTTGAGTCGGTGACACAGAGGAAACCAGCCCGATAAAATACAACAATACTCGAACCTTGCTCAAACTTTTTAGAAGTTCAAGGAAACATAACTCTAAAATTGAATTAAATCTGGGAGGTGACAAGCAGAAAACTTAAAAGGAAGCAAAGTTATCCATACAAACAGAAGCCATTCCGAGGAAAAATTGAATTGAAGCACTTTAACGTCACCTCTGCTTTTGCTTAGAAATTAAACAGCAAACTTGAAGATACTTTAAGACTGCGCCGAGCGTCCAGTGGCGCCCTCATTAGTTTCATTGTGTTTTCTAATTAACTAAAGTATTTTCTTGAAATTGGATGAAATGTGTTTGTACTACAAATGAAAACACAACTTATAGGGTATATCATATAGTTTAATAACAATTCACCTTCGAGTTATTAACTTAACGAAAAAAAGTGGCCACCTTTTCCCGTTAAGCTGACTACTCAAAGGGCAATTGTTATTAAACTTTGTTACATTACATTTTACACTACAAAGACATTTTGTTTGGTTCCAAGGAAATTCGTTAGTTAATTAGAAAACCTTATAACAGTAATGAGGGCGCCACTGGACGCTCGGCGCAGTCTTAACATTTGAATGTCATTCATTATTAATTGTAGGAAAACCAATAGGACTTTGAAGTACATTTTACTTTCTACTTAGAAATTATTTGCTGATTAATCCATATTGCATCATTATTTAATCATCTATCCAAAAAGAGTGCATATTACAATTTGTTACTACTTTTTATGAAATTAATTAAAATAATTTCTATCCGAGAACTTTTATTAAAAACCACTTAAAATCTCCGTTATTCTGGACGGTATAGGTACTCGTAGTGTTCCTAAATTCTTATATCTCCATTAATATGATTTCATTCGAATATTCTTCTCCATAAACTATTCAAGTAGCTCAACACCAACACCGTTGTGTAATTTTCATGTGACACCGACCTGAAATAATTTAAGACATTTCTATAGTTGCATGCTCTGGCTATGACTGGAAAGACACTTATTCTGTAGATTCATAAATGCAAACGAATGCCTATCGTTCTTCC
Organism: Acleris laterana; assembly: GCA_963966035.1. Lineage (NCBI taxonomy): Eukaryota > Metazoa > Arthropoda > Insecta > Lepidoptera > Tortricidae > Acleris > Acleris laterana. Next base: position 14,380,131 of record OZ014439.1, on the reverse strand, counting down.
TAATTTGAATACGATGATGCGAATGGTAAATTTTAGATGCAAGTGCCATTTATACTCAATACCTACGGAAATCTGAAAAACTTCACATAAAAATAAATCGTGAATCGTAAACGTTAATAGGTAGGTATGGAAAACAAGAATCTAATAACTTTTGAAGTTTTTTCGAAGTTAATTTGAAAACTTTGCTTGTTGGCGATTTAAAATTGTCCAATGTTGAACGGGATGGAACAAAATATTACTTTTGGACGAAAGTATATGACGGAATCCTAAGTTTATGACGTACATATGTTGACCAGGTTCGGTGTCGCGGCAGAGCTCCCCCGCGTCCCTCAGCTCGCCCGCGTCCAGCTGCCGCTCGCCGGCGCCCGACGAGGACGTGGAGGTGGACGTGGAGCAGTGCTCCGACGGCGAGGGCGACGGCTCCGACCGCGTCGCGCCCTCCCCTGCACCCTCCTCAGGTAACCTAACAAGCATCAAAGCATTACTCTTGACACTTTATGTACGTAGACATAAAGAGCATTATACATTATGTCTTGTATATTACATTTATGGACCAGCCTTTAGAACAATAAAGATATGGACAGGACACGAAAAGGTGTAAAATCTATATAGCTCTGACTCCATGTCTTGCACAGACTCCGAACCCGTGATAAATTTAAAAATCGAAATCCGAATTTGTGATTACATAGTTTGTTAGAAATCAGAGAGATAGCGCTTATGTTACTCGACCAAACATATGTGACATCTTTGTACACACGACCCTATCTATTTATTTGATTAAATCAGTGTTTACATGCCTTTTTAGCTTCCTTTAAGTAATGCTTGTCGCAAAACCATGTCAGACAACTAGAAATGGTCTTCGCACGGTCGGTAGTGTTCACCTGGAGCCTGAAAGCCTTGTCCAAACGCCGCCGTTGAATACTTTGTTGGCAAAAGCTGACTGCACTGATTCCTTCCTTGCGTCCTTCCTCAGATAAAACGAAAAATGGATCTAATTTACTTAGTTGCGTTCGTTCGTTGCTTTCGTCTTTGTTGCTTGGCTTTGGCGCGGTGTGCCTGGGCTCCTCAACTAGCAATGCCATCCGCTAATACGTCAAGAAGACGTGAATGTGTCTTGTATGTCACTCGCATATGCATGTAAAAAGAAACTAGTATTAGTGTTTATGTGAAGTGGCACTCTGACCGATTTTGCACTGTCAAGATAGTTCATCATCCCAACTCTAACCGATGGGTATTATATTCTTGATGAATCTTGATATTTGTATTTTCGCCGGATCTTAAGTACCCCAAACCGACGTGCGTGTATGACTCGATGTATGAATGAGGAAGAAGCGAAAGAAATTTGTCAAGATCGTAGCAAGTGGAAAGAAGTGGTCTCTGCCTACTCTGCCTCTGGGAAACAGGCGTGATTTAATGTATATATGTATCTTGATTTTATTGAAGATGGATGGGTATTCGCTTGTGTTAGTAATAATTGCTTTAAAAAAAGACTAATACTGTTTTATAAATTACGTTATTAGGTAAAATACTTATCTTCATCGTAGCGTTACATGAAATAAGTAAAGTAATGCTCAATTTAAAAAAAAATCGGGTTCTTTGATGAGACCTGTTTCGCCAAGTCACGGTTGTAGAGACGTAATGGATCTTTTAAACAGAAGTTAGTGGTAATTACTAAAAAAAGAACAGTTTCTAACAACCGAAAACTGCAATTTGTAGGCATAATCATTGTAGATTGTACCAGTCAACGCCCAAAGACACACTTCATAAAATGTTGTTATAGTTATACATTTCATTTCTATGTTAATGTCTTTATATATCGCAACTCCATCTGTTCCATGTTTTCTAAACACGTAAAGATAACCATTGACTGTTCTTTTGAAACGCATTACCTTTTTATTTATTCATTGTGAAGCAAAAAATAAATTGAACTTGTGATTAGAGCTACTGTTAGCATAATAAACAAGCTTTCTCAAACAATCCGTTCTCACCATAACATGCGATTGAGTGTGTGTAGAAACGATGATATCGTTATATACGTCGGTAATAATGCATAGAGTCGTAAAGATGAATCTGGTTCACTTGAATGCATTGTTATTCGCAACCTCTACTCGATAGACTATACAACCCAGTGGGATACGAAATAATGTGGCTCGATAACATTTTATTGACTGTTAATTGGGAAAGCAATATCTTGGTTAATTGTTTTGTTCGTATTATTTACTGTTTGAATGTAGATGCTTTCATGTCGTTTTGCGATAAGCAAGTCTTTTTATTCCGTTTTGATCATCACTTACAACACGTTATCATTATGCTTATTATTAGGCCTATAACTTCTGGAAGCGTACCGTGGTTCTAGAATCCATCAAGATCCTATTTCTTAATCCTTTTTTACTTACTACCTTTAATTTTGAACTTCATTGTTGTCTTATTTCAAAAAATTATAATTCATTGAACCGCTGAACCAATTTAATTAAATTTTGGTACGAAGGCTATCTCCGCTGTGAAAACATAACAAACAAACAAACACATATTAGTAGGTACATGGATAAACTAAACTTTAAATGTCGTAAGTAATTGAAATATGACAATACTGAAGGTCAAAATCAAAGTGGTGTGTATGAGAATTAGATAATAGCGACTCCGTGGATTCTAGAATGGTATAATCACCGAATCGGAAAGACACCCATTCGTTAGTGGTACTGCAATACCGCGTATAACTAACAAATTAACTAAATGCATATATAATACCATCTACGTAGCAAGTCAGTAACGTTTGCAACGTATTGAATTTGTTAGTTCGGTATTGCAGTATCACCGACGCATTGCTTTATGTTTCTGTTAAATTTATAGATGATATGTTTGTCGGTCAGAGCTAGGGGAGCGCGATACGCCCTTCCCCCGCGCGGCCAGCCCGCCAGCCACCTCTTGCAACTGCGAGGAGCTGCTCTCGGTGGACTGCCAGCTCGAGACCAAGGAGCTCTGGGACAAGTTCCACGATCTCGGCACTGAAATGATTATCACCAAAACTGGAAGGTAAGCTCCATACATTTATGTTGGTAAACTAACAACAACGTTGAAGGGCAAGGAATTCGCAAAAATCATTTCGCCCCCATCAACCTAATGTAATCTCTCACTTCGCGAAGATCATTGCTACACATAATTAATTCGTCTAAAGTTGCCTCCGAACAAAGGGTTCATCGGAATGAATTCATCAGCCAAAGTGGCCAATTCCGGAATAATTACTTCGCGAACCCGGCCGTCCTTCAACCCTTTAACGAGATAAATTAAAAGTTCATTTTTTCCTAACCGGCGGCGTAATGCCCGGCTATAAATTCACAAAGCCCCAAAGA
>OZ014439.1:14281327-14376581 GCA_963966035.1 Acleris laterana | reverse complement strand
TGTACGGTCTGGGCCCGACGCGCGACGCCGCGTTCGGCGGCCGGCGCCCGGGGCCGGCGCCCCTCGCGGAGTCGCCGCGGCGGCGTCGCAGCTCGCGACGAGCCCTCCCCGGAGACTTCTACAATATTGTGATACAACCTGACTTTTAAACGGGTCCAACTTATTTTCCAACACTTCTCAAATATTCTGACCAATGTAACACGCGTTTTCAAAACTTTACGTACTCATATTTAATCCCGACGCTTTATGTTTAACAATAACAGTATCGTTTATTGCCATATTTTTATTCAATGAAGGCAATATTTATTACCCGCGAGGTGATGTTCGCGATAAAAGACGTTATTTTTATAAGTGGAGCGGAGAATGGGTTATTTATTATTAATAAGGACGTAGTTTAGTATCCACATCGGATAAAATACCGAATAAATGATGTCAACATCTTCGTCATAAATAATTTACTCTGAATCTTAAAAATACAGTAAATGAGAAATGATCTCGGTCCGAGTTGTTTAAAGATCCAGAGTAAAGTTCAATTAAGTGCGCAGTGACGCAGCGATCAGCGACTCGCCAAGTACACACAATAGCTTAATCCTCTTATTAGTCTCGTGTCATATGTTTGCGCGGATTTGGTTGGGGTCCATCCGGGATCGCAACAAGTGCAGTTAGTCTAAATCACTCGCCGGTACTCGCAGAGGATTCAATCTCGGGAGAATAGGGGTGCTACTGCGACCCCCATGTCGGAACTATAATGGAACCAACTAATCTTGATACAATGTCAAGACTATTACATACATAATTTTTCCACATTTGTTTTAATAAATTCGTGTAAGGAGCAAAACATCCAAAGGTTACTACAAAAATATGTTTACAGAAGTAGAACACAAAAAACAGTTGGTTGTATTTGTAATTGATCGCATCGGAATTCTAAATTAACATAATTAAGCAATTCATTTATACGTAAATGTTTGTAGAGACACGACGTAAAGTATTCGGTCGGTCGGAATAAAATATAAAGTATCAAAAAGGTGTAATCTTCACACTCGGCCTAAACAAGAGATAAATCAGCCCGTCTAATCAAAATGGGATATCAGGGACAAATTTTACAAGGGGAGGGCGCCGGAGCGTGTTTTTAAATTGCTCTACAATGTATTGTCTATTAATTTTCCTTGCGAATTATTTTATCTTCTACTCTGTTTATCTTGCCCTGGTAAAGGAAAATGCTGCTTTCTGAAATCGACGCTGGGTATTTTTATTTAAAAAAAAATCTATTCGATTTGAATTTTGATAAATAATTGATAAATGATTCTAAGGCCCGTATTAATAAACTAACCTCAACTGTAATGCTCGTCTCGAGATGTGTCAAAATGACAGTGTTCTATGGTTTGACGTTTACTTTGACGTATCTTGTGATGGGCCTCTCAGCCAAGATGAGTTTATTAATACAGCCCAAGTATAGAAAAAAAACTTTTGAAAAATTCAATATGTATAGATACAGATATGTACAGATTTGAATGAAGCTATTAAAATAAAAAAATATACTTTGGAATAACAAAAAAACCTTTTCCCTCTTCTTGCGTCATAGTGTTTTAGTCATGACAGCCGAGGCCTCACTCTCGGGTTCTCGACTCTCGAGCAGCCCGAGTTACCCGACCGACTTGTCGATAATATCGCGCAGTGCCGCGTCACTAGCGCACCGCGCGGCGAGAAATGTCGGCCTGTCTCGATTTCTTTATTTTCGATTTTTTCGATTTGTCGTTTTGATTTACAAGCGGCCACTTTACTGCCGAGTGGACTTTGTTACAGGAAACTAACTGGCGGACGATTTATGCCCAACCTTTCGGGACAATGAGTTTGTCCAAAATATTTGAATGTTAAGCCATAACGTGCTTATTTTACACCACAAAACGCTTATAAATGTTAACAGCCTCATTGCTGTATTTTATGTTGCGGTGGACCAACTTCAGCGAAAAGATTCGAGCTGGTTTTGTACGGACAATGTCTCACTCTTTTCTTGTTAAGCCTGATGATTATTAAACTTAATCTCAACTCACAACATTTATTTGACAAACACACTGCCCCACAACAGAAATAACTTAACTTATTAAAAGGCATCAGACTAAAATAAAAAAGACAGATATACCTAGGGTAATACAGAGCAAATTTTGGCGCTGTAGTGTCAGGTCAATAAAGAATATCTAGATATGTCGTTACGTATTACGGTGCTTAATAGCACTGTTGAATTAAGTAGGCGATAGTCTTCATAATTTCACATTATGAAGAGGAATTTGTGTATAAAAGTTAGTCGGTGTGTAGTAGGTGGTATAACTAAGAATAAATCCAATGTTAATTTCAACCGAGGCTCACACCTGACCCCCACCCCACCCCACCTTTTGATCAGTTTCTACTCCTTTGTGGCTCTCAAAGGTGTCGACCGTTATTAAAAAAACAAAACTTATAGCATTTGCCACAAACAATATTTAGTGCCGTTTTGACAGTTATTGCAGTCAATGATTACTGTCGATTACGAGCGGTTAATGCAGTTTTTGCTTCGGCGGGCGTCGCCAACAGGTGCCTCGACATTAGCCCAACAATAAAACGCACGCGTATTTTAGTACCAATGGGATTATTTTTTAGTTATGGAATTAACATAACTAAGTAGATAATTAGCTAATTTCTAAGCTCAGAGAAATAAACCTGATGTAATCGAAACAAATAGTTACATTTTATCGTGTTGGGCGATTTAATTTATTTTTGATAGGGAGGGGATACAATTGCAGTTGTCTAATTTTGGGAAATAAAACGCAGATAGCGATAAAGAAGCGAAGCGAAGGGAATCGGTTTAGTTAATTAATTGAGTCAGGCGAGCGACGCCGGCGCAGCGCAGCGCGCCAGCGTGCGCGGAATCATTCAATTTCGCAGAGCCTATAATTTCCATATTTGCAAGTTGTCAGATAATGTAGGTCAATCAACTAAATACTGGTAACATATTTAAAACATAGTTTTTTGAATTGTATACCTAATTTAGTTATCGTGGATGGTAAGAATTACCTAGATTATAACCAGATACCTACCTACTTAATCTAATAGGTACTTCGCCTCTCCAAAGACCTCGTTTCTTTAGTCATTGTCTTATTTTTTACTCTTTTACCAAGTACGTCGATCATTGTAATATTAATCAGCAGTAATTAAATAATTTGTAGATGCTAGTTGTAGCGAGGTGTTGATGTTGATCGCGGCCTTTCGTGCGCGCGCGCAACGGCCGCGATGCGCGATAACCTGATCGGCCGCCGTCAGCGCAATAAAACGTTATTATGTTTACCTCTTAATTGGCTTCGAACAATCGCCAAATCCACCTAACTACCGTATTTATTTATACCGTATACTTAATCCGTGGTATCATCAAATTATTATGTATTCATTAAGGCCCTCATTAGAGGGCGCCACTGAACTCTCCTGCAGTCTTAATGAATATTATTAATAGCAATCTATTATTGTGTTTTTATAATTAAACAAAGCTTCGTATTAAAATCAAAGGATAGTATTTTGTTGTAAAAGTTAACCCAAAATGTATAGCATATATGACAAAGTGGAATAACCTTTAACCTTCGTGTAGTCAACTTAACAGAATAAGGTTGCCACTTTTTTCCATTAAGTTATTCACTCATAATAGTTCATTTTTTATTGAGTTTTCATATACCCTATAAAATGTGTATTCATTTGTAAAACCAAAAAAAGCGTCCTTTGATTTCATGACAATACTTTAGTTTATTAGAAAACAATAATTATACTGGCCACTGGACGGTCGGCGCCCTCTTAAACTAAAATTGTGTCTTAATTGGCGTTTCATATCAGCAACAGAAATACGCAATCCGTTATTATCTTTTATGGACGCGATGAATAAATAAGCGGTTGCAACGTGATTAATGTAAAAGGAAGTAGCTTGCATTGGCTTCAATGCGAGAAAATGAACTGTACGCACAATGTGCGCCCACGCACGTCGCGGCTCAAGCCACGGACGGAGCTGTCAGCTACCGTGCACGCCTGCGCAACCAGCTGGGCTCGCCAGCCTTATCGAATATTCATCTCAGAAGTTAGCCATGTCAGTCACCTGCCTACAGGATATTTTTTCTAGAGAAATTAACTAAAATTCGAATAATTTAGAGTTTAATTTAAACCTCAATTGGTGGACATTCTACCGTTAAAAATGCAATTTTAAAACTTAACCTTAAACTCTGATGTCGATTATTTAAAATGAGGTTGAATGAAGGAGAGGCATCATCAAGGGTGTTCATTTTAGAGCCATTAACGCCTAAATATAATAAGCGAGCTTAAATAATTACGCAAAAAGGTGTAAAAGGCTATTGAATACAGAGCCTGCGCCCGCGCCGACGAAAGGCCGACTCGGGACGGAGATTGATTGCGTAATCATGGACAACGGGTGATTTCGGGAATCTCATAGAGAGTAATCACCATCAATCTCACGGCTCGTTGATGCCACATGTGGGAGATTCATGGTGCTCGTGTTTTGGGTCCCGAACCACGAGAACACTCATAAAGATTATTGTGTTTGGGCCATTGTGAAGTTATGCTTTATGCTACCAACATCTCATGTTTATCTTTTACAAAAATAATACTATTATCATCAAGTGACTTATTGTTTTGTTCCTATCGAAAGGTAGTTAGTTACAATATATTTTTTTAATTAAGTAATTGCTTTTAAATAATGTCTGTTTCTCAAAGAGTATGTGGATTGAAATAAAGTAAAAATACGGGAATTAAAATAACACTTCTATATGTACCGCCAATACACACCCAATAAAAATGTTGAGCATACTTAGAACCTTGTCATTGTGAATGTCATTGTCAAATTCATGTGTCACTTCATGTTCTTTTTGAAGTTTACTATGACAACGCACTAAAGAGCTTAACATTTTTGGTTGGGGTACTGTACATATTCTGGGCGTTTGAGCAAGAAACGATAGTGTAAACAACATTAAATATACATGTAGACACTTTCCTAGAAGTTTAGTGCTTGTGTCAGTAACAAAGAAGGTGGTATCTGGCAGGCTGTCGACGCACAATTAGCTCTCCATTGTGCTGCGCGGGCGCCGCTGTTGGTTTAGTTACGAGCTCCTACGCCCATTGTATCGCCGATCGCGCAATGCCATTCCACTCACATCACACTCAATGAGATATTATCTCCTCAACCATTAGTAGCCGAACATTACACGTTTAAATAGCTTATTTAATATTCCCTTCGTTTATTAAAAGGCGATTCATTGTGATTGATTGCTTTAATTCGCCTAATAATCGACGTATCCCGGGAGCTTCATTGTGAAGCTTTAGTTAGAATGATCAATGGTTGCACCTATTTATCAAGGCTTTTGAATGCATTTAACTCGCCAAAGTATTTATTAACCGTGGCAAGAAGTCTCTTTCGGTGCCGCATGCACATATTTAAAAACTTATAATGAAATTTATAATTAGTGAACAATTGTTTCACGGGGCAAGAGGCCATTGTTTTTACAACATTGCTTTAATAATTGTGAGTTAGCGAGACAAGTGCCTCTTTCTTCTTAAATAAATACCGACAAAGGCACAGGCGCAAGTTTAATTGTTTCTTGAGTAGTTCAAACGGTGTTGCTTGATCGTGTTGGGAGCCGGCGGAAGGCGACAGACACCGCAGCTCCAACTGGGTACACGGTTCGTGTGTGGCACAATACGCGCGTAATGAAGTGGGCCGCGAGGGGGCGGTATTGTGCGGCAAACGAGGCATTGTGCGCGACCCGCGACCCCGCTCGTTACCGCTGCCCATGCGACCTTCGGCGGCAACCCCGAAACTGGAAACTCTTGTTAGCAGTCTATAGACACCTCCCATGGCAACGATAGAAAGTTAAAGTATTCAACTAATACTGTTTCAACTTGGAGCGGTAGCGACCTAAGTCGCGGTCAATCGGTGTCCAATCAATTGCATGTCGTAAAGTTTACTACGTGTGCCTTAGCTAACCCTAATTTTAATTTTTTGGTACCTTGCAACGTGCATGTTGGTAGTTAATAAACATGTGATCCTGGCTGTGGGCGCTTCGAATCCTGAAACATTTAGATATCTTCGTAGGAATCCTATACTAACATATTGTATCAGTCGATATAGCAGTACCTATCTACATTATTACTAAAGAAAGAATCCTTTTCATAGCAGGCGGGGTAAAAAGAAAAGCAATTATTGTTACATCGTGTGCGGGTGCGATGGAACATTCTTTGGGAATCTAGATCGCGGCAGACGCGGCGCGAGGCGGCTGTCATCTGCCAGCTACTAATTAAGCCGGTTCGTTAGGCGCGCCACACAGCGCGCGCGCAACACGCGGAAGCGATGTAGCAGTTGCACCGTGAACTTTTTTAATCGCGCTCATAGTCACCGCCTCAGGCAATCGTAAAACACCGAACTCCGTCACTCTCACACCGCAGCAGAATTTGAAGGATAAAAACCTCATTAAACTTCGTCATGTGGTGTCAGTTTTTTCACGTAGGTAGTGAATTTTCACAGCCACCCCTCGACACGAATAAATTATTTTTATGTCGATTCCGGGTGGGCGAGTTGCGTTGTAACAAAAACGTAATCGTTACTGTTTGTCGCGGAAGTAAGGGTTAGCTGCTTAGCGCGGGCTCGGCAGATGCAGCCGAGAATGTAAAGAGCTTCCGCTCTTCCAACTTTATTGCGAACTCCTAAGATTGATAACGCCATTAAGTTTATTCATTCCTTGCTGGCAATGCGACTAGGTGATGGTTTGTAATGTGCGTGCCTGAATACAAAACTATGTAAATAATGGTCGCCACGAAAGTCGGCAGTGAAGTGTTATACAAATGACGTCTAATGCGATCAAATTATATTCGTCGCCGAGCTCCGCCCAGTGATGAAGACATTATTTTCCGTTTCCGCGGCGGTGTTAAGTCGATAACTCGAAAATGACGGCAATTCGTATCAACAAGCCAGCAATCTGTCGGCACGTGCTCATTACCGAATCATGAAAGTTGACGGTACTTTGACTTACGTCAACGCCGAGGCAATTTAGACCACGCGACGTGGTATTGGTATTGCATTAAGCTAGTTATGGAATTATGCCTAGAAAGTAAGCGAGGGTCAGGCCGCAAGCGACCGTTAAACAAGCCATTAGTCTAAAATATAAAATGTGTGGGTTCCATAGGGTCGGCTGCAGCGACAATGTTATTGGTGACGTCACGCGAGCCGCTCGTCAGGTTTATTGATATTGTTTTATTGCTGCTATACAACTTACAACTCACTCGGGGTTGACAAGTTATGAGGAAAATACACGCTTGTACACAAATCGTGGGCACCGCAGACACCGCAGTTTAATGTAGTTGTCACTGTCTTACTCGGTGTCATATTTGATTAGATCACTGTTCGATCGCAATAAATCATTAGTAATGATATTGTAATGATTAAATTCTTTCAGCCGAAATAGCGATATACCAATTAAATCATCTTGAGGCATAATTTTTTTACGCAAAAAATTAAAAAACAAACATAGAAAACACAATCTTCACAAAGACTAACATCAAACAGCATAAATACAAAATCCATAATAATTAATCATTACAAAATGCATAAAAATATTGTCCAGAAAAATTACAAATAAAGAACCTGAGCCTGATTTACGATGAAAAAAGGTTAGTTTTGTGTTTAATATTTAGGAATAAAAGCGAGGTCGACGGAGAAACGATTGACGGACCTCCTATTTAGGCTTTCCGTACCTGGACAACATACTAACCTAATCTAGCCTAGAAACCTAGTGATGCGGCCCTAGGCTCCTATGGGAGATGATGCACATTTACAATTATTTATTTGATCGTAATTTAAAATATAGACAAGCGAATGAGATGTGCGTGTTCGTTCCTTGATGGTAAGGTAAGATATCCTCGTTGGTCAACTGTCAGATTTTGAATGTCCCAACCGCCGCGTAGTGCGTCACGATAGCTGCGTTTTGGATGCGTTCTAAACACCTAGCCTAACCTAAATTATGCAAGCTATAATGCAAGTTATAACAAATAATTTCTAGCCCAAATAATAATATATACATTATACGTATATTATTCGAATACAAATTAGTTGAAACACAATTATTCTAAAAGAGTAATATGCATCAAAGTAGTAGGCCTAATTATTACTATTATGCCATTAAAAATATGCGAAATCATTATGCCAAAATAAAATAGCCTAAAAAAATATAGGCGAACAAATAGGATCCCTAATTTTTTTTAACGATATCTACAAGATTAGATTAGATTAGATTAGATAGTCAGATTAGATAGTCATGACTGAGTAACCCACACCTTCGGACGACACGTTTGCATCGTGCTGTGTAATTAATAATTCAAGGTAAAATTGTATAGAGCAAAATAGTATTTATCATTTTGTAAATCGTTTAATCTTCGAGGCAACTCGACGAACAATTTTTGTTTTATAAGCAAGTCACGTGGCACGGAATGAATAAAGCTAAAATTTACCTCGCACGAGAAAAATCCTTTTAGCAGAATTCGTAAAGTTTCACATTTTCAGTTATATTACAGCGGCTGGCGTGGTAGGTACGAGCGAGCATATGACGTGAAAGTTCACGTAGTCAACCCCTGTTTTCCCGAAGAGCACGTAAATATGGCTGCCGGTTGGTGTGAGCAGGATGCACGAGGTACGGTTGTGGCGGTTTCGTACATCGCCACCCGTCCGCACCCGTAAGTTCGTAATTTGCCTTTCTATTAGAGCGAGGGCGTGAAAAAAGGAAAGCGTTTACGGTGTGTTTAATGGGAGTGAGAGGGAAGAAATATGACCGCCCGTCGGGAGAAGGGAAATTTTTGGTTTTCAGAGAGTTTTTGCGGAGATGTGCATCGGCTTGTAGAGTGTGAAGGGGACGGCGATATTCGTGAAAGAGCTCCCCCGAATAATTAGCGGAAGTCGTGGCTTAGTTTTCCCCCAAGCGGGAGGGTGCAGAGAAGGACTCCCTCTATTTGTCGTTTAAGAGTTAATCGGACGAGCGATTCGTCACCCTCGGGAGAGCATATTATATCTTTATTATGAGTCTGTCGGAAACTCTGACTGCCCCGGGCGATTAACGAAATCGTGATTATTGATAACTTTGTTTACGAGTCGACACTCCCGGGGCGCCGCCGCCGCGTGTGTTGAGCGTCTCCGAGCAGCAGACGAACACAACTCTGTTGATTGTAACGTAACGTCGAACTATTTAGCTCTTACGTTTAGATATTTACCATTGTTAGTGTTTTACTCAAAGACCTGCAATTTGTACTGAACCACACTGTCGGAAGTTTAAATTCTCATTACGACTATACTTATTTTTGTATGTTTGCGAAAATTGGTGCTTTATTGCGAGAATATTTTAAGTAATTGTGGACTATGCGCTATTTCTGCAGTAAATGCAAAGCCAACATGTCGTCCCGATGTCATGTGTGGTAATCATTGTTTATTTGAAAAGGTTCCTCTGCGAGTATCGGCGCGTAATATATCATTAGCGGAGGGGAAGTGACAAATGCAACAGTAAACACAACTCGTGTGCCGACTGTCAATTAGCTGTAATAGCACACTCTCCGCGACATATGCTCAACGACCGACTTTTATATTTGTTACCCTTTTTACGATACAAAATTATACCAAGCGAGGTTATATCTCTGCGTACATTGTCACTTTATTGACGTAAATATTTAGAATTAAGCAACTCTTAGATAGGTACGTCGTGTTATGCAGGTACATTGTAGTTTTACGATCGCCTTTGTTCTCCCGTTTAATGACACGAGGACATTAAATTAATAAAAGAGCTTGGTCTCTATAATTACTTTACTGTCGATTGGTAAGCAATAGGCGCATCCGTATTCTATTTCCAGTATTTTTTTCCAATCACGTAACATTGTATTGAGAACAATTGATAAATGCAATATTTCCTCCATGTTCCAATTAAAGAACGTTTAGATTTTACTAAGACAAAAGGGTCGTTAAAGTTTACTTCAGCTTCGCGTTTTGATTCACGAGTCGTAGTTAATCGGTGATTTGCGAGCGTAACCTTAGCTACATGGGGTTATAATGGGAACCAATCAGCGACAAATGAGCGATGTCGGTAATTAAAACGGATCGCCTTACCGAATCAATAAGCCTGCGATTGCGATGCCAATTAATTGCACATGCGCGATTCCATTCCCCGAGGTGGACCGTGGCCGATTCAATTGGTCTCGGCCGCTTATCAATATACCTAGGGCTAGCCTACCTAGCTATTACGAGTCGAGCTTTCTATAAAAGACAACAATCATTTTTAAATTATTAAACCTCACCCAAATGATATTTTTTGTTCAAGAGTCAACCCGATTTGTGCACTTTTTAATGAAATAGATTCATGAACTTTCGAATTCTTGCATGTAATCGTTTGAATTGCTCACTTTTTTGCTTCAGTGAGCACTGTGTGTGGCTACCCCAGATAAAGGGCATCCAACTATTTACAGCATTTTAAGTTTTCATTTGACAGTGAGATCGCGGCGGGTGGCTTCTGGGAAGCGCTCGGCTGCGAGGTGCCGAGCTAGCTATTAATTATTGGACAATGGGCTTGTCAACTTCCTCCACAAAGGACTGTCAATGAGCTCGCGCGATAACATTTCATAGTGCACTTGCTGGTTTTAGCTTCTTTGTTTCCACTGATTTAGATTTGCAATATATGGCATATCAAATGTCTGGTTTGGTGACCCGCCCGTTAGGAATACACAGTAAACCAATATTAAATTTAAAACTTGACTAGGCGTACTTTTTCGGGTCAAATCGGAGTAATACTGGAAAAGGGCCGGATCTTAAGTACCCGAAACCGACGTGCGTGCATGACTCGATGTATGAATGTGGAAGAAGCGAAAGAAATTTGTCAAGATCGTAGCAAGTGGAAAGAAGTGGTCTCTGCCTACCCCTCTGGGAAACAGGCGTGATTTAATGTATGTATGTAATAAAGCCCATGTTTGTTTTTCAACTCTAAAAATACACTGAGTGGTGTATCGTGGTTACCCCCTTCTGTAATTTAGTGATTGGGACACGAACTTTTTTGAAAATTACAGACAAAGCTGGCAACAAAATATAGGGTTAGTTGTTAATTGTCGGTGTGGGAAAGTATGTCTGTGTGAGTGTTATGGCAACAAAGGTGTTTGCGTTGGCATTCGTCACGGGGCGCCGCCAGCGCTCGGGGCGCGGGCGCTTGATTGATGATCCTTCCATCCTTCCCGCGCGTACAGAAAACACAGATTCGAACTACTGCACTGCAACAAAATTTCAACTTGTTCACAGAACGCAACATAAACGTGACGGAATAGGCCTACTATGCGATTGAGTTCAAGTCTTTGTGTGGTTTTGTTCTCGTTACGGTTTAACGGAACTTGAAACATTATGACCTTAAGAAATAACTTTCTGCTGAGAATATTCCGAGTATTTGTGAACGATCGATGAATGCGAAGTAGTAAATTTATTTTCCATAGAAACAGAGAACCTTATTTATTGTGCGTCATTAGTTAATGCTGGTATTTGTTCTGTGGTAGGTTTATCGATTGTACCTACATCTGATATTTTTATCCTCTAAGTAACCTATTTGTACACAGGAAAAAGCTTAAATTAAAGAGCAGTAGGTAGGTAGGTACCTAATAACGGGAATATTCTAAAAGAGTATACTTGACTCGGAGCAAAATTAACTCTCGGTCACTATTAAGAATATACCGTTACCATAATATGTGTCAATTTGAAATAACGTTTCATCGAAATTCTTTAGAAATCTGTGTAACATGAAACCTGCATATTTCTGTCAAGGCTACTGGAGAAGGTGTCAAGAGGAAATATTTTCCGTGTGGCCGTCCACTGCGTAAGTTATGGATTGTCATAGGTTACTCGCCGTAACATAATATGCGGTCCGATGTTACGCGATAGCCGGCGATATATTCATAATCTCCGGAGGGCTGTATAAATAAAAATAATTTCATATCGGGACAGGTGGCGCGTTGGGTTACTGGCTCATTAGCATCCGGAGCGGCGAATTAGAGCCGCGGTACAGGTGCCGCCGTCCGTCAGCCGATCGCCGGGGCCCGTCCTGACACTATCGCCCTAATCCTCCTGCTTAGTACCTAATAGCTCTCCAATAAACGAATACGATTTCGTTTGCTTACATCGTTTTTGTTTCATTTTTTGCCCGCTTATCAGTTTGAAGCCGGCTGATCGATTTGTGACTGGCGAGTGATAGATCTGTTATTATATTTACATAAGTTCTTAATAGTCCGTTTTTATTGAGATTTTTATAGCTAGATTCACTGTCCAAAAACGTTGGGCAGATTAAAAATAAACACGTGTAGATAAATCATCAGTACTTAACTTACCGAACTAGCTTATTAATATGGATTCTATGAAAGTGGTGGTTGGAGAAGTGTGAGAGGCCTCTCCTATTTTTATGTCGAATAGAAGTTAATGACAGCCCCTTAGCTTGTAATCGTGTACTATTTAACAATTAACTTAGGCCTAATTAAGTCTATTCCGGACTTGATAAGTTTTAATGTCTCAATATTGCGTGCCTCGAGGTCATTTGCGACCCTCCGACCTCTCGCCGCTACAGGCTGGAAGCATGTCTAACATCGAGCGCGGCGCGTTGCGTTCTTATCTACGGCTTCACAACGCCGGAATAAGCTCTCGATCCGTAATTTACACATTTAACTGACATACACAAGCTCACTCCCTCGCGCAGCCCTCGTTGCCAACCGGACTGGAACCTCACATAGGCAGGACTCACATAAATATACATTAGATGCTCATATTCGGCCCTCGGGCAATTGTTTACGCTTATGTAAGCGTTCCACAAACCGTGGTAATTTGGTCTGATGTCTCATTATACCTGCTTAACTGTTAGTAGTTATTATTTTATTATTGTAAATTACGAGGCAGCTGTCTGATGATAAGTGATTAATAGATTGTATATTCTAAATTTTGCTCTAGATTAAACCGGTTTTTGACGGAAAAGGGAAAAGCGGAGAGACCGTACCCTTAGCGATCGGTTGGCTCGACCAATTAATAGATATTTCCGATCCGTCGGATTACAAGCGGATAAGTGACTTGTCACCGAACGCTGCTAAAGTGCGTTATCGGTGACGGATCTATGTCCTCTGGAATTCAATTGGTTCGACGCTTACAAATCTTAATCTCAGTGAGTCGTGTTGCGTTGTGTCCGCCCGGCCTTATTTGAATGTCCCGAGAGTGGTTAGTTGCTCGCGGAGTGCGGGCGCGTCCCGGCCGCGGCGGCGTGTCGCTCGTTTTGTAGTCGTCGCCTAATCTCGCGCTTAGCTAACCGTTTTGACAAGACTTGATGTAGCGGCAAGATATTTTTTTCTTTTTGTTTTATTTTTAGAACGATTATGACTTTCGATACTATTTCGAAATAAGCGGTTCAAACATAAGTTTCAATAGGTAGGTACATTGAGAGTAATGGTGTTAAATAGGGAAGTTATTAAAAAAAAAATGTGATTGAATGTTTCGAAATGAAATCGTGTAAATGTGGCACAAGATAATTTAAATTAAACAATTAGGTACACCAAACATAAGAGAAATAGGACGTGGAAATACTCAAGATACCATACCTACTTGGTTAACCTTATAAGTTTTTTTTCATTGAAATGTACCTTCCTCTCTTCTGGTATCCTAGTTTAAGCCAGATACGATCAAAGCAAAGGCACCGACCACCGCCCGTGACAGCGGCCACAATGCAGTCGTTTAACACGCTCGTCGCATTTGGAACCTCTCCTGACAGCTCATGTGCTTAAACGAGACGCGGGCTAGCGCAGGCGTTGATTGATTCTCTGACGCAAGAATTACGTTCTTTGTCGAACACGGAGAGGGTTAGCGATCCCAAAGTATTATAGATTAGATACGGTTTCTATCTGTCTAGCAAAGAGACAGGATTTGGGTTACATTCCCGTAAGTCCCGAAACAAGGTGTTGGAATTAAAAATAATTAGTAGAATGAAAGTAAAAGCCATTAGGAAAACAATTTCATCAACATTTGGTCATTGAGGTTCTGCGACAAGGTTCGCTTTGAAGGATGGCTTTACGATTTAAGTCCTGGATGGTACGATTGTTGCATTGCAATGTAAGGAAGAAGCGGTTGAATGAACAATGAACGTTGGGTAGAGTCGCGGCTGCGTTGCGCGAGGCGTGTCCGCGCTCCATCGATCGCAGCGCAGCCTCCGACGCTCCTCGACGACGTCTGCTCCCCCGCCCCGCCCCCGCACGTTAGCGCCCCGACCGACTGCATTTACCACCCCCGTCATACATAACTACAACTACCCGCGCAACCTACCTGTCTACCACGTCCGCTCCAAGCATGAATAATATTTTTTTAAAATGTTTTGGCACACGCTGCCATTCCTACCTAAATCTACTTTCTGTTCGAAGTAAAAACTGGAGGCTCGTTTATTGCAGTTCTGTTTATACGGCAATTCGGCTCGGAGGTGTTGATACGCCAAAGCAGCCGAATTGAGCTATTAAAACAGTTGCCTCTTAATGGCGATCTGTATCATCTTATTTGCGTTCAATAAAATGTAAAAACAGGATCGGTTTTCATGAAACAGAAAATTACTTTACAGTTATGTCATTATTTTTTTTACAAACCAGGGGTCAGATTATGTTAGGCAGACAGTAGTGTAGACGGAATTCTTACTTTATAAGCAGCATTCGACAACTGTCACAACATGGCTAGAATGGTGGCGCACCATTTATGTACCAATTACTGGTTTTACATCTTCTTTGAGAGCATCAAATGAAAGAAATGCAATGAAAATATTTCACATATTTGAATGATGGTGAACAGAACTACTCAGTGGTTGCAGGGGTTGCGGGGGGCGGAAATCATAAATATTGGTTACATGCTATATATACAGCCTTGGCCAAAGGTGCTGAGCACCTATGCGTTTTTCATGTAAAAGTCTAAAGATTATTCATACGTATTTATTGACGAAGAGATAAATCATTAAATTTTTTTTTAGAGAGTGACCTTAATTGTATATACAACATATCCAAATTACAAAGAAATCGGATTAGTACTTTGGCTAAAATAAAATAAAAATGTTATTTCTTTTTATGCGGTTTTTTTTTAAACCTGAAGGATTAGAGGCTTAAATTTTGGTGAAAGCACTACATATGTCAAGGTTAATAACCCAGTAAAAGGAAATTATTTTTTTCGCTAAGGGCAGTTTCGCCATGCTTACCCGGCTATACCCTTTCGTGAACAAAATACATATAATTTTATTGTAAAACCTGACTTTTTGTAGCTTCAGTTTTCACACGCAAATAGCTACTTCGAAACGATATATTTTTATAGGTTACGTTTTTGTGTAATTTTTAAAATTGAAAAATAATACTTTATTTGTAAGTTACAAAGGAAAATTGAGGTGCTCAACACCTTTGGCCAAAACTGTATACAACTGTAACATGTCGTAGTCTTCTCCCAAAACTTCAAATCTACAGGGTTTCTACCACACATATTATGTTAAAATTTAATTCTATCTTAACAAATTCACAAACACGTCATCTGTACAAGAACGCTGAAATCAGGCGTTTACTTGTCTGTGAAAAAGCAAACGTCTGTTACTCTTGATGATCGTTATTGTACCAATAAACTTGTTGATCTCTGACAATCGAGTCAATTATAATAATCTATAATAACACGGGTATATTAGTATTTGTCGATATAAATCATTTTATCAGTTAAGGTAACACGACGTTCAGTCTAAATGAAATTTCGACTGGTAACTTACTCAAACTCGTACCTCACTGATTTAGTAACACGAAATTCGAGCTCTATCATTATAGTGGTAAAGTTGGTTTCTTACTGAACGTTCGGTTTGGATAACTGTTTGAGAAAGTAACTTGTCAATTTGTCGGGTATCGGTTGGTGGCCATCGATCATCCGTAATGGCTCGAGCTAACGACCGCTCTGTCGCGCTGGACGAGCCGACACGCTCGATTGTTCGTATGTTTGTTCAGCAGATTATCGAGGTAAAAAACCTGCAAACTATATATTTTGATTTTTCGGGATTAATCAACGCAATATTTATTGTATCGAAGGTCGTAGATTGTGCTGATTGTTAAAAGGCCTTAATTTTGGCCATAACGTCCCCCTAATAGAATGAAAAGAAATAAATAAGTTATTTTTACAGCTAACGTCATTAATTCAAAACATAACTAGTTTTATAAATTACTCAAGGCGGATTTTTATTTTCACAACCAGTCGGACAATAAATGTGAGTGTGGGCCCATTACCTGAATTCTGTTTAAGGGATAGGTACTTGTCAAAACTATGAGAGTGAATATAATGACTAAGTCCGGGTGGCGGTTGTTGAATGTAGTTGTGTCATACAGTGCAATAGGTACCTCCTAAAACCACCTTCGAGTTTAAGAGGATTGTGCACCTGAAAATTTCCATTTCCACGTTTCTCTTCCTTTAAACCTAGTCCGATTTGTAGATATTATATTATAAACAACTAGGTTTGTCCGTTCTCCTTTCCATGAAAAAAATCTTGGGAAAAAATCTCGAAGCGCACAAACCTAGTTTTTCTTAATATTTGCAACATAACTACATAAAAAAAAATCGTGGAAATCGGACTTGATTCAGGGGATGCAAAACGTTATCACGCGGAGCTAAATTTGTATGGAAAATGTATGACAGCTACACGATTGAGGCATCTCACATCACAGTCCTCTTAAGTTCGGGGTCCATGGCGCATTTTCTTGTATGTTCTTCTGTAAATTATCTTCATCTTATTGCACTGTACGTACCTATATACAATGGATCAAAAATATCCGTACATTATTTGATCTTTAGATATTTTTGACATGTGTACCTATCCTATTGGTGGGGTCCTTGCGAATACACTTCGACCCTATGGGATCTTTTGTGTAAGACATGTGTACCTAGGTATAGGTAGAATAATTTTATTTCGCAACAAGGACTATTTGAAAGTTTGGTTACAATTGAATCATGCTATAATTAAAACTGCCTACAAATGTGCATTATTTTTACAGTATCACCGCCAGGCGATGGTGATAGTATGAGTATTATGGATGCAAAGATGCAAAACAATACTATTCCACGCTCCGATACTTTCACACTCTCAACGTAATTAAGAGTAAAAACAACAGAGATAATGTGCACTGGTTACCACATACGTTTATAGCGAAGCGATATCATCGTCATACTCTTGATAAATTGACTATCTTCCCTGGATCCGTTTTTTGTTCCTAAAAATGTAACTTTACGACCTGTCATTACAATAACGAGGGCAGTCCTTCAAGATCTCGTTTGCAATAAACACATTTGAATTACGCCACAGATGTAGTTAGGCATGTTTATACGATTAAAAGTAAACACGGTCCTCGGCGCTGCCCGGGGCAGTTGTAGGTATTAAATAGCGCAGTGAGTGGTCGCAATTTTTCACCAGTTTCAATTAGTTCGCTGCGCTCGCGACGCTCAGCCGGACAAACTCCTGCATCGCTAATTACATCAGCGGCAGACTTCAACTAAGTGCCGATATCAATCTTGATTCTTATATGCGCATGCGCCTCCTAAGTGGTAACGTGTAATGCAGCCAGAATAAATGCCCCGCCGTTGAGCACTTTATCTATAATATTGTAATTAATGCTTTGAACAAAAAAGAGTAATTGTGATCACTTTGTCTGCCTTTCACGGGTATCAATCCGTAATAAAGGCATATTTTGAGACTAGTTTGACAGAGACAGATGTGCTGCATGAATATGTAATTAATTAGTAGAGAATTACTATATTTGCTATAGCATTGCAGTGTATCGAAAGTGAGCGGCACAATGCGAAATAAAAAAATCTACAAAAAAAAAGGTACCTACAATGGTATGCACAAAATTAGCAGAGAATATATATTTAGTAGAGTTGCAGTGTGCGCAGGCGCCGCGGTCGCTGCTGCAATAAAACCCACCGAGCGCGAACTCGTTACGACATCGCAAGATTCGCAAGAATGCGACGCTAACTGGATCCCTTTAACATAACATCAAAACGCACATCGTAAAATTAAAAACTCCCAAATGAGGAATAAACATTTGAAATTTGTGAGAAATATAAATTATAAAGTTAGATTCTAGAGAAATTTTATATCCATGTCAGAACGGTAAGTGAAACGGACATTGGCATAAAACGAGGCGGTAATTGCGAGTAAGCCCGTCAAATAGCACGGTGTGGGTCGGCTTGTCACAGGTTGATTAACGTGCTGCGATCGTCGTGCGCAAGTAGCAATTTGTCGAAGGCTCTTGCACTGTGCCCGCTTTGCCGAACGCGCACCATCGCACCTACAACGCTGTCGGTTCAGGCGGCCTCTCAGCTCCTGCAAGAGTTAGTCTTAGTGATCCAGGCAATAAGGCCCAGGACGGTAGTCCGGCCGGACATCGGTAGGCAACGACCACGCTGCCGGCTCCGCGGCTAATGCAGTAATAATTGTGCACGATATCTCCGACGCCATTATGTTACGTTGATGCGATAATTGCAGTCCCGCCGACAGCAACGGCGTGCTTTTTACTGCACATTCGACACAAATGGGATCTTTATTGGATGCCGATAAGTTATGAAGCACAACCATCCTAAAGAGTTAACTTAAACAATTTTGTATGCCGTCTAGATTAAATCGTATAAAACCAAATTGTAGCCTTTCTATAATTATAACACTTTATAATTGGAAAACTTGGAATGAGAGTATAAATTAACTTGATATTCCGAGTACAGAGGAGGGTTCGGTCTGCAGATAGGAGCAAAAGGACGAGATGAGACGGTCATTAGCGAAATGAAGCCATTAGGAGCGTGTAAAACAGTTAATTACAGCGGAGTAATCTCGCCGGCGAGATGTTTACGCCGATTATAATGAACACCGGGTAATGACAGAATATACAACCCGTTCTAAATCCAGACTTCATATTTGAAATGATTTCGTCTAAAAGTAAATGTTACTTTGATTACTGTTACTTTTTGTGAGTGAGAACTTAACTAATTTGTAAGTTTATTATTTCCAGTAATTATTTATACTATCAGGGGGTTATTATGACTAGTTATGCAGTTCAGTTTACGCTGAGAGAAAAGGACAGAGCTATTTAACTACTATAGCTGTCCTTTACGCTCGCCGAAAAATGAACTGCATAGCCATGTCATAATAACCCCCAAGTTCGGTGAACATGCTGAAAATTATGTGCTAATGTATGGTTAGGATAGTTAGCCGCTAGATTGTTACTCTGGACTATAATGTTTTTGTTGCATGTAGCCTTAATTGAGGCGGTGAAGGGAGACCTATCACGTATGGCGGCGGAAGACGCGCGTGTTCTTCGCGGACCGCTAAAGCAAAACCCAAGCCGTCGCGAGCGCACGGGGAGGGTTGTGAAGCGACACTTAAATCGCGCGCTGTCAGAAAATATCCATACAAATTTTGCACCGGGCGATCACGTTTCTCACCCCCTAAATCCCGATTTCCACGCTTTCTGAATATGTTGTAGTTATCATGACAAACTAGGTACGAGTATACCCGTTTTTTTGTTTTTTTTAATTGGTATCTTTCCAAAAAAGAAAAATTTGGAAAGAAAAACGTATGGCTCTAGTTTTTCATATTTATAACATATTAAAAAATTTGAAAAGATAGGAAAACGTTATTGCATCTCGTATCGAGCATTACAGGTTCACAATCCTCCCATACGTTTGCATACTTTTGTCAGTGTGTAGAAAAAGGTGACAATAACAACTCGAATACAATCTTAGACAACTTTACGTTTGTGCGTACCAGAGGGCCCAGACAAGATGCACTAGACGTGTTACGAAAAGTCACGTGCTGTGCCAGTGACGGGATTGGTTTATAAACTAAACGAATAGAAACGATAGTTAGCGTAATGCATCTTGCCTGGGCCCTCTGGGCCGAGATTCTAGGCGGTAAATATCGTATCTTGTTTGGCCTGCGAGCCTAGTATGGCTGCGTCTATATCGCATGTTAAATAAAGTGTGGATAAAGCATCCGTCACTCTCGTACTTATTTACGTGTTAGAAGGTGACGGATGCCTTTTCCAAACTTGGTCACACGATAAACGCAGTCATATAAGGGCCCCTGTTGTCATATGTTTGTTAACATTTTTATAGCTCTTATTTACTTGACAGTATTGGCTGAAGAGTTAAAACGATACGATAACACGTCAAAGACAATATGCTTTTTTCCTCTTAGAATATAGGCCCTGTCCTTTTTTTGATGGACATTTTTATATATTTGGCTTTGCACCGTTACAGCTTCACAAGCCGGTGAGTAGGCCCTGTCCAAAACTAAAACTGTCTCGGAGCCCACATAGCTTTAGGGGGCCAGTAAGTTATTTATCCTTACTTATACCATAAACAACTAACAAGGGCACCTACTGCCAGATGTTAACAAGCTTAGGTCTACCTACTTACATGATTCAGACACCATACATTTAGTCTAACCGTATCGTGGAAGCAAGTTTGGACTGCTTATTGCTGCATTTGATACGCAACCTGTCTCCTATCAATTAATAATTGGCGTAGAAATCGCTCACCGCAGATGCACGGAACAGGGATATCTACATACAGCGTGACACGCAAATCCATCGTGAGCATGAGAAATGGTTTAATTGTATATCAGCCGATGATTTATCGAGCCTTCGACAATCGTTGCCTTATATCGCGTGATAAAAATGCAGATTTTTTTTTCCTGCTTCCCACATAGTTGTTTGATTTCAGGTTTTTATGTGTTAAAAATGCATGTCGATGGTGCAAGCGAGCGTAGCGTCGATACGCTTAATAGATAGTGGTCTCAAACTTTGAATTACGTATTTGTCAGTATGTTGAATGCACAGTTATTATTGAATGGTTACCTAAATCTTTGTTTGACATTTGAATACTAGTACCTAATAAGTTTTTTAAAAAATTCGTTATTCTTTTATTGCTTATGATAAACACGCTAAAAGACAAGTTAAACGAATCCAAACTTGTAAATTCAATGACTATAAGTTAGTCGATTTGTTACAAGTGAAGCTAATTACTTACCTACGTGTTAAAATTACCAAAGGACATTACCTACTTGTTCTTTTTTTGCTCAAATAAATATATCACTCAAACCGTTACTGACTACGAGTATGGTAGGTACTTTATTCGAAAACATTTTTCAGCCATGAGTCGTATTAGTAAATATTACATAGGTACCTAGCACGATACGGAGACAAAGCGATTGCCGGTAATCCTCGCCGCCCGGCACCCCTAAAATCGCGCAATATTCCACATTTCGATTTCTATCCCTATTAATGTCCTTTCTGATAGTGAGACAGTGAAGCGAATCGTAAAAAGATAATGTGCACTATAAATAATAGGCACGCTAAACTTTAAATTTTTACGATGTGTTCTTATAACATCGCTTTTTTTACATAACTCGTACAGTCGAATTTGAACAAAACCAATTGAATTTACGATGGCAAATGGTGCACTCGGACAATAGCGGGCAGTTAAGTTTATGGCAAGTTTGGAGCCGCCGGAAGTGTCGTAAACCCATCATCGTCAGATTCAGGCGATAGTAATTAAGAGCACCTTGTTATTGTTAACTGCATTATAATTGCTTCTTGATATTAATTAACTTTATATGAGGCCGTTACAGGCTCGTCCCGCGCCAGAAAAAAGACTAATCATGCTTCAGTCGTGCGCAATTTTTGTGCTTAGCGAAATTACAGGCCTTCATCGGCATTGCGCGCGCACGCGATCCGACTAATTGTACAGGAAAGCGAAATATTAAAAAAGTGATGTTCATTTGATAAGCGTAACGAATTAACTGACACACTTGATAGAGCCGGAACAATATAATAAAAAAAAAAACTGTAGTTTTAACCTCAGAGTTACCTACCATACCTCTTCCAGAGTTATAATACCTCTACCAGAACTCTTGAAAAATCAATTTTAATGTCGATGAGAAAATACAGAAGATTATTAAATTACATTATTATAAGGGCTGTTATTGTTTATAATAACCAAAATTGCAGACCTCATTTAATTGCAAATTTGCCGTGAGGGGTCAATGCAATCGCTTTTCGGCATGTTAGCTTGATTTATCTTTAATCTCCGAAAGTTATGTTATGTGGGCATTTGCGATGCGCAAGGGGTTTTTATTTCGGGGGCCGTTAATAAAATA
This sequence comes from Acleris laterana, assembly GCA_963966035.1. Classification (NCBI taxonomy): domain Eukaryota; kingdom Metazoa; phylum Arthropoda; class Insecta; order Lepidoptera; family Tortricidae; genus Acleris; species Acleris laterana. Next base: position 14,354,328 of record OZ014439.1, on the reverse strand, counting down.
AAATAACGCCCGACCAGCGGTCGGCTCCGCTACGCCATAAAACTTTAATGTGTACTCTTAAATCATTTCCGACTACCTTCCCTCAGCCACTTGCCAAACTTTAGTGAGCTAGAGGAACTAATGCTTTCGTACTGTTCATAAAAAATACTTTTCTCTTTCCTCGAACTTTAACCGCAACGATATTTTACAAGTATAATATTTTTACAGGTTGTGGGCTGCACGACAAGTTTAAAAAACCTATTGCGTAGAAATTAGGTAATAATGACCGGCTGACGTGTAATGTTACTAGTAAATCAGCATGAATCCAAATACTCGCTCGCGTAATCTTAAAGCAAAAACAAAGAAGGTTTTTTAATCAGCAAAGCGTTTTCGTGGCGCGGCGCGCGGCGCCCCGCGGAGCAGCTACTTTACACACATTGCGTTGAGGTCGTTAACTAAACGTCACTTTTCATAATATTTATGTCTCCATTATTTTTCATGTATAACGACATCGTAAAATTGAAATTTCGCTGATGAAGGCTCCGTATATTTATTATTTAAATTAGTAAGTCCATACTTATAAACCTTAAAAATAAATCAAATGTACTCGACACCTTTTAAAAGAAATCCGGCTCTCGGTAGCTAACAAAATGAAAATACAAAATGAGATGGAGCGACAAGATAGCGCCTGAGAACCCTCCTCCACGACAAAAGTAATAAAATGAAAAGTTCCATTTCGCACGATTACCCGGGAGACGACAAAACACATCAAGTGTCAATTTGTATAATTTACAGAGGAATTAAAATGGCGGTCTGACAGATGACAGTTTGCGGCGCGCGGAGTGTCGCGCTGGAGTTTCGCGAGTTCTTGTAACTTTCGGTCGACTGGCGAGCAGTAGCCGGGCTTGTTTATGTTTCGTTGGTACGTGGGTGGATTGTTTGATCGTTTACACGAGCGGATGGAGTAACAGGATATTTGTGTGGAGATGAGCCGCGTCGCGCCGCGCCGCGCGCCGCGTGCCGACGTAACGAGACGCGTGACTGACAGCTGACACGCCGCACGCGACACTAATTCGGCCTCGCGAATACTCTAATAGTTAATCACACTGCGCGTGTATTCCAGTTCTCGATGTCGCTTTTTCATATTCACAACTTAACACCTTTAGGCGCGTTTACATATAAATATGCTAATGTCGGTGTACGCGCCAATAACGTAATGACAGCGCCCTGTATAGACAGCGATGTAAAATTAACCATAAAAGGCTCATTAGAAGGTCATATTTAATTGTTATAATTAAACGTAGGTCCCGTGGTGAGTGCACTCGTGTCTATTATATTAAATTGTGCTAGTTATCGGTTGCTAAGCTCGTATTTTCAAACAAACATAGGTAACGGTGGTAGGAAATATGTTTTCGTTTTATTAACTTGAAACAAATAAATAATTTACTGTACAACTTGCATCTGCATCGAAGAACAACATTTTTTGCATAAAAGGCTTTAACTGCAATTAATTATGGGTAAAGCATTATGCTTACCTACTTCTGTACCTACTCTGTACATTTAAATCTGCTCAACTATACCCATATTCTCAGTGCTCGTCACGTCAAAATATTGTTCTGATTTGAAATGAAGAACCAATTTAACGGTAATAAGTATTGTTCATGTAAGTAAGGATATATCATCTTTATATAAATAACTTGTTGAAACAAATATCCCAGAGCATGCAAACGGGCATGAAATCCGGCTAGGAGGTCGGTCTGTCAGCCCTCATGACGAATCGGTTTTTTGCCGTTTCCAAGGTGTTAAGTATTTGGCAGGAACGGTCACGGATTTATTTTTATTGCCTTGCGGTTGATGTGTCAGGCCCGTGGGTGTTCTGCAAATGTCGACTAACAGTTTTATTATATTATAAAAAAAACTGAATTTGTAAAATCAATCTTGGTTTTTGTATGTATTATTATTATATTACTTGGCATTAGATTGTTTTACTTTTCTCTTGCTCTGAGACTTGGGCCAGTCAGAATAACAGAGTCAGCTGTTTAATACGAACATGCCCAAGTAACACAAAACACCATTATAAAAAACATACAACAGCACGAACTGACGCGCAAAGCATTATATGAAAATCCTATATCAGCTGTATTTACTTTTCTACAGCTTTTTTAAGAGCAATTTGGGCCCCAAATTATACAGCATTGAGCTTTATAAAGGCTGCTTAGTAGCATTACAATGATTGCACAAAGTTATTATTGAAGTCGGTAAAGAACAAATCACTAGACTTAAAGCATTTATTGCGACCACAGTACAGCCAATATACACCTTATTAATATACAATCTCTAAATGGGAACATATTCAAATGCTAATTGTTTTATTTCAGAAGAATTTCTCAATAGATTTTAAAAAAGTTATGGTTACATTTAGTATTTATTGCGAGTTTGAGTGAAGATTCGCGAGTATTGTAAATAATTGTGAAAAATAATATTGAATGGTAAGTAAACTTTATTTTCTTTAATGGGTGAAATTCAGCTGCGGATGTCAGTTTACTGTGAAAACATGTTAAGTTTTGTGGTAATATTTCCACGCGCCCTCGTGATAATGCTTTTTATCACAAAAATATAGAAAATTATAATCGACTCTGAATATGTTTTGTAAAATTATAAGCTCTTAGCTTAATTTTAATGAATAGAGTTGATTTTATAGGCACCGCGCATAAAGTAAAATTATAGAAAGTGCTCTTTTAATCAGATTTTAGTCACTTTTAATCATTTTAATTGTTTCCGTAACAAGGGGAAACAGAAAGCAAATGGCGTCAGATAATATAAATGCTTTACGCATTCAACGAAAGTATAATAATGCTGTTAATCTTACTATAGCTAACCAAAATACTTTGAGCCTGTTTACCAAAGTATAAGACACTCAATAATAGTATTCAGGTATATTGCAACACTTCATAAGAACATTATAATGTTTGCTGCCATTATACACCATAGTGATTAGTTTCTATCGTGTTTGTTTGTAATACATTTCTTTATTATCAATATACGACTAAAAGCTTTATTGAAGAAACAGATTAGGAAGAAAACGGAGTTAAGATTTTATTCATTGTTTAGTGAATGTTACTATAGGACTAGCATTAAATGAACACAAACACAGATCATTAAAAAGTTTTTAATGTTAAAAAATTGCCACTACAGCTCTGTGCAGGATAAAATATTTCGTTAATGCTTATTTAATGTATTGGGCTTTTCAAATTACTATTATAAGACTTTAACCTTTGTGTAAGTGTAAAAGCTATTTAAAAAGCTGTATATTATAAATACCTGATGCTTTGGTAGGAGTTTAATCTTTATTTAGGAGTATAGTATAGCTTTAAGCATTTCGAAACGAACCAAATGCTACTAAAAACTATTTTATCTTTGCCGATGCCAATTAAAAGTGTTATTCGGACTTTTGGACATAAATCCATATCCATTTTGGTTAATATATAGGTTACGTGTTACTTGGGTGGCCACCGATTACTTCACAAAGGCCACGCCTCGGTCGACGTGACCGCCGACGTTAAACACAAGTTATACTGAATGATTGATAATGTCATAAAACTTCTTTGCACGCTTCTAACATATAGAAAGAACCCTGCCCATATTAAGCAAATTGATGAATTCCTTGAATTTGTCCCCGCTTATTAGTTTTTTAAATTATTGAACAGCAATTATTACAGCTGTTTAGTGGGGCCGGTTCATAATTGTAATAAAAACTTGGCATATTTTAACACTTTGCGATACATAATGGCGTCGCTGGATGCGCGCACGCAATGCGCGGTCGGTCGCATCAACTCAACGGATCACAAAAACTCATTACTATTTCATAAATACAGATCTATTATTCCATAAATAGATTACCACATTATACTTGAGTGAGTATTTACTATTATAGGGAGGTTAAAACTTTTTTAGTATTATAATAATAATAAAGGTAATTGACACGCGGTGACCGCCATGTGGATACTGATTCGACGGTCATTGTCTCTCCTCCTCAAGACTCGCTAGATGACTGGATTAAGAGCCATATAGGTACAAAAGGCAGCACTCATTGACACGGCAGACATTGTGAGGAGCTTCCTCTCTCTGCAGCCCTAACCACCGGAAGCTGCCCTGCCCCTGTGCCGGCGGCACTCGTGGGTTAGGTTTTTAATTTGTACACATTTGACATTTGACAAGATATAGTATTATTTTTAACTCGGCCGCGATTACTGTTAACGCTGACAATAGGCTAAGTAAAGTTTTTGGAAGATATGTATATTATATTTATTTTTGATAGTCGTCATCCTAAAGATCAAGAAATTGCGGCTCTTTTATTTTTATTTCCTCTAATATTTTAGAAATATTTTTTTTAGTTATGAAGTTGACATTTTGTACACTTTAATGACCGACTAGCTTGTTGCCTTCGTACTTAATGAAAAAGAAAAAAAACACTTCTATATCTGTCATTGTCAAATCAAATCAAAGTAAACAAACGATTCAATACAACGGCTCTTTTCTGTTTGCTTGTGTTTCATGTGATCAGTGTTTTTAGAAGTATTTTTAACGATCTCAGAACGAACTCCGGACTTTCGTTTTGCCGCTTTGCTCTAAGACCTTTGCACGATATTTGGTCTACGATTTATTTTCGACCCCTTTGGCACTTCTTCTTGGACACTCTGCTTTTTGATAGCCACGAGAGCACTTTTGAATTGTAGGTACAATCCACGCAATGAATTCAGGCAATCCCACACGGACTGTGGAAATGGAGTATTACAAAGATTTACTTATTTGAATTGAACTGTTTGTTTACTTTGATTTGATTTGACGTTGACAGATATAGAAGTGACAGTTTTTTTTTCTATTTCATTAAATACGAAGGCAACAAGCTTGTCGGTCATTAAAGTTTACAAATGTCAACTTCTTAACTAAAAAAAAGATTTCTAAAATGTTAGAGGAAATAAAAGTAAAAGAGCCGCAGTTCCATGATCTTCAGGATGACGACTATCGAAAAAAAAATATAATTTACATCTCTTCCAAAAACTTTACTTACCCAGTTCGATAACATGTCAAAAGCATGATGGTTTTATCGAGTAGAATAGAGCCCCAGATTTTTAAATCCGACGTCGAATAACGCAGAGCAAAGAATATCGGAAAACGAATTCTTACGAAGTCGTATATCGTGGTATAATGCTTACTAGTTTTGCAGATATCTTCCTGTTAATAATGTGACTCAGGTATATTAAACGTTATCTTTCGTTACATTACTTCATGATTTAAAACGGAACTAAAATAAGCAATTTGAGTTAATTGACAACTAATATAGAGACATTTAACTTGTGAAACCTACGCCTTTAGTAACTTCTTAGTTGGTGTAGGTAGCTATTGTAAAATAAAGTTTAAATTAAAAAAAACAAAAAACCCTCGGTCTGCGACCACAATACCTATTAGGTAGGTACCTAACATTTTAAAAAAAGTTATTTTTTGCATTTTTGACGGCAGTTTTATGTTTTTTTAAACGTTTATTTTATTTTATTCCTTTTAGTGATCATAATACGCTGTTACGTAGTCCCACTTCTTAATTAATATGAAAGTTTTAAGTTATTTCAAGCGCGCCGCAAGCAACGCCGTGGGAAACTCATAGTCATATTTAAAAAAGTAAATGTTCTTCGTTGTAGTCGCTCAACTATCTTAATCGAGTTATCTTACCGCCATCCTTGAAGTGGGAAGAAGGGTGAGGAGCTCCGATGGCCATCTGTGGTATTCCTCATCAGTTCCACTTCACTAAATGATATTTTTTGAATGATTTGCTACTTAAAATACTAAAATCGCTATATGCTTGGCTACAATATTTGAGGGGTTCCCTCACTTCCTTACTGATCTGATCATCAGATTCAGATTTGGTGACAAAGGGACCACCTCGAAAAGTATAGGTACCCTATGCAACCTAAAAAATCATTTGAAAATCGGTTCACAATTGGCAGAGAAATCGGTGAACATAGGTACATAAAAAAAAACTCATTTTTTGAAGTTGGTGAAAATGAATGAGATTTTGAATAAGTAGAACTAAACAAGAGTATGGAAAAAAAAATTTTGATTATTGTTTGAAAATTCGTCCACTCCGCGGTGCTTATTTTATTCTTATTAAATTTTCTTACAATTAGTGTTCTTGTACCCGTTTTTTTTCAAATTCTTAATTTTGTCTTAAATTTCTGTCTGTCTTTGGAATTCAAACCATTTCATTCGGCTCAAAATTTATTGTTAAAACATATACGTTAAGAGGTATGACATCTTGACATAAAATTAAATCGTTTTAAAAACAGGCTCGCAAAAGACAATGTTTCGCGCCTCTCTCCGGAAGTGGTTGTTGGTAATCGCAGGTCCCGCCCAAACTACCCTCTTTCCAAGCGTAGCTTCTGTCGCGAAATTGCGGTGAACCGCAGCCAAATATTTGTGCTAATAATGCTGAACCCTCCGTACAAATACCGGGTGTGCCACCATGGCCTCGAGACTTTCATATCGAGGAGACAATGCTTTTTCAAGTAATTTAATCCTTGGAAAGATATTATGCGGAATGCTTCAAGTTTGAAAACATAACACATAAAGTCTCATATAAAAGACTTCAACGATTCGACGTGTTGTTGTACTATGTATGTTGTGTTTATTAAGCTGTATAAATCATTTTTAATAAGCAATTTGACGTTGTCTCGACGATGTGTTTCAACATCCGACCTCGCTCGCTAATGTTTCAAGTCATCCATACACGTTTACAATGTAAAGTAACGGTGTGGCTGTAATATTTCAAAGTTCGCGTTTGCTCTGTTCTGCACCGAGTGTAGATATTCGGTATTTGTTAAGCTTATCCGAGGGCATCGCGAACCGACGTTTATTAATGAATTATGTAAATACAGACCGACCGCGTCCTACCAGCTTTATTACTCGTGAAATGCCACTTTAATATCGCAATTGTTACCTTTGTTCTACCAACAAATGCTCATTGAAATTAATGTTCAGAATGATTCTTTTGAAAGTACATCGTTATTGGCATTTCAATTACTGAGTTCACTTTGCGCTTTTATTGGTTTCTTAATTAATAACCGTACCCAGTAAAAGGTCGCTAAACAAATACTGTACAAATGTCGAAGGTGAACGTAGGTTACTGTAGATACAGTCATCGAGATGTCGACTCGAAAGTAGTCATGGGATAGTTCTTGCTGACTGGCAGCCGCGGTGCAAGGGGATTATTTTCTTAAGGTTCGCTCGATATTTTATCGTGTTACCTTTAGTTTTTTTCAAAATCAAACATATATGTAAACATATATTCGTTCCTAAGGCGTTAAAAATATCTAAACTCCCCTATGCTACTGATAATAGGGTCTATGTATAGATACATATATTTGGTGCGATTTCCGTATAGATATTATTGCTTTTGACTGTACCTACAACTTGGTTATACGCGAACCAACGACATAGAGACGGACCGCCGCGCGATCCTTACGCTTGCACGGGTCAGGTTGGCGTTGTTGGTCGACGTGGGTTCACCGTTGCCGAGTAAGAGAATAACCATTGGTATTGCGATGGTTATCCGTGATGGATGCGACTCATTACGGTGCGCGGGCGCGGGCGCGGTGGGTGGCTGCGACGCACGCGCCTTAACGACGCGCTCATAAACGAGGTTGACATTTACGGACTTATTGTCGGGCCCCGGAGATCCCGCGCCGATACGGAACCATTCAAAACATACCTTAATACGATTTATTTATGACTAGTGCTTACGGACCCTCAATATGCCTGTTTTATCGACGAGACTCAGCCTCCGAGAATTTTATACGTCTCTCCTATTTATTATTATCATACTTTCTTATAGGGATGACATCGCGTTCGTATTTTATGGATGCTAATAATTCTATCTTTCACTCTAAGATTTTATTACTCGCGTTGTAGGAATTCAATAAATACATTCCGATGGCCTTACTCGTTGGACAAGTTTGATGGATCTGTGGCAGTGTATCTGCGCGGGCGCCGAACAAATCGCTTGACGGTTATCTTATCTGACAAGCTCCGCTTCTTTGGGCCTGGAACTTATAAAAGTGCCGTTTAATATTTAAAATATAATAAAGAAACGGGCTCCGTCGTAAATAAACGGCGGCGAGATGTTATCGACCCCCGGCCGGCAGGAAGCGCTTCAGCCCATTTAAGGGTGCATTAAAATCGAATACATCATATTTGTTTGATTTCCTAGTTCGCGTTATACCCCGTAATTATACAAGTCACCGTCCGTGGCCGGATCTTGGGCAGTTTTTGTGTAGATGCATTAATTATCTTTTTTTATTGCGAGCATGTGTTTTGGTCTCGTAAAGCACTTTCGGGCTTTTTGTATTCTTAATGTCTAATTTGGTTTTCGGTCGGTCCTTATGAGGTCATTAGCGCGGCGAGGTCCGTTTTGTTGGGAGCCCGGGAATTTATAGTCGAAATTTTCATGTTTTATGCCGTTATAATTTGTCGCAATAACGTTAATATGCGCCGCGTTAAACGATTACGAGTTGAATTTTAATTGAAGTTGCATTTTGGGTTCTTATATTCATAAAATTATTGTAAGTATTATTTCTGAAGTTATTGCGACTTTTATAATTTAAACTTCCCAGAACCGAACGTGCCTTACGATTTGTGAGTTGGGTTGGGAGGTATGTCGTTAATTAATTTTGTTCGTAATATTGTTACAGGCGGATGTTCCCGACGGTGCGCGTGTCGTTCGCGGGGTGCCGCGCGGAGGCGCGCTACGCCGTGCTGCTGGACGTGGTGCCGGTGGACGGCAAGCGCTACCGCTACGCGTACCACCGCTCCTCGTGGCTCGTGGCCGGCAAGGCCGACCCACCCGCGCCCGCGCGCCTCTACCCGCACCCCGACTCGCCCTACTCCGGCGACCAGCTGCGCAAGCAGGTCGTCTCCTTCGAAAAGGTCAAGCTCACCAACAACGAAATGGACAAAAGTGGACAGGTATGTAGGCTAACAATAAGCGGCATCTGTTAAGACCAACTCCTAAAACTACTTTCTTTAAAGTCAAACAACAATGTTGAAGTTCATAAATTGTAGATTACACCTGCTTTATACCCTTATACCCTAATGATATTATTGCCGTCATAACAGTTATTTTTACTCGTCGACCTAAGCTCTTTAGCCAACAATCTAAGTTCAATATAAGTACTCGTAGAAGAAAAAAGTATAATAGATGCTAGGTATATAACATGAATGGACAATGGACATAGTCGTATATCCGTTAACAACAACACCACATTCGTGTCTATACGGTGAAACTCACCAACAACAAAATGTTTAAAGTTGACAAATAGTATGTCTAGCCATACACGTATAAATATATAAAAAACAAAACTAAACTTAATTTTGTTCGATTAAACAATAAACAATAAAATGAAGTGTAAAATAACAGGTAAGTATATCTGTACTAATTAACTGAAGATTGAATGAAGCACCTAACAACAAATGACATTTCTTGATAGGCTGCAGATGATTATGCCACAGCCAATTACATAATACCAAGAGGTTAATAGAACAATGATAATTATGAAAGATAGTGGTAGTACTTATTGATCATCTGTGAGCTTTGAAATGACATTAATACTGTGACAAATGGGTTCATGTAATAAGAAGTACGGTGAGAATCGCGCAAGTTGAGTGTGAGAGACTGGCGAGGTATAAGAAGAATACTCGTAAAACCTAATGCGAGTAGAGGTAGAGATAAAAATGTTCTCTGTTTGACACTGGGTGGGTAATTCACATGTAATGCAAAAGCCGCCACATCAATGATTCATAATAAAATTGACGCTTACCACTCTTCACGGTGCTTGGGTGTGACCTAATACAAGATTGCGATTGTCATTTGTTTGTACACGTTTACACACACGTATGTAAACGTACGGCCGAAGTAATCTTGCTGTAGTGTCGAGATGTTTGTTGAATGGCGTCGCGCGGACGCAGCGATAAATGCTCAGACCCGAATGAGCTATAAAGTGCCGAGGAGAGGCTGATTTACGAAGAGCTCTGCAGATGCTTCGGTAAAATGTGCAGGTTAAAGTCCAGCAAATTCAGGATATCAGTTTCCTAAAATATAGTACAACTTAAACACGGTTGACGAAAGTTAATAGTCTCGTTTGCCTCGCGCGTGTCGATTGTTGCTAGTTAGCATAGTACATTTACATTGCAAGGTTTATAAATTATCCGTCAACGTTTAATTATACACAGACCACCTTCGGAATTCAATGAAACGATCTCGTTTGCGATAACATTCTCACAAATTAATGTATGTGGCTGGACAGATTTAATTAACGAACTAGAGAAATGATTAATGTTTATTTATTTTAATACGTGTTATTAAAACCTAAATCATATTTGCGAGTACAATTTGACGTAGTAGCGGTAGAAAGACCTTGTGCAGGTTCCGTCCGCATCGCCACCAGCATCTTACCTTTTCACTGTCGCTAAACAGCAGTGTTGCATTGTTGTGTTCCGGTACGGGGGTAAGACAACCGGTGAAATGACTAGCCACGAGGTATTCCATTTAAGTCTTCAGGGTTGGTTTTGCATTTGCAGTCTTGAAATTGCCATCATAAGGCTGCGTTTCCACCAGAGACTGCAGAAAAAGCTATTGGTGGTTTTTTCCTCGCAACGCCGTTTAGCTGCCTCGCAGAGTTCTGGTGGAAACGCAGCCTAAGTTAGCAATCTTGTGGCAGAAAACTCGAATTAACTTACCATCAGGTGCCCTGTGTGCTCGTTTGACTTCTCCATGACATAAAAAAAAAATAGGAAGCAACGTTACAAAAGTCCAGTGAACAAGGCGAAATATAGCACATACTTAAAGGTCCGAAAGTATTGAACGTTCTTCCTACTTGGAAGGAACTGCCACGTCCTTCTAACTAAAGGTTCGTGTCTCACTACTAACTTCCTTAAGCGGCGGCAATTTGTGGAATTACTGGTAAAATTGCCGGTATTGAGGACACCTCAGGCGTCCGGGAGAGTGTAATGAGTCGCTGCGACAAATTAGTCGCACATGTCGCGCGACAGCCGGCGCGCTACTGCAGGTGCCGCGGGCGATGCAAATGTTCACCGCACGGCAGAGATGGGCATTATTCGAATAAATTTTTATTTGAATAATCATTCGAATAAACAATCATTCGCGATAAATTTATTCGCGAATAATTTATTCGCGAATAAATTATTCTACCACTTCTTCGAATAATAAATGAATTATTCTTTATTTTATTCGAATAAATACCACGAATAATATTATAGTACACTTTCAAATTTACCATTAAAATGCAACTGGAGCATATTTTAGGGTCTAGGGATTGTCTCGCAGGTAGCCAACCAGAAAGAGATGGATATATGAATGAACGAGATAACCACGTAACTCAATTTTCTTATCGGTTTGTTTACCCGTGTTCATTATTATTTCACAAAAATTAGTCATTCGCATACTTTGGTCTAAACCAGTCGCATCTCTGAAGTCTGTGTATTACTTTAACAAAAAAATGAGTAAGGTTAATGACGATGACGATAATATCCAGTCCAGCAAGGATAGCTCGTTAAACTCCACGGATTTGAGTGAAAACCGTGATGTGGTATCACAAGACCACACAAAACCACTATATATTTTTCATTTCTTTATTTAATTTAATACCCCTGTCGATCTTATAGCGATTGACTTTTAAACAAGGATAATTTATTCGTAGTATTTTATTCGGGAATGATTTATTCGTGATACAATTTATTCGCGAATAATTTATTCATCGAATGATTTATTCGCGAATAATTTATTCGCCATATGTACGAATAAGAATAATCATTCGGAAAATTTATTCGTTATTCGCGAATGATTTTTTTATTCTCAATCGTTATTCGTCATTCGAATAAATTTTGCCCATCTCTGCCGCACGGCCACTCTCCCATGAGCTCTCCTAGCGCGCAAGATCCAAGCTCTGTGTGGTGAAGGAGAGACCTTTTGATATTGGCTGATCTATTTGCATTAGGTTTAAACAATAACGGTATTATAACCATTCAAAGTTTATGATGATTGAATTTATTTTGCGCGTAATTCGTTATCTTTAATAATTAATCATTTCCAGTAAAAGTTTCCGATGTGGTTAGACTTTTAGTAGAAAAAGTTCGCTTTGAGCTCGTTCGCCACCATTGTCGTTAAAGCCAATTAGCTGTTGTTTTTCGAGGAGCAGCGTCCATCCATCACCGCGCCCCGCCCCCGACGTTTCGTTTCGTTACCCCTTTGTCCTTGCGTCCACTAAGCTCGCTCTATGCCGAATGGGAGTAGCACCCAAGTTTTAAAACGAGATCCTTATCAATATTAAATCATTCCAATGTTTCTTGTATTTCGGCGTAATTTATACAATTATACATATTTTTGGGTCCTAACCGTAAAAAGTCTAATTAGCAATATTTTATCAAACACGAAATTGTTGTGGGTCACTCGTTAATATTGGTAACAATGTAGTAGGTATCGGCCACGCGAGTCGTCGCCGCACGCACGCCGACTCCGCTAATTGTGGAACAAAAACTCCATGAAACCGACGAATTAATCATCGGCCGCGACTTAACTACCTGTATTCGAATAATACTAAAATAACTGCCGCATTCATAAGCCTTGTAATTTCTTAACCCCGCCAATGCTGCCCTTTCGGAGGTAACGTTAAAGCGGTACTTGCGACACGACGACATAACTGGCCACCAGGTGCTGGAGTTGTAGCGGGATATTAACAAACATTTAACATAACTGTACCTACATAGGTACTTGTTGAACTAGAATTATTATGCATTACTTAGCAGGCGAGCATTCTTCGCTAGGACAGGATCTTGTTAGTAAATGTCTTCATTGAATTCACCCGATAAATAATTGCTTACATTAAAGACTACGCAGTATTATTAACGGGTACACACTAAGAAATGATCAATAACTATATAAGTATTAAGCCTAAATTTTAAGTTAAAAGCAACGTCAATGCCCAAAGTAAAGTCCGTCTAAAGAGGTGGGTGACTGAAGGGTTAGCTAAAAGGTTTATAATGTCGTGCGCTGTAAGCAGGTCAGCTGTTCCTACGTTACGTCACGAGTCCGGCACGATAGCGCGGCGATGACGGGCTGCGATTGTGCGCCGCGTGTGTAGGCAGCTTAATGCGGCTTTAGCTTTTGTCCCTCGACATTATTCTGAAACGATTCATTTACTACGATTCAAATAACATGTCTTTTACCTTATGCATACATACATATTTAATAATAAATAATATGTTTATACTCACAGGTAAAAAACTTAAGTAAATTACCTCTTGCATGTACGTAGTTGTAACGGTTCTCTGCCGTTTCGCCGAATTATGTTTCGTCAAATGATTCATTTCGTCAAATGTTTCATTTGGGCAAATGCTTTTTTTTCTAAAACTGTAAATATTTCAGGATTTTTTAAAAACTAACCTAACCTAACCTATAGGGTTCTACACGATGGTCCTGAAATAAATCCTGAAATATTTACAGTTTTAGAAAAAAAAGCATTTGCCCAAATGAAACATTTGACGAAATGAATCATTTGATGAAACATAATTCGGCGAAACGGCAGTACACCAGTTGTAACACATGTGTATAAACCGTTTGACATTTTATATTCATTTTGTACACAATTACATTATATTATACGTACATGCTAGAGGTCATTTACACCCTTAATTTGGCAATGTTCGCACAGGCCACAGCAAACATACCATAATGACCACTTTTTTTGTTTGGATTTGTTTTATTTTTTTTGCTGATTCAAAATCAAAAAGGGTTTGAATTCCTGACTTTTTTTATTTCTGCCAAATTAAGGGTTAAGGTTTTTATCTTTACCTTCTCTTATATCTGCGTTGCAATTTTAATTCTCTAGCGCATTATTTTGTGTTTATTGACATGTAAATAACGCCACTTATTAAGAACATTTATTGTGTTCACTTGTATATCTGAAAAATTAAAAATATAAGTAACAAAAAACAAAAATATATTTTTTGTAACGCGTCCAATTACGGTTTAAGCTTTTTAAAGTTAGGAGACACAAACGAACGGACTAAGGTTTAATACTGAATAGGACCCGTTTGGCACCTGGTAAAATCATCAAAAGCCATTTAAATTCATTAGAATATTTTGAAATAGTTATCACTGTTACCATAGACAAAGTACACTTAGACAAGATAATAGGGAACAAACTAATTTCATAAAGGAACACCTACCTTAAGTGTTTTATGTTTTCGGAATTGTTACGCCCATAAACTTTCCTTTTCTTTCTGGTAAATTGTATTACAGTGGGAGCGAAAATAGGTTCCTAAAGCCGTAGATTAAACAATAATTATTGATAGAGCCCCGATAAGGATTTCAAGCTCGCCGCCGGAACCGTCGCAATGGCAGCCACTTATTTTTATTAATTGATGGATATACCATAAACTTTTAAGGGCGTTATTAGCAAATTTAATAAAATATAATTAAATTTTTACCATCCCTGTCTTTAATATCTGTACAAAAAAGAACTGTGAAGTAAATCAACCAACAAAGGTACAATACAATAAAAGGTTAGCTGGCAAAGTACTAACGACTACATTATACGCGTTGTCCTCTAGAAGTTATAGATACGTTTTACCTTTTAACTGAAAAGGTGCAATTTTACACCGGCCATTAGCCGAAAGCCGGTGCCATTAACGAGGCTGTCACGGCGGCCGGCCGCCCGGCCGGTAAGACCCGGTCCGATCCGGTTTCCGGCCACCACTTCGTCATCTACAAAGTTAATGTTAGTACATTCATTAATAATCGCGTAAAATTTACAACAGCTACCATCGTTGCCGCGATTTACGAGCCAATCAAATTTAATAAAACGTTCACCGTTCCACGACTCGTCTTAATGAACAACGGCAAACATTCATTTTCGACGATCATTTGCGTTTTTGATTACCATTGATATTTTTTAATAATTAACGTTTTCTGTCAAGAAAGGTGATTATTAAAACAAATATTGTAGACAGGTGATTCGAGTAGGCAGTGGTAATGTTATGGTGAGGTGTAATATAAATTAATAAGTTATTGGGCGTCGTCGGCGGCATCCCGCGGCGTCGCGCGCGCAGGCAGGCTCGCGCCGCGGCTCGCAGTGTCCACTGCCTACAGCGCGCGCCACTGTACGGTCCTACATGTAATCACACTGTTATTGAATATAAATAAACTTGAAGAAACATCAAGATAACTTGGGTATTATGGTTAGAATGACAAACCAAACATGACGTTTACTAGACGCGCTTATCGCGGGTCGCATCTGACGAATCTATCGGTTATAATGGCCTCGCTCGTATTGAAAGATAATATCAACCCCTATTCTATTTTCATATTCCCGGTGTCAATCAACGCACGATTGGTTATAAAGTCAATCCAATATTTAAAGATACTTGAAGGTTACTGTCGCTATCAACTTTATTATTAGGTACAAAAAAAGACGATTCACGATTTTTCGTTAGGTACCATTATACATTATGTTATGATGCTTATAATTTCATAGTTTTGTTTGGTATTGACAAAATGTGTGCCAAATCGTTCTCTGTTTTTAATTTATTTGAAAGTTTTCCTTGTTTGCAAAGGTGGTTAAAAATAATTTCAAATGGTTATTTTAGTAGTATCAGCAGTTAGGTTTAACTTATATACTTATATATATCTAAAAACAACATAAGTTCCTATAGGTGGGTGTAAACATTGCATAAACTACGTACTTACCGTTTCTGCGTCATTCATTCATTAGATAACAGGGATGAAGCTGTATTCAGCCTCTTCGACTTAAATACAGCTAACGGCGGTTAATGCACGAACTGGCAATGTTAACACAGAATCATATGAATTAAGTATTTTTATATCGTAATAAGGCCAATCGGAATGAAGAGCAGGCGCGAGTGAGCGGGCGGAAGCGGCCGCTGGCTCTGCGCTTGTTCAATGGGTTTTATTGCTGATAATTGAGCATTTACTTGCGCCAGGCAGACGCCAGGATTATCGCAACTACATCGGCGGTTCATACTTTCTTCGTAACTGAAATCATCACTTGTAAAACAATTGTGTTGCTTCCTGAAATGAATCGAAGTGAGTTTGTAACGAAGAGAGCGTATACCTCGACATACTCTGCTATAGGCTCGGATTATGGGAATCAGGATCGTGGAGGAGAAATCAATATTCAGCCAACTAACTTCAATGTTCTGTTTACATTTCTAAACATATATGGTTGATGATCTAAAACTGCTAAATATATCGTTTAATTCTAGTTTCTATTCTATTTCGACGGCTACAGCGATTAATGGTGAAAGTATCAAGTGTCTATGCGGAAGAAAATGCGCGTTTGCCATAAAATTATAAGTATTATTATAACGGTTAATTCAGCGCTTTGTTATTTTTGAAGGCACGCGCTTGACTTTACGAGGCAGGTTGTTGTCGCTGGCTAGTCGATGCACCACTAAACACGTGGCTTTATGCACCTTCGCTTCATTACCTACAAGCGTGACATTTTTTAAATGTTAAATGAAATAACATTCCGCTCGACTCGATTCTCATTAGTAGCAAATTGACTAAAATTTACTGGTTTACCAATGACATCTTCGTTCAATAAAGCATTAACAATGCCAGGTAAAAAAAAATGATTTCTGTTCTATTTTGCGTTACACATGATCAGTTTTAGGGTTCCGTTTTTTTTATTGACATTGTAACATATAGTGATGTACCATTGGATAGCTTAAAAAATATTACTTACATGTTATTATATTTTTTTAGATTTAGAGGACCGTTTAGGAAATATTGAACTCGATAGGTAAGTGTCGTTTTTGCTATAGTTGCTGCCCCCCCCCCACTCTCTACAGCCAAACTAAAAGTAATAAAAGTCTGAAAAACATCTTAAATTATATTTTTTTAACTGTTTCTTACATTACTCAGCTTTTATTGAAACTGAAAATTATCTTATATATTCCCTATTGGTCAATTTAAGTAATTTTAGAAGGACCTTGGTTAACAACCTTAATGTATGAAACCTAAACACGTGGCAGCAGAAAATGTACATAGCATTGTTAAAAAAATCGTAAAGTTTTAGACTATTAAAACCTCACCCGTACATAAGCCCGATATATATTGGTCAAGGACTGTGGACACTGAACAGTGACAGTAGACAGTAGAGTCTAAAGCGAGTCAAGTTGCCTTGCAAGTGGGTTCAAATAGAATCGCTTTCTATTTCTTTACTTCACTGTCTTTGGCGCTGTACTTGGCCAATGTAAATCGGGCTTTAGGAGAAGCTGTAACAATCTGACATGACACTCGTATTATCACCTCCTTGTCCAGTAGACTCATTTGGCTGCGCCCGCGCTCGTCCCGCAGACGAAGAGGCCTCGTCGTGAGTAAATCAAGCGCACTAATGATATTGATAGCTTTAGGAAGCGCGGAGGCTGCGGCGCGCGCGCCTCGCGGGGGGCACGATGCGACATCACATTTCTCACTTCAATTTGTAGCCATATTTGTTTTTCTCGTTCCACCGTCTCACTTCATTCTGAGCGGAGGTCGTTTTTTAATAATCCTCTTCTCCTTTTTTCATTCCGAGGTGACGTTTATCGTGACTCCCCGGCCCGCCGCTCGCTCTCTAGTTAAACGACGATTTACCAGTACTTCATCCGAACCTGTATGTCACTACGATGTCTTTACGATCGAGTATTTTATTTGGATGTATTTTACTGCCACCGTTATTATGACGAACGTTTTATTATTACAATTGTGAACTCGAGACGGGATCACCGTAATAATAAAGATTTTAACGGGCCTTAGTGCAGTAACGTACACGTACATAATTTATCGTTATTCGTAAATTAAAAAACGTCCAGCTCACATTATTTCTTTTAGATGCGACAGTTTCTACAATATGCACAACGTATGCTTCATGAATATAGGTACTTGTGGTTTGAATTGGTCTTTGTCTACTCGTAACTTAATTCAAAGGAAATACAGATCATCTTTGCAATTAGTAATTACATAGTATTTTTTTTCTTTCTGTAAGTAAATCAAACAAAAATGTTAATACATATTGTTAGTGAAGCCTAATGCAAATGCAGTGAAATCCGCTTCTTTAGGAGATCATTTCTCATCGCTTACCTCCACTGTTGACTTAACATCGTTGACACTGCAGGAAAATCGCCAACAAAAGTGTCTATACCAAGAAATAATAACTAAGTTTTGAAGTTACAAGTAGAAAAAGTAATATGTTAGAAAATCAGACATGGTTTTGATAAAAACGTATGCTTGAATAATTTGGTAACTAGTATAAAATTCCTCAATTTGAAATATTGAAATCCTATTAATCTGTGTATTATTGTGTTTGATTGTCTGCGTGTCTGTGTGTTTGTCTGTCGCATCGTAGCTTCCAAGCGGATGGACCGATTCCGAGGTAGGTATTTTTAGAAAGCTAGTTTAAAAGGGACGATTCTTAGTTAGGTTTTAATGAAAATCGCTCGGGTCTCGAGCAGGGGCCACCATACTTCGAGGATATTTATCTTTTAAAGCTAGAGGACGCTCGCGACTTAGTTCCCGCTACTCCCCCTATTTCAACCTCTTAGGGATGGATTTAAAAAGATCCTCTCCTGGTAAACCTGATTGATGGATGATGGATGTACTTGATTTTAGGTACAGTCAAGGTCACCAATATCTACCTTACTAATATTGCAAGAGGTCTAGGTACGTGTACATAATTTAGCAACTTTGTATGGATATTTTCTATAAATCTTTGTCCAAGGAATATTCCCTCAAATTTTCAAGTCCCAAGGTCCAGCGGCTTCGCGTTGACCAATCAGCCAGCCAGTCGTTTCTTCTTTTAAATTTGAAGATTGTTAAAGCTACAAATTGAGTTTGTGAGCGAGCGTACGCGCCCACGCCGCTCCGTGGCTCGATCTGTTGACACACTGTAGGTATTGAGCGTTCAAGTGCTATTAGCATAAATAAAGCCATATGTTTAAAGTTCTCGCGAACTTCCCCGCGAGCTTTATTCCATGTTTTATTTAACAAAGTCGCTGCAATATTTTATTACACGGATCACAACCTTGTCGAACTTGTTTTATAACAATACGTGTGAGTGAGGTTAATTCTCAATGGTTTATACTAGTGGGTTAACTTATTGTTTAACCATTGGCTCTGGCTGCCCACTTTTACTATCTGCGGCATTGTTTTGTAAATAAATAAATCAACTTACTTTTATCGACCCGCGATTAAAACAAATAAAATATGCATTAAAAACGTAGTAAGATTACGTTTACGTTTATAGAAAGTCTACACCTACGATTTCACGAACGTACCTCCGTTTCTGATAAGACAAAGATACTCAAAATTATACATTTCAATAATATCTTTATTATTTTCTATATGTATGACATTTATTGTACAGAATTCTACTTCTGACAAAAATAAACTCCATTTGCACTGAAAAATATAAGATCACCACTTTCAGCCATTTTGCAATTCAATAACTATTTTCTTTCCTATTTTTATCGTTTATTTGTTTACGAACTAACTAGGCTTAGCTAAATTACAAGACAAGGAAAACATAATGATAAACTATACTTATAGCGAATTATACAACTGCAAATAGGTTAGTTACTACAGTTATACGGTTACAGTATCGATAAGAGAGCAGTTATTTACGTGTAAAGTTTGGAATGTTCGGATGCGTTGATGTCTTTTGTAAGAAAACATACAATTTCAACAAATATCAAATGCAATAATTTGAACAATGATAAATAAACAACACTACAATAATTTGATCTGTTTGTTTAATCCCTTGACATATAACATATTCTATTTATCTTGTTTAAAAATGCGAAGCGCCTAAATTCGTAAAGTTAAAATTAACAAGAGTAGGTACCCATAGTCCATTCGCGTTAAGAATGCAGTAAATCATCATTGTCCACCGGTCAAACACACCCCCTTACAAATCGGGTCGCTCAATTTTTTTATTTTTTTTTAATTAACCTAATATTTTAATAAATAATTTGTTTCTATTTCATTTCCACTGTTAATACACTCGTACCCTGCTGTTGCAGTTGGTGATTCACTGCATTCTTATCGCGAACGGACTATAGTTGGAAGTTTAGAAAATTTTCCATTTTATACGCGACTGCCGAACAAGGGTAATGTTTTGAACTGCCTAGTACATGTGTATATATGTCTGTATGTATAGGTCTTTGATTTTTCGTAACCGCTATACCGCTCATTGAATACAAAACGGACACATCCCAAAATAATTTGCTCGTCCATTAAAAATTGTATTCCAACCGCTTCTAATTTTATATAATGCAGCACTGACACATTTCGGATTGTGTCCGTTTTGTATTCAATGAACGATACGAACGACATGGAAGCGACCGTCAGAACAAATATTTTCGGATTGTAAAATTCATAAAACGGTTAGGGGTATATTTGATGCCTCAAATATATTTTTAACAAAAAATACTTTGGTCCGAATGGCGGAAACGTACGTTACAGTCAAATCCCGCGTTCATATAGCTTTTATAGATTTTTCTTTTTAAACGAAATATTGCGTTTGACGCGGGGCATTGGCCGACGTGTAGGTACTCTGTCCATAGGTTGTTCGGGTTGCAAGGTACAAATGGGGCCATTTGTCGCGAACGCGAGGCGACAAGCCGCGCGTAATCCGCGGCTCTCGCTAATCGAACTGCGCTCATTGCCGACCTGCGCAACACCTGGGCGTCGAACTTCGAAATCACGTTAACCACCTAACTTTTCCTTTAGTCAAGAGTAAACAGTGAGATTCGAACATTCGAACTAATTGTTTTCGGTACAGAGTCAGCGACCCGGAGGTAAATAGTTCACGCCTGGAAGTGGATTCAAAAGCAATGATAGGAATATTATTTTTGAGAGAGTCGTAATTTGGAGTGGTGTAAACGCGATAGAGTTCTAGTAAAACAAAATGTTGCCTACCTATGTGGTTTGAAATTTTACATTTAGGTATTATAGACTCCCTAGCAAACACATTTCTAAATTGATTTAATTAGCAAATTTTTGACATTAGGTATGTGTTACTTTGCTTAGTTTTCGATTTAAATTTTGCTATTAACTGGTTTGGTTCCCACGGATACGATTAGTTTGTTGAAAAAGTACATGATTGCTTATAAGTGTATGTATTCATTAGTTCATTAATTACATATGAGTGAGGTATCTTGTCACTTATTATTGCCGGTGGTAGAGTTGAAGGTGCTTGTCACTGACTTCAAATCATCCGTGACATCTCACCCGTCATTAACCTGCGCAGACCTCTTACAAATGCGTCAACCTACCAACAGTTAAGAAATAAGTAGGTAGGTGCCCAACTGAGTAATGATGATATTTTAATTTCATGAAAACAATTGTGTACTTATACCTCGACTTAATATGCAAATGCACAAGGCAACTTAGAGGTTCATGTTCCTACCTATATTTACATTATTATAAAATTTATAAAAAATATCAACTTCTCGAAATTTGTTTTGTTTTTATTTGGTAGGTAACTAATGAATGATTTATATTTGAACTGTATGTAAACATTTAAGACGTTTTAATTCCATAAATACTGGTAAGCACCAGGCAATACAAGGTTAATTTAGCCAAAACTACAGATCGTAATCTATGAAAACATACAACCTATTTTAAGCAGAAAGACAGTTTCATGACCGCTTAGATATTAAATTGGTGCAACGTGTAGCGGGCTCGGCGGCGCGCAGCCATCTGGCCCCGGCCCCTCCGTCCGCCATGTTCCGCTCCTCCCCGCGACCCTCCCACCGCCCCCACCGCAATTAGACCTATCTGGCCCTTTCACCACCGAACCATACATTTCTTTACCACTCAAACATTAAAGTTTAATATCGCCAAGCAATGTTTGGAGGGGTCTCGGGTGGGTTTAGCGCTCACCACATCCCCTCAGACCGATTCGTGTCGTCGCCTCCGTAGTACGTGACGGCGTCGAGCCAAGATAGCTTTCACGAAATAATAAACAGATAGTGGCGGGCAAGCCCGGTAACGATCGGTTTTACCTTTACGTCATGCATTTTTATTAAACATTTAACAATGCGATAAGGTATTCAAGATGAATTGTTTACTATTTTGTATAAAAATGAGTTGACGCACGTTGAATGGATCATAGGTCCAAATGTCACGTCTCACGTGCTTGCGTAGCTCCTCGTAAACTTTTAAGCTTGTGATTAAGAATTAGCTAAGGCTTAGAGATAATGGGTACTGAGGTTCAAGAATACCTATGACATTTAAAATTTATTAGGCTTATAAACATAAGTATGCTATATAGGTACCTACCTACGTAGGGACTATTATGTATACCAAACAATAACAAAAATAAAGTTATTGTCATTTTTGTTTTTGAGACAAGCATCTATTTGTTGACATCTAGATTAAATTGAATAATAGTACATTGTGTATTAAGGGTGGTAAAGAAAGAATTACAAACGAGAGTCTGTTAGAAGCCCGAAGCCGAAGGCTGAGGGCTTTAATGACTCGAGATATGTATTTATTTTACCACCCGTGTAACATACAATGTTTTTCATCACAATTGCGAGGAAATGAAACAAAATCAGACAAAAGATCATATTTTTAACTTATTAGCGGTAGACCACAGATTATAGGATAGGTATGTCTCGGCAGACTACATCATTGTCTGTGACTTACCACCATCTTACCACAGCTAATGTTAAACGGGTTCGGAGTCCGATTCTAGTGACAGTCGAGATCAATAGTTTATATGCGAGATTTTTAGGAAATTGTATGCTACTGACATTTCATCTCGAATGAAACTTCATATCGAATGACACAAGAATTGGGGTCCTGACGTATTGTGATAGTTTGAGTCCACGTGTAATATTAAAAAAAAAGCTATTACGTACGTTAGAAGCGTAATGGTAAAAAAAGGCCCGCGGGTATTATTTTGGATTTACGGTCGATTTTTCTAGCATGTTAGGACACTATTTACGAGCAAGTGTGATGAAAAATATAAAATACTTTTGTCCCGATAATTATAATTCCCGGAACGTCAATATTAGGTTATTTATTAAAAATGTAATACTTAGAGGTAAACTTGTAATTACTGCACTAATTTTGAAAACTGTTGCCCTAGTAGGAAGCTTAGGTTTTTGATAAAAAAGAACGAAGTAAGGGTAGATTGCTAGCATAAATCTTGGGTTGGGACCTACAGTTACATCTGTAACAATATTCTTTACTAAACAGTTCCAAAGGTCTGGTGAAACTAAAAGACTACTGTTAATGACTAGGTAGGCGCCTACTTATTATTTGTTTTTACTAACTACCCGCAGACCCGCTACTGCTAATTTTCTAAGATAGATCCAGGATAGTCTGTCAAGAAAGTCATGAAATGAAAATGATTTTATGATTGATCCAAAGAGTTAAATTACAGTATAAAATACCATAATACAGAAATAAAGTAAACGGACTAGGTATAATAAGTACTATATTGCTGCCTTTGCTATGATATTTTATACTGTAGGTAATTTATGTCTTTGGATTAATTATAAAATAATTTTCATCTCATGACTTCCTTCACAGACAATGTATCTAGCTATCGGTGTGTCAAACCTTCCATCAAGCCGTTGATTAAAAAAAAAAGTCTCAAAATTTAACTTGAATAATATAATTGTGATGAAATAGAAGCATAGGTTATCGGTGGATATCGGTGGGCAGATAATTCATTATCGCAGGTGTGGAAATTAGAGCCTAATGGGCCCCCGCCACGCCCCGGCGGGCCGCCGTGATTGCGTATTGTGTTATTTATTGATTGAATTTCGGATTCCTAGCGTATAATTAAATAACTCTTCTTACACTCAGCTAACGTACCTACGCCATATTTTTACAATTCATGGTATTTTTTTAACTATTTCGAATAGGTTTACTCACCCAATATTCATTTTTTTTTTCGAAAAGTTGTTGGTATTTTTGTCTTTGAAGGTTTCTAACCCAAAAGACGTTCACATGAGCGTGAGGGATAAAATTAATTTAAACTCAAAATGGAATTAAAAATTTCATTGGTCTATTATTAGATATTTTTCTTGGTCGCATGCCAAATAATGTACTTTAATAAAGCATCAGACACACCCATTCTATGAAACGAAGAATTGACAACAGGATTTTATTGAAAAGGGATTCTGAAAAAAACATGTTTACAGAGGTTTGTCTCAAATAATATTATTGAGAAAACTTTTTTATTATCAGTGTTTGTTACGCCCGCTTTAGACTAATTTTAGTCGGAATGACGTCATTTTGTTTTTTGAGTCTAGCACTAACGGTCCCGTAGAAAAGACCATATTATTATGGTGTTTAAACTCTTTAGCCATTAGACAGAAATTGTACGTTTTTCAGTACTTATACAATGAACAAAAAAAGAAAATAGTTTGCTTTTGAGACAAAATCTAAGTAGAAGCATTATTTTTTTAGACTACGTTTTAAAAAGGTTCCTGTTTTTAATTGAGGCTTCATATTTTTTTACACACAAAATTATTTATTTATTTAAATAAATAAATAAATAAATATCAGGGGACAATGTCACACCAATTGACCTATAGTCCCAAACTAAGCTCAAGGCTTGTATTATGGGATATAAATACTTATATAGAGAAATATATACTTAAATCCATAGAAAACATCCATGACTCAGGAACAAATATTCGCGCTCATCACACTAATATCTGCCCTTACCGGGATTTGAACCCAGGTCCGCTAGCTTCGTAGGCAGGGTCACTACCAACTAGCCTAAAGTGTCCCACTGCTGGGCAAAGGCCTTCCTCTCGTCCTTCCACGCATCCCTATCTAGTGCAGCCTCCTGCTAGTTCCAAATCACAAATGAAATAAGTAACATAAATTACAAAGTCATAATTTTACATAAACATGTGTTTTCGTAATGTTTGCTATAAATCGCCGCGGTGTCAGAAATGTTAATTAACGCTAAACCTGAGCGTTGAGCAATGTTCACATTGGAACAATAGCCGCCGCCGTCCCAAGGTTTCTACGGTGAATCGACACTTTTGCTACGTTAAAACAATTTCATAACGAGACACTCGAATTAATTAACTTATGGATGTTAATTATCTCATCAGAGCCGTAGAACCGGGAACAGTTGCTTTCGAATTACCATTTTTAGCTCGTATTTTATTCTTGCTTTGAGTTCAAAACTGAACGTTATTGTATTACTGAAAAAGTTGCTTTTACAATGTAACGCTTGGTGAAGATAGGAGGTTACAAAGGTAACCAGTCGATTTGCTGGCGGAGCTTATCGGCGCGTCACATCGGACGGGCGGACCAATTAATTACTACAGCGTAATGAGAAATCACCGACACTATTATTATAATTGATAGTGTAGATAGGAATTAATGAACTAAATGACCCTCCTTAAGAGGAAAAGGCAGCTTACAAACTTTTACTGCTAGAATTGAAGCACTCTAACGGTGGACTTTTAGTAAAGTAACTACTAGAGGACGACCGCGACCTCGTACGCGTAGAATTATTTTCCCGCTACTCCTCATATTGCGGGTGGTAGGACCTTGTGCAGGGTCCGTCCGGATCGCTACCACCATCTTATCCATTAACCTACCGCCAAACAGCAGTGTTCGCACTGTTGTGTTCCGGTTTGGGGATAAGACAGCCGGTGAAATGACTAGCATAGAGGCATTCCATCTTAGTCCTCAGGGTTGGCAACGCATTTGCAGTCTTAGGATTGCATTGCAGTCTTGTGAATACGAATGTCTAAATGGGTCACAGTTTCCACTTACCAACCGGTGGCCTGTGTGCTCGTTTGTCTTCTAGATGCCATAAAAAAAAAACTCCCTGTTATGGGTCGTTCTTTGGAAAAGCCTTTCTTAGTGCACCCCTAGGGTACCCAGGGAATACTCTCTCTAACTTTCGAGTCCCCTAGGTCCAGCGGTTTAGTCTGTGGGTAGACAGTCAATCACTCACACACGGTTCTACTGTTTTATATAGGTATGGCACTGCTAGATCAAAACAGTATCAAATCAAAATCCTTGTTAATTTGGTTTGAAGCTCAAGAAAGTTGTATTATAGTTGATTTTAGAATACAGTTGTTGTAGTTACTACTGGGGGGTTATTATGACATAGCTATGCAGTTCAGTTTACGCTGAGAGAAGAGGACAGACTGTACAACTGCAATTGCTCTGTCCTTTACGCTCGCCGTAAAATGAACTGCATAGCTATGTCATAATAACCCCTCTGTTTTGATCTAGCAGTGCGATATTTAGAAGATTTTTACGATTTTGTTAAAATTTGCTTATTATTTATTTGCAACGAGTTTAGTTTTTTAGTCTATATTTCTTTTATCTGATCTATGATAAATATCATGCTTTTAAATTTCATTTTCCATTTTTTCATCACCTAACGTCAATCGAAACTAGTCTAACGAAAGCCATATAAAGTTACATTTAAGCATAAATACCTATATACCTTCACGGCTATCTTCCAATGGGGTAGCCAGTCTATGGAATGCCAGGAGACCACCTTCGTTCCCTCTACATTAGCTCTTCATCAACGTCTTCATTCGTTTCGGGCGTGCTTTTAATTTGGTCCTTGTTCAGTAAATCACGCATTTGATCATTGTGTGTGCGTCTATCAAGTGCAGCGCCTACCGACATCTCCACTTAGTGTTACTAGGCTGGCCATTTGTGACCATACCTCTTTCGTAACTCTTTTCCTACACACACACACAAAAGTCACTTCAAAACAACAACAATAAATCCAAAAGCTTTGGAAGTTGAAATTTAAAATTCCTTATTCTTTGTCCAAAATCTTGTTATCCTCGAACACTCAATAACTATGACGTGGCCAATTTGATAATGCATCAGGTGTTGCTACATTTCCAGC
The DNA here is from genome assembly GCA_963966035.1 of Acleris laterana. Lineage (NCBI taxonomy): Eukaryota > Metazoa > Arthropoda > Insecta > Lepidoptera > Tortricidae > Acleris > Acleris laterana. Next base: position 14,327,362 of record OZ014439.1, on the reverse strand, counting down.
CGTGAGTGAGACGTTCGGAACATCTGCCTCCTGATGTGAATTAGCAGATTTGCATAATTTAAACCTAAGTGCTGCCAATGGTTCCAAGTTTTTAGTGCCTTGTTTCCAACGTTTACGTCTTTGTTACTTTTTTCAAGGTTGTATCTGCTAATTATATAAATAAATAGGCTTTGAAAACAGGTTTGTGACTTAATTTACTCATAATTTTTACAAATGGGATAATTACACCATATTTTTACAATATCTGTGGTTCATAATCTATTCCAACCTTAAGACCAAGACCTGTTTTTTTTAACACGTTAATCACATTGATGTTTTCGGTTTTGATATTTATTTAGGTTTTTCATACAAAAGAAATCGATGCGTTTAATATTTTTTTAGAAACAGAAGAAACAGCTTGGGTGAAATTGATTCTTAAATGGTTTTTTAATTAAAACCGTGTATTTTGTCTTATTGATTGTCTCAAAATAATTCAACCAATTCCATAATTTTGAACCCTGTACCTTGGTGTTTTTTTAGAAATCAAGGTACGTTATCGCGTTGATGCCCTACAACAATGATGCCTTACAGCTCATATACCTTATATTATTATATCTCATGCAATGATGTAAACGTGTGTACGTTTCTCCAGATCGTCCTCAACTCGATGCACCGGTACCAGCCCCGCATCCACCTGGTGAAGATGCGCGACGGCGGCGGCCCCGTCACGGACCTGGCCCGCGAGCAGCACCGCACCTTCGTCTTCCCAGAGACGGTCTTCACCGCCGTCACCGCGTACCAGAACCAGCTCATCACCAAGCTGAAGATTGATTCCAACCCCTTCGCCAAGGGCTTCAGGGATTCGTCACGGCTTACGGACTTTGATAGGTTAGTTTGCGTTTCTTAATGAGAGATCTATGAAGTAATCATAATACTGTTAACGTCGCGTAGGATGAACTCTATGACATCCGCACTCGTAATTCATTATTAGAAACGCATGGTACTCCCAAGGCATATACGAGTAAGAGAGTTGATTCATTATTCAAACTACTGAACACAAGGTTTGTAAGATTTCAATGTTATAAAAGTTAAATACCTAACATGTGTAATTCGTGTAAATAAAAGCTGTCACAGGCATCATCCTAGATTAATCAAACTACTTTAAAGAAGCAGAAGATTTATATTTCAACATGTAAGCCTTTTCAAAGAATCATAAATAAATAACATATTACACACCTGAATTTAATAGCTATGTATTTATTACAAAGCTGTCAAAAAATGGAAAGCGAGAACTTTAAAATCGCGAATGGACAAATTTACGAAGATAAAAGCTAAAATCGTGGAGTGACAGACACAGACATGTCGGACACACGTGTGCCACGATCCCAAAGTGGACCGAATCGATGCTGCGGTGCTTCGGGCAAGTTTGATAAATTGGCAGGTTATTAGCAACAGTTGAAAGGCATTAGGTCGGCCGCCCTGCAATTTGCGCGGCGAGCGGCTTCAACATGAATAAAAGATTAAAACGCGCCTCCTCGCCTGATTGCGACTGATACGCGGCTGAATGCTGATCGCGGCACCGATTTAGGGATGTTCGCGTTGTTATCCGCCGAATCTGCTTAATCGACTTTCAAAATAATCGATATCTACTTACATACGTTATTATGGTTATGTTTTGACGTTTTATTACAAAAACAGAAGTTACTGAAAAAGTGTTCCGTTTAAATTTCAATAGATATTATTACTTTTTTTAAACGGAAGCTCTCAAATCAAAGCATCGTACGGCAAATGGAGTAAGAAGCAATTACCTACCAGTAATCTATAAATGAATAAAAAATTTTCTTTACAAAAATCGATCATACCAAGCAAGTAGGTAGGTAGTAAAGTTTTGCATGATTTCCATTACATTACACGGGATTTCCAATAAGTAAAATAAGTGCGCCTACTACGAATAAAGTAGCTGCAACCCAGTGTTACACTAACGGAACGCGCGAGCAGCGTGGGAACGCAATCGCGCCGCATTGTGCCGCGATCTGATTATTAGAGAGTGGTTATTGGAGGCTACAAGAAGCTTATTATTCCGCGACAAGAACCAGTAATCTGTTCTGGCATTTGTAAAAAGCTATCAGCGTACACGTCTACTTGTCACCGTTACTTGAACGTTTACAGCGTTCTTTGGCGAATACGTTTTCGAGTCGTTAAGTCGAAGGCAATCGCGCGATGGCCTGGCGAGGCGAGAATCCGCCGGGAGGCAGGAGAGCGGGCGCGCCGGGCGTTCCCGTGGGGACCACTACTACGCAGCCCTTTTAAAGATTCATAAATATTGTAGTTTATTTGCAATTTCGTCAATTTCACGCGAATGTAATTTAGTTGTATCGTCACTATTCGAAACGCATTTTTTTTTTTTGCGGCTTGTATTTAATCAACATAAATTCATTTAACCGAACTGAATAATGCGTGACTAATAACAATACCTGAGTTAAATAAATCCTAAATCAAATCGTAACATGTGCTTAAGTTTGGTGTGAGATGAACGTTACAATTAAATGATTATAACGGGCAGTAATGGTGCGAGAGTTGCGTGCGAGACGCAGTGGTAGAGGCGCGAGGGCTCACGTCGGCGGCCCGCGGCGGCGGCGCGTAATCACAGGGCGGCCACTCATTATGCCCTAAACGACAAATTAAAGCGCGTTTCTATTATCTGGCATCGGTGTGATGCGCACTCGCCGGCCGGTCCGCCGAGTTTATCCGCCCGACAACCTGCTGATGCTGAATTATGCAAAAACAATCATCTTTCCTCATTTAAACCAAGGTCATTCAACTAACACAATAACCTATAATTTTCATGGAAGAGATAAACTTTTAACGGTTATGTCTTCGCGAATTATTTTGTCTTAAATAGTGAATAATTTACAATTATTGAATAGTTAATAGCTTTAGGTTTTATGACGTTACTTTGTTATGGAATTAACATTTGTTGAGTTGTAAAATTAGCTGTTAAATGTCAAGTGATTGCTCAAGCATCTACTGTGGGATGCGAATTGAATCACAGCTATGTAAAACTTGAGTGTCATGTTCGCTGCACGGGGCAAGATCTTCGGCTATTATTCATGTAATGTTCGACACGACACTCCGTGACTACCGATTTGTATTAATTGATAGAGCGAGCGATGAGCGTCGGAGATGGACGGCTAATTCGAGATGTTATCGCGCAATTACCTCGGCGCTCGGCGTCCTCGCCCGCCGCCGCTACTGCACTGAACGCTCCCACACTCTTGATAAAGAATCATAAGATGCTAAGCTGTTTTTGTGATGTCTTCGTTTTGTTAGCTAGGTTAACATCAGTAACTTTAAAAAGCACCTATACACAATTAAAAAATAAAAGGCTTGGTATAGCTAGACTCTGCTTGGAGTTGATATCTATTCCAGCAAGAGTTATTCTCAAAGTTCATTGTAGAATTAAGATATTACAGACCATAATTATCATATCACGCTCATAAGCTAAAGTTCCAATATAAGTATCAGCCCCCTAAAACTATCAAATGTCGGTGACAATACTACGACATGTGAAAGGCAATATTATGGTTTTACTGAGTAGAAAATATAGCTAAAACAACTTTCAAGTTTCTAGTTCCCCAAGTCACCTTACCAACTGTAGTTTTTGGGTTAAGTATACTTATGTTTTTATTTCACAATTGAAAATAGACTAGCGATCTTAATGTCGTACATTGTACAACAGAGAATTATTGTTCATTTGAACCCTTAAACTCGAGAGCTATAAATAACTAAAGTTAGCCACTCAACGTCATTTCCGCCGTGAGTGGAGCTCCCGCGTACGTTGGCAGCGGATTGAAACCCGAATAATTAGAGGCCACGTATCTGATGAGTCCGGCGCGGAGACCTGGGGTGTTATTCTCTCAAAAACAACGGACGGTCGGACGGACGAGTGAAATCGCAGAAAACATGCTGCTAAATTGAAAATGCACGCGCTAAAATATGTTTTGTTCGCACTGACGGGACTACTTAAACTCGCCGCTTGGACATTCACTCGTTCGTCCGTTCGACCGTTGTTGAGAGAATCACTACGCTGCCCGCTACTGTGTAGGCACTCATTCTATTAGGACCAGCGAAGCGATTACTTTTCATTTAGCCTCTTCTATTTTTAGAAAGTCTTTCGTAATCTTTTTTGTAGCTTCTCTACGTACTCGTATCTCGTTTTAGTATTTTTTTGTTTTAAAATGTCAAAAGACTAATAGCATCATGTCGTCATCGTTTCATGGATTTTTTATCACAGGGTGGTATTTTCTATTTCCTAAATACTTATGTAACGAATAGATTATTTAAATTCCCTATAAATAGGTTTAAAATATATGTAGGATCGAAATAAAGAGAGTCTAGTAAATAGAGACGTGCTTTATTTAGAATAAACTATTTTCACAAAACTCTAAAAAGGCTCGTCTCATAATCCTACATACATATATAACTGAAAAGTTTAAATGGTAGCGATTTTTTTTGACACGTGACACGATAAAATCATTCGAAAGCTCAGCCCGTGTATGAAGAAAACTTGCAGTGTTGTTAACGGGTTCTTAACTGTTTCAGTACTTTTTGTAATTTAATGCTTACAGCGCTCAGGTATATTGCTGTGATGTGAATCGATCTTGCTCTGAAATATGATTTCAAATGCAATTACTATCGTAGTATTAAGGTTATCAGTGAATATGAATTGTCCTAACCTTTGCTAGGTACTCAATTAATTCAGAGTCTCCAATTTCGCAGCAATAAATCTACACTAGTCAAATTACAATGACAAATATAAATGTTTAAAACAACTGGCCTAGCCTTAATGACTTCCTTCGCTGACGGCCGAAATCGTCGGACAATAAGTGTGATGGATTGCCATTGTGTGAGAGCGCGTGGGATTTGGTGGCCGGTCCATTAATTAATAGGACACGCCTCTCGCTCAATCAGGGCGATATTTAGCGCGGGTGAGCGCGATATTTATGCGCCAACGCACCTCTTCGTTAATTGCGCGCGATGGCGCGATTCACTTAAGCGTAGGTGTCGGCCGGCGCTTGAAATATCCTTTTAACGACAACTGCGTGGCGGCCGGGGGCGGCGCGAGTTGTGTTGTACTACGCTTATATGTACTTCCTTTAATTTGATTAATCGCCTAATGTTAATACTAATCGCACAAGACCAGAATATTTTGTTAGGTCCTTGTTTTATTTATAAATTGTATTTATATACAATTTTAGTAGGTGCTCTTATCATATTTGATATTTATGTTGCATGACTGGTCAAGCCAGTTTATCATTAAAGTTACATGGTATTAACATCATTATTCATGAACACAATGGCACTGATATCAACGCAGTTCACCGGAGCCATAATAATGCATCTAGGACGATTACAAAGTAGCGGCCTGTACTTATATTATTTCCTTCGCCGACCCGCCCACACTGCACTTAATGTGGGTAGTAAGTAGGTAAATAATAAGGAACCGCGCTGTCAATAGCCTAGAAATATCTACGTAGAACTGTATATTATAACCATGCCTACCGACTATATTTACCTACAGATTAATGTCAGGTTGTACTGTGAGTTAAATTTACTTTGAAACATAATTATTGCCCATGTTACGATATGTACCCGTATACTTTATTATTATATCTCGCTTACTAATATACTTACGTTAAAAGCACCAACACCAAATCATTAGTAACATCTGCAATAAATTTTACAAAAAGATACGCTTAGATAGACTCATTTTGCATTCGCAGGCGTAATATACATCGATAAGAGGTCCGAGACGAGATATCGATAAACCGCGCGGGCCGTCCCTAGCGGCGGCCTCTAAGAGCCGCCGCCCTGTAATTTGCCGCCGGAGAGTGTTGGCTATTACTGCTGATACCGAGATCATAATAAATACGCCATTAACGCCCCCACGGCACCCGAAACGACATAACCACCGAACGCCACGACGAAAAGAACGCCGACAACCTCCGCGCCGCTTACGACCTTCCTACAACCGTCATTCGGAAACGTGTAAATTTTAAAACATTAAGCCCACGATACCTATGAGTTAGTTAAAAATTAACCGATTTATTCCACCTTAAAATTAATCGTACTATTGTGGCCGCAGATCGTAATCGTCCCGAGATGTCCATTACGCAGCTTTCATGAACTTCATGTTGATTTAAATGATGCCAACATTTTAACACTTCATTTTATGTTATTTAAGTCCGTTCAAATTTAAAAAATTGGTTCATTTAAGTGGATTCATAACTTTCCTCGAATCGCGATATTACCGAAGTGAAATCACCTGTTAATATAGCTGGTATTTTCGAAAATTATACATCTTGTGAGGTAATCAAAATTTTATGTCGCATGTTAGCGGCGTGTGAAATAATTTGGACGGTGCAGTTGCACGAGAAAGTTAATGTACGGTTTCACTAACACCAGAAACCGCTATTAAGTAACTATTAGTTTTTTCTTTAAAATTTAAGGGATAGTAAAAAATATATTGTATGGAGTGTGTGGGCAACGTACCTGTTTTAATTCCCGGGGGATCCGCCGGCGCCTGCGGCCGCGCGGGCTCATCGGTGATAGATTAAATCCGACACGGCATCTCATGATGTCATGCCAATTTTGAGTCTCACCTCGAGCCCGGCGCGTCGTCACGCTCATTTGGCCCCGGCGCGCACGCACCGGCCGGGCCCTCCCATTATTAATAACGCCTCGACACCGCGCGCGCACGACGCGGGCGCACATCTCGGGGAGTTACGGACTCGTTCGATTTCCATTGACCGAGCGTGAAAGATGCATTATTGCATGCTTATAAGTGCGCTAGTTGATAGTTTCGCAGAGAGGCTAAAATAGGGAGTTCTCGAGAAGCGTGGCTGGTGGCGGTGGCGACGCTCCGGGAACCATAAAGGCTGCGTCTGCGCCGCCATAAAGGGCCGGCCGGGCGGCGCGCGCCTCGTTAACACCGCGCCCGCCACTCGTAAATACGCTTCGCCGAAACAATCTCCACCGATATTAGATCTTGTTAGTCATTTTCATAAGCATATTTTTTCTTGTTATAAAGAAAAAAAACCTAGTATCTCAGCAAGCTCTTTGAGTTATACTGTTCACCTTGTCGACTGCACGCTAAGGTGGCAATTACAATTTTACGTGGTTTATAGCCAAGTTATTGCTCAATCCATTCATATCTAAAAACTTTTATGCGCGGAAAAATACAGTTTAACATTCCTAAATCCTATGGGAAAGTAGATAATCTAACATCATGTAACTCGGGTGGTAGGACCTTGTGCAGGGTCCGTCCAGATGCCATAATAATTCATGAAGTACCTACTAACTGGGGGGTTATTATGACATGGCTTTGCAGTTTATCTTGCGGCAGTTATTTTGCGGGTGGTAGAACCTTGTGCAAGGTCCGTCCGGATCGCTACCACCATCTTATCCATTAACCTACCGCCAAACAGCAGTGTTCGCATTGTTGTGTTCCGGTTTGGGGATAAGACAGCCGGTGAAATGACTAGCATAGAGGCATTCAATCTTAGCCTCAGGGTTGGCAACGCATTCGCAGTCTTAGGATTGCATTGCAGTCTTGTGATTGCGAATGTCTATGGGTCACAGTTTCCCCTTACCATCAGGTGGCCTGTGTGCTCGTTTGTCTACTCGACGCCATAAAAAAAAAACAAAAAAAAACTCAAGGAGTTTGTAAGCACCTCTTTAAGAAAGCCACGTGGGCCGTTCAGCGAGCACGGATCGTTCTGCGAAGCCAGTTTTATGGACTACGGACCGCTGAAAGCCAACGATCAGGCAACTCGCAAACGCCCACGTTCGCGGAATTCGCAGCTTGCGCACGCGCCACCGTTTCGCTGGAACTTACGTCTATCTCAGAATTGCTTTTGTTTGAGAATTCTAACTTTAATTTTTCTTAATAGATATAAAATTAAGAGGATGTTGAGGCTAAAAATGGCCATACGAAATGCGATAACGTTTCTCGCCCATCAAACCTAGTCCGATTTTTACGATTTTTGTATAATTATGCTGTAGACATTATAAAAACTGTCTGTACGTTTTCGTTTTCAGGAAAAATATGGATAGGAAGATGTAAATGCGGTCATTCTAAACAGCCACTTAAAGTTAGTTTTGTTGTTTTTCCTCAGAGACCCGATGGAGTTGATGCTGATGGAGCAGCAACTGCTGCGCTCCCCGCTGCGGCTGTACGCGGGCGGCGCGGAGGAGGAGGCGGAGAAGCGAGCGGCGTGGGCCCGCACCCCGCCCGCCCTGCAGCTGCTAGCACTGGGCGGCCGCGGCTGGCCCGCCGCCTGGCCGCAGCCCCTTGCGCTCCCGCCAGACCTCTGGATGCAGAAACCTCCTACTCCCCTACGCTACTGCCCCTACCCTCCCCCCGCGCACGCAGCCCCCTCCAGACCAGACCACTCGCCTTCACCGCGGCATCCATTGTGAATCAGAACTACTACATATAAATTAGATGTGTGAATTGAAAAAGACATTCCAAAAGACTATTATCCAACAGACTATCGACAAAATGTGCTGTGAGGACTTGTGAAAACATGACTTAAAAGACATAGTACCTATTAGGAGTTAACTAAGGCATAGTAATTATTATTGTACTAGATTAAGAAAGTAATTACATGGTTCCTACCGGAAAAGATGATTTAAATCGTATTGTTATTATAGATCAGATTTTAACATTAGTTACCTGCTAGGAATCTATCTGTCCTACCTTTCTTTAGCGAGGATGATCGCACTAGCTATCTATTTTTTGTTATTTTAAAGAAAATAAAACCCATCATGAAAATATATGTTTTAACCAAAGACGTTATTGTTTGAATGCATTTTGTAAACAATAATATGTAGAGCTAGCGATTAGACCCCTCATTATAATATATGGAAATCATGAAGAGGTTAAAGTAACATTCCAATAAGCGTAATAATTGTAATATTTAGGAATCAACGGGCTTGTTAAAGTAATTTCACTTTAGAGAATCGAGGCAAATGGGTTTGTCTAATACCTGTACATGTAATACATGTACATACATGTAGAGCCAATTGTTTAGATTCCTAAAAATCCTCTAAGCGAGTGTTGTGTAATGCTTATGTCAGTGAATTAATTAGTTTGCGTATGTTTACCAGACCAGCTTTAGTCACACTTGCTGTAAATTTGAAATCATACCTTAGTTTAATTTAAATACCTTTTATTCTTTGAAAGAACTAAACAAACTACTATTTAATAAAATCATTGAACCTGAGTTACGAGATATAACTAATTCACTATCAATAAGCATTTGCGACAAGTATTTGTGTGTATAATATAGATGATACACTATTTATATTCCACTAATATTGTATCTAACATGGAGATGTATGTATTGTATAGCGATTGATTAAATTATTTTTGTAGAATAAGCACTGTATATAAAGAGGTCACTTAGATGTTTGTATTGGTAAGAAGTTATGGAAATGTTTTAGTGGGAATAGCGACGCTCACAGTCTTAGCACCCATAGCCAGAAGCGTGCTCGCGCGCTTAGGTACAGTCAACCAATGTGTATTTATTTAGAAGCGTATCACAAGTAAAGGGGTTATTTCGACGAAGTGGTGAATTAATTGGAACATAATGGGAAGGGTTACTTTACAGTGATATGAAATTGAGAATGGTTGACTGTGCTATACATGGGGTCTGATGTTAGCAATGTTAACATTGAATTGAACACACAATAATAATGAAAAACAACATATATATTGTACTAAAAACTTTTTGCATTGAATAACTGAGTCAAAAATGGTAGATCCGAGTAGCTGTGAATGTATGAAAAAAAACCGTAGTAATCGTTTTCTATCTTTACCCACCTGCTTCACTGGCATTACACTGGGTTATAAACCAGCTAATCAAAAGAGACATACATATGTTTGACTAAAAAAGTCGTATAATAACCCAATTTGACATTTTAGATCTATTCGATGTTTATAAAATCATAGAGCGCCAAAACTAAGGTGCCGTGATATTTTGGTCAAATGACAAAATGTACTTGCTGGTAACAATTTCCTTTGAACAGTAAAGTATGGATCTGTCTAAGAATTATATTTCCAACCGCACAGCGGTTTAGCTAAACAGATTTACCCTGACTGTAAGACCAATAATTATAAACCTTGTTTTGATTTGTACGCGCCCTCATTACTATAATTGTGTTTTCTAATAAACTAAAATATTTTCTTGTAACCAGACGGTGCTTCATTGTACTACAAATAAAAAAAAAAACACAACTTATAGGACATATGACATAGTTTAATAACAATTTAACTATCAGGTAGGATTTAGTATCAGAAGATATCAACTTCACGGAAAAAAGTGAAATTCTTTAGTTAGAAAACAATAATTAGACCAGTAGTGGAAGAAAAATAGGCTTTGATAACATTAGAGGTTGTTATTTTTTGATATGTCGTTGGAGGCATGTTAAATAGCAATAATCTAAAAAGTTAGAAAATTATAGTCGGGGGTTTCGGACATATTGACATATTTTAATTTTTGCCAATAACTTTGTAAATATAGAATTAAAGTTTAAAAAAACGGTGGCATATCGTATATCACTTTAATTTCTTTACAATATTCCGATTTTAGAAACCTGGAACACCTGCATTCTGGTAAACAAAAAAATGCTAATTACTTTGTAAATAATGAATTAGAGTAGCTGATATCGCACAATTATGATATAATCGATCAACTTAATACACTGGAAAAAAGTTAGAATTGTAGACTATCGGCCTGTCTAGATATTAACTTCTGGTGAAGCAGTAAAGCCAATATTGAATTAGAGTTTGTAGAGTTCATTTATAACCAGTCATGACAATGATCTCAGTTACCAAACAAAAGATTAGAAATATAAAATCATGGGGACACTAAATACTGATACGTAAAGCACTCCGTGATACGTAGGTATAATTCAAACTCGCGCGCGCGGCGTGCGCGCCTCGCTGTGGGAGCGATCGGCGCCGGCGGTGCGGGGTTGCGTGGTGCCCTTGACTGCGGGCCGCGCGGCCACGAGCCACGATCCCATCACTTTTCTCAAAAAAAAAATGCAAAGCGTGTTTTTAATTAATACATAAATATCAATGGAATATAGTTATTTTGTTATACCTTCGCTAAAGGAAATGGAAAGACGAAACTTTGTCTTATTTATTTCTATATTGTTAAGTAGCATTTTATGAGTTGCCTTTTTTCACCTAGTACACTATGAAACTAGGTAGGGTGATTTAAAGCCGGTTTTCGTCCAGTTAGCTGAGTTGCCAGCTTTGGAGGACTAGAATAATATGGTCAAGTAATAAAATGTATAGAGAAAAAAAATTACTTTAGTGCTAATATGCTTTATTTTAGGTTAGACTAGCGACCCGCCCTCGCTTTGCTTCGGTTTATATGAGTTTTCTGTAACACCTGTGCATAAAATAAAAACAAATTATACACATAAACCTTCCTCTTGAATTACTCTATCTATTAAAAAAAACCGCATCAAAATCCGTTGCGTAGTTTTCAAGATCTAAGCATACATAGGGACAGACAGCGGGAAGCGACTTTGTTTTATACTATGTAATGATCAAGCATTCAGTTATAATTGTCACAGTTTCTTATAAAAAATGTTAATGATAAATGTACCGATTTTACTAGTTTTCGTCCGCAAATTTTGGTTTTCGACCGAAAGTCTGTCAGGTAGTTTTCGACCATTTTGTAGATGAGCCAAGAAATAGTAAAAAAAACGGATTGGCTAACAATATCTATTATTGGTACTTAATATAAGTTTTCTTTCATATTATCAAACAACATAAGTATTATTTGAAAATAAATAAAATTTAGTTAATCCTTGTCCGAAAACTGAGGTGTAAATTTTAGTTTTCGTCCACTCCAGAGTAAAAGGCCGGAAATTAATGTAATAGTTTAGCCATTTCTAGATTTCGTCCATATATTTAAATGGAATGTCTAGTCGAGTAACCACTAAAGATCATTTTACATCAAACAAATATAAATCGGCATAGGTTATTACAAATTGAGACTGACACAAAATCACACCTGACTTTTCAGTTTTCGTCCAGAGTACGAGAATTAAATATTTTGCAGATTACGTAATTTAGTATTAGTTCACTAAAATTTTATATGTTTACCGGAGATAATATATGATTACACCGTAATTTTAAGTTCATTATATTCTAATTGGCTCAATTAGATTAGATTATTATGCACAAAAAGAACCTAATACTACCACGCAAAAATACTTAAAAACCTTGGCGTGAAATGTCTTGGTATCACTAAACTTCCACGACCGCGACAACACTTTCGTAACATGAAAATTAAACACCAACCGTAGTTTTTATTAGTCTCAACTTAAGTAATATATCCATGTTTGTGAAATTAATGTTTGGCTACTAAGGGTCCCAACGAGACCAAACATGCGCGAGTAGCTGATTTTATTTTACTATTCCAGGCTTTTGTTCTAAACAGCACAGTCTACTGGACGAAAACTGGAACCGGACGGAAAACCGGTGAAATCACCCTACGTCACAGATAACATAAAGTTTTGGCCAACAGTTATTTATCTAACATTTTAAATTGACGAAACCACCACATAGAAGGGTTCCGTGCGGTCTACTAAGGTAAATGTACGCTTCCCCGAATCTGCCGTATCACCGAATTCCTCATATTTTAAGCTTTTAGTCAGTACTTACAGTTGTTATTAAGTTGTGATTTTTTTTTCGCTAGCTATATATCTATCCCTTCCACTACGTGGCCAATCTGGCCATTTGCTGTCTCAGTCGGGACGCAGCAATCAATTAAGTTAGTTGATCGCTGATCGCCATTTAGTATAGGAGTTCTTGTGAAAATCGATAAGAAATCGCGTATACTTCATAAAACCGTATTACGTTACCTTTGTGTTTGAAAATGTGGTTTTTCAGTGTTGTTATTTAATTAGTTTTTGACTTCTGATAAATAAAGTGAATTTAGTGTGGTCATATTTATATAAATTAACAAAAATGTGAATTTGAACAGTGTCCGGAATCAGGGAGAGCGTAAACATTTAAACATTTAAGCCGTCAATGTTTTAATACTAGCTTGGAGTTAATTATTCAATTATTATTTTTACTACACGTAATGTTAATGTTTTTTGATATAGAGTTGTAAATATAATTATATACAAAGGTAATAAAAAAACACTGGTTTTAAAGACTTTTAAATAAGAACTATTTTAAATTTGAATAAAGCGTTTCTGGCTACCATATAGATAATCATTTTCAAATTATAATTAGATTTTTCTTTTTTTATTCAATTTGGTCACAATACACAGCATGACGTGTGTCAAAGGTGTGAAAATGAGTTTTTAGGTATTTTTTTAGTAATTTTGGATAAACCGCCTATTACTGGCTAACCTCCAGTTACTAACCAAAATGTAAAAATATAATTTAAATTAAGGGTTCTCAGTATGAGCAATTATCGAATTTCCTGGAGAAAAACTACGTATTGTTGTATGGTAGGGCAAGATATGTACCTAATTTAACATTATAAAATCCTTTTACTCTTGTTTTACAAATAAACAAATTCAGATTCTGATTCTGATTCTGTCGAAAGTATGCACAGTAGCAAAGTTTTGGCCAGTAATTTAATAAACTGGCCAGTAACAAGCGATTTACCCTATCAAATACAAAAAAACAATCGTCTTGTTCCATATTTTTACTATTTCCTTAAAATTCTTGAACTTGAATAAATAAATAAAAAATGCCTTTTGTTAGACCAAAGTTTGAGCACCACTGAGCGGCAAAATTTCATAATTTTTTCCCTAGTGCGGTGAAGCGGCAGCCCGGTTCGGTATTATGTGCAAATCCAGTTTGGTTAAAAAACGGGGTAAACGATTAAAAACCTTTAAAAAAATTTAAACACATTTTGTAACCATGTAATTTATTTCCAGGTACATTAAAAGGGTGACAAATTTATTAAAGTAACCATTATTCTATTGATTATAATAGCATATAAATCCCACACCTTATTTAAAAAAAACATTCCTCGAAACGTACGTTTTTAGGTTCGGTTTAGGTTTACTTTACTAGGTTCATATATCTAATTTAAAACCACTATCTTATAACGTGAATTAAAAAACCAGGCAAGAGCAATATCGGACCATGCTCAGTGTAGGGTTCCGAAACCGTTAAGTACTAAGAACAACTAACTCAAAAAATAGCAAGTATGAACGAATTTTCTATTGAAACTTATTTGGGGCTGTCTTAGAAGATTTTTAGTAGGTATTAACACTTTAGGTAATCATCCTTTAATTCTCAAGAATCAATCAATATTTCGGTTAATTAGACCTCGCGACAAACTTAACTTTGCCGTTCGAAAACTGTTATCCCCATACATGGCATAGGTTGCGGTCAGTTTACCAACACCGCATATAACAATAAATAAATAATTATGTGAAATACCTATGGGAGGTAAGATAACCTACCTAAAAGGCTACCCTTTTTTAAGATTTTATTTTACCACTTTGTCTGCGTGACTAATATCAGTACATGTATATTCATGCCAAATAAAAGCTAGTACTACCTAGTACTGAACCTAAGCTGAGGAGATGGCAAGACTATTAAGGGTTCATACTCATACTCATACTCACCATCAATAAATTTTTTGAAGCCGCTGCTAGGAAATTGTTTTTTTTAAGAGATAACTAGGGTAAATCGTCAGTAACTGGCCACCCCCCTGTAACTGGTCACTTTGCAATAAAATGAGTTAAGAAAGATATTTGTTCACATTTTTGCGATTAAACTAGAATACATACATACACATACATACATAAACTCACGCCTTTATTCCCAGAGTGGGGTAGGCAGAGCTACAGAATTACCAAAAACTCTAAAAACTTTTTGATAATTCTGTAACCACATTTTGCACACTTAGGCCTACCTACCTATCTACCTAGAATACCTAGATCTTGAGTTATTACCCGGAGTAGGTACTGTCCCAGTATCTTTACTAACAGCGCCAGTAAGAAATTTCTTGGTGGCTAGTAACTAAATGACACTTTCAAAGTGGCTAGTTACTGACGATTTACCCTACTATTGTAATACTAATATACAGGTCGTTTTTTCAATGAGTGTCCAAATTTTAGGGACTATCTCTGTAGGTCACACTCATTAATATTTAATATGGGACCAACATCCAAATCAGCTGTTCCATACAAACTACGAGAGCTAAACAGCCGAAAGTTGATCAGAATGAGTTAGTCCCTAAAATTTGCACACTCATTAAATAAACGCGCTGTACATCTTTCAGCTTTAAACTGCATCTAATAATATGCGCACGTAACAATGATTGCGAAATGTTTGACGATCGCAGGGAGTGCGCGGCGGCGGCGCGGCGGGGGGCGAGGTATCGCTCCCGCGCGCCGGCCGCCTTTAAGGCCCCGCGCGGGCCGGTTATGAATTTCGCGCCTTTTTAAATAGATTAAGTATACTGTTGTACTACTACAAGCTAAACACAGAAATTTCTAAATTTCTGTAGTATGGCTGCAAACCTTATTTTACTGTAGTAGACTTATCTTTACAGACTTTAATTCAATATTAGATGTTTTATGACAGCAAACGCATATATCTTTTGAAGCAGATATCTTATTGCTCTAAACTTTTGGTTTGTTTATTAACTTAAGAATTGAAAGATATTGCTGTGGATTTTTCAAACTCTAATTCAATATTGGCATAATAATACACTAATTCTCGTTTGACTATGTCCCAAGCTAAAAAAAATTCTAACAACTTAATAGCATAAAGCGACAAACATATCATAAATGATAAAGCAAAAACTTTGCACTCTAATTCAATATTCATTAATGAGCAATAATAAAATATAAATACCTCATTAATACCTAAAGCTCGTTCTAACTTTTCGCCATATTTTACAAATATGCTTAGAAATATGTCCCATGCCACTAAGCAAACTTTTTTCAACATTAGAATTTTAATAACTTGTAGGGCAAAAATCCGGTCCCACTATTGGGCTAAATAGTAATGAGGGCGCCACGTTTGCTCGGATGACAGAGTTGGTGAAACATGTTGTGTTTTTAAATCTCCTAAACTTAAATAATGTAATGTCAAAGTAATATATTGTAACCGCGCAACCATTACCTAAGATCTTGTTACTATCTGAATATTACAATGATGTATTTGAAATTATATTTTATTACCAACCGGCTGTTTGTCAGATGAGTGTGCTGAGATGTGAGCTCGCGAGGTAGCGACATATCAGGGCTCTGCCCTATGTGCTAATAAACTGAAACAGTTTCTATTGTTGTTTTATTTTATTTTATTTCACTCTCAACACGGGGTAAATATTTAAATCTCATTCAATGACTAGGTAACAATTTCACCAAACGATGTTAAATTTAACGAATGTTAAGAGGATTGTGATAATGTGTTTCTTCCCTTTAACCTAGTCCTAGAAGAAAAACTAGGTCTGTAAGTTTTCATTTCCAAGAAAATATTTCTTGTAAAGAAACAAATAATGAAAATAAAAATCGGAAACGTACAGACCTAGTTTCTTGTAACAACTATAATATATTCAAAAATCTTAAAATCGGATTTGATTTAGGGGGTGAGACATGTTATCGTTCAAAAAATTGAGCTACAGCTACGTGATTTGAGCGTCGGTTCGCAATCCTCTTCATTGACAGTAAGGGCGATTGTGCACTACAAGGAATTTTACTGTCCGGCAATCTGATTTTGCTCAAACTAGTCTTTATGGCGTAGTATTAATTGCGTAACCGTAAAAAATCGGACTGCCGGGCGGTAAAACTTCTTGTAGTGCACAATCTCCCTTGGTTCATGCTCTTTGACAGCTTTTAACTATCTCTAATCGCCTGTTAGGTGGTTAAAACATCGTTTGGTGAAACAGGTACTTAAGCTCACCAAAATGGTTGGTTGTTACTGATTTCTAGAAGTTTGATATTTTTGAATCTGAGTGGCGACAGAACTTCTCCCTCACGCCTATGATACGACTTATCGATAATAGGGGCTTGATATTCATAAACGAGATCACCGTGTACATCAACTACAACTTTACTCGCTTATCATCAGTGCCAATACTGCCAATTCAACACTACAACATTTAAACCAAACACGGTGACGTCCTGCCTGATTAAATATATCAAGTTGTGGTGTGTGGTAGGGACTCGAGGTCTGGGAGGCCTTTTTTTACGACTCGAACTCAAATTACGAGTCGCTTTATTGCAGAACGTCCAACTAAGCAAGTCTCGCGAACTAAGCGCGACTCGCATAGGACTCGAGTCCTTTTTCTGCGTTCGAGTCCTTTGGTGTAACGAGAACTGGGGCCGTATTATTGTTTGAGCCCACCTCACCTACAAAGATGATACTTGCAGTACAGTTCTTAGTACGGCGGTGTAGCCCATGTAGCTGTTATTATATAAATATTTGCATATAGTTACATTTTGTACTATTTTACCTACGAGTACTTATTAACATTCTTTAAATTTCTATACAATACATTTTGGCAGCTAGACTTGGAATTGTATTAATTTTAATTTGGAAATATTCACGTCATAGTCACGAAAGACTCTAGTTTTTTCTGACTCTCAAGCTAATGAGAAAACTCTAGTCGCTACACTCACGCTCGATAGTTTTATCATGCTCGACACGACTCGGGACTCGGAGACTTCGAGTTCGTGAGTGAGTGGAGTGTACAAAAGTAGGACTCCAGAACTCGAGTCTTTTACAACACTAGATGGTGCGGGTTCGATATTTTAATAATATAACTTTAGGTATGTAGGTATAACCTAGACTATGCTGCATTTTTCAACCTATTTTAGTAAGGAGGAGTTTCTAGATTTGACTGTTTGTTTTTTTTATGTTTTCAATGTGTAGGTACTACTACCCGTATTAGCACATTATTTTATATTCGTGCTTCGGATATTAGGTAGGTCCTATTGCTGGTGATTGTACCATTCAGATAGGATCCCGTACCCGAAGAGAGCTCAACGGACCCCTATTAATATGCCTACGCTAGTTACGTCAGTTAGTCCGTCCGTCTGTGGTAACTTTAAAGAGCTGTATCTTTTGAACCGCAATCGATAGCTGGTCGTTTTTTTTTTCAGGATATTTGTTATGTTATTACGGCGGATTTACTAGTTTTTTTTAAAGAAATTAAAATATTAAGGGTCAACGTACAAAAAACATTTTATTCAACATATTTTTATTTTTATTGTGTCGTTAAAATGGTGAAATATACGTAAACGTCAAATTATGGTTCAAACCCTGAAGAAAAACAATAAATCCAAAAACAAATATGCTCAAGTGTGTTGGGCTAGCAGTTGGTCGATTCGAAATAGAATCCAAATCGGAATAATAATACCTACTGTGCGGCGGTACGGAACCCTCCGCGCGCGACTTCATCTCGCACTCGACCGGCTTGTATCGTTTGTAGTCCTTGCGGCATAGGGGGCTGATCATATTTAAGTACTGTAGCTAGCAACCCGACATTGACGTGACGTAAAAGGTTCCCTTTTCAATTTAACGCACACGTGAACACAGTTAACTCCCCTTTATAAGTCTACACGGTAAGCAAAATATTTTAGCGAAATCAAAAGCCTTTTCGTCCTGTCGATAGGTATTTGGATTTCGGTTCGGACTTTATCAAATAACGAGGCTTATGATTTTAATAGTCTATTATGTATATGTATGTTAGTTATGTTTGTATGATCATCGGTTCCCTCGTAGCTTTTAGATTATCCCACACAAATAAATGACACAAACAAACGTGTCGTCGGTTTCGCTTTGGTATTTGGCGTGTCATAGACTATGTAACGTCATCTTAAATCCATGATCGCGGATTTAACATGCTGGAAATGCTTATCGTTTTTTTTCAAATGTATCGAATTTGGTATCAATTGAAAGACCGCCCAGAACCCGATGATATTTATAAATAAAACGTCACGTAAAAACAATTGATTGAATCCGTAGTTGGATTTTAGTCTTGACTTTATTTTGTATACACATAAGTACAAGTTCGTCTGGATGAATAACAAAGTCTTACCTACTTAAAAATAAACCTCAACCCACACAAATATAAATATTAAATCAACGGAACGTGTTCTCAAACACTGCACAGCCAAAAGTGCAAACGATCACTAGTCGAGGAGACAAGTTAATATAAGTGAGTTAATGGATATACAAGCTCACTATACATATACCTACGTGTCATTTGATTTTCTGCTGTCCAAAAGAAAAACGCAGTGTATCAGTATGATTTGATCAGTACTCATTTTTGATAACTTAGTAGACTACAAAAAGACGCTTGGTCTTCATTTTTCTTCAACCCTAATTTGACAGTGCCTGTGAGAGAGTGAATTTGAATGATTTTTGTGTGCTATAGTCAAACAATACCTACGCTCGAATTAGGGATTTAGCCATGGCTTTATGCCCAAATTACGATATTAAAGATGGTAAATTTATTGTATTTTGTTATTTAAACTACGGGCCACTTGAATAAAAGAAAAAAGTCGGTTAACTGTAGGTGAACAAGTATACATGTCATTTAGCAATAATGAACCGACCCATCATTTATAGGACCGCCAACTTTTTATGTAGATTACATATCCGGCATTTACTGCGCTCCTCGACTGCACTATGGACCGTTACCATTTACATGGCAGGTAATAAGTAATCATCACACTTTTATTTTCTGTCTTTATTAACTGTCATTAGGCATTATTAAGCGCGTATATCGATGATGATCGGCCTTCCGTCCGTCCGGTAATTGCCGTCGATGTAAGCGGCCTACAAATTGAAAGCGGCCGCGGCCCGAGGCGTGTATTGATGGATCTGCTGCCATCGTGAAATTATAGCCAGCTCTTGCGACAGCTTCGCAAATTATGCGTATAATGCTAGTAAATAATACGCGTTCGCTATAAATTCATAAGAGACTAGATGCATGTCGCGCACAACACTGATCTCACACCCAGCCTCGCCGGCCGTCCGTCACAGGTTGATTCGTGTCATAAGAAGCCCCACCAAACGCTAGTCTATGCAACTGGTTTACTCGGCTGCATCGCCTTTGTCCGCGCGAGACACTATTAAAGGAGAAAATTGCAGCGCGCGCTGCAGAGATGCATAAATTAGCGCGGGCGTATTTCGCAGACGCGGACTGATTGACTCCTTTCATTACCGGCTTGCATTGTTCGCCGCTAAAGAAAAATTACGAATCCTCTCAGAATCACAACACATTTCATAATTATGGACTATTGTGGAGTTGTCGGGACTAATTCCTCGGGGACGAGCGCACTCTGCGCCCGAGGAGTGCGCGAGATATATTGACGAACGTAAATGCGAAGGTTGATGCCATAATGGTGGGCGCTGATTAGTTTTCGAGGGAAAGGCTAGTTCGAAGAAAGCTCTCGAGAATTTAATGTCTTGTCAGAGCAATGTTGGAAAGCGTATTGTTAACGGATGCCGGGCCTATTCATACACGATATAACATAAAACAGAAAGACAAGCACCTAAGTAATATTAAACTTTGACATCGATTTAAATGGAAATGCCTCGAGATAGCGGATATAAGAGGATTTTCAAAGAGGCGGTTTTGATCGTTCCGAGTTATTGGCATTAATTGCGCTCATTTGTCGGATGTATGGTGGTATTGTTCCCGAAGCGCCGCAGATTATCGCTGATTAAAGGCGATAGACGTCTCCGGGCCACGTGCGAGCCCTGTGCCCGGTCGTGCCCTGGGAGAGATTGCGATCTGCCCATATCGCGCCTGTGGGAAGCGCGCTTTATCAATACATAACTACTATACTAAGTACTTCACTTATTTTTGATTAAACTACAACTTGTGATTGCAGATTTAATTATAATTAGCAAAATTTCAATATATTTAACCGTTTTTATAAACTTTATTTATAGGTGTATCTATTTTACGGACCTTTTCGTTTTACGCAAGACTGTTAAGTATCTCAGCAGTCAATCAAGGAGCGGTGTAGTTGTCCGTGTCGTGTCCCGCTCGGACCTACGGACAGCTTGGTTGTTCCAGGCAAACGTTTTTCTATGTCGTTCTCGTAACGGTGTCCGTCTGTCGGGCGCGTCCGGCGTCAGCTGCCAGCTCCGGCGGGAGACAAGTAAATAGAGCTAGGCTAATCGTCGCGTCCAGCAAGGGAAACGACGAATTACTCCGTCACGGCACTCCCAACAATTGCTTTTGTTATTGGCGATAGACGCTCGATCGAGTGAAGCCACTTGACATCTGTGCGAACTTTGTGAATCTCAAATAGGCCATTGTGAATGTAATCTCTGGCTCGTGTCCGCAACGACAGGCCTATCAAAGCAGTGCGGAAGTGTTCAACTGGTTTCTCATTATTTGCTCCGGCATTCGCACCGTTTTTAGAAAATGAAAACTATGTTTATCGCATTTGACTGACAGACTAGTTGATGCAAATTATCATGATTGTATCGGCAATTGGTGAGAAGTGGAGGTCACGTAGTGGCGTGGCGTGGAGAGGAGCCGTCGTTAAGTCGAAGCCGACTGACAGGCTAACAGTCAGTGTTGGTGAGACGGACGGACGGACAGGCTCAATAGGTGCCCGGACAACGCAGCTGTCGGCACTCTGCAATCTACGGACCTAGATTAAATATCTAAAGGTCCTTACAGCAAAAAACTTTAATAAAGTGTTGTTCGTTTTAGTACTTTTCATTAAATGCCTATAGGTTTTGCTGAAATGAAGTACTACAATCTAGACTGATGTAGCTTATTTACCTTTATTAGTACACCCTATACGTTGCCTACTTACTATTATATCTGTGATAGCACCTTAAACTGAAATCGTAGTCTATAAGTTTGCAACAAACAACATCTGAGAGCCAGAATCTAGACCGGGCATCTATCCCGGAAATGCAAGGTAATCATGTAAATGCCTTATATGAAAGCTGCTATCTTGAGATGCTGCACTTCCTCCGGTCGATATCACTGCCCTAAGATCGATATCACCTACACAAGCCCGTCAAATAGCAAGAATTTATGATTCGCGTAGCGTACTGGTCGTGACCGGCCGCGGGATGAGGGGGAAGAGGGGGTTGGTTGTCGGCGAGAACAAAGAGCTGCAGTTCAAACGTGCCGCCGCCGTGCCCGCTAATAAGCAATAAACAAGGGGGCGGGGCGAAGGCGAGCACCTGAGGGATCACTTCGCGCCTGCGCCGTACCAACCAAGTCCGGGACTGCGCGGGCGCACCACCGCCGTCTATCTTCTGCACTCTGATAATCTTATTAGATATTAGCACGTGGGAATAAAAAAAATGCGAGCCTAATTTAAAGTTTGGTTCAACAGGATTTTTTCGAAAATGTATTCTGATAAAAATTACGCTTTTATAGGGTTTGACTCAAAAGCTGTTTTTTTTTTTTTTTTTTTTTTTTATTAATTATTTACAGTTTTTTTTTTTATATTATCAGTGTTTAGCTCGCCCACTTTGGTATAGTGGTCGGAAATTCGGAATGAAGTAATTTTGTTTGTAACCGCGTTACATAGCACTAGCCGTGACGTAGAAAAGACTATGTGGCTCTTTAGCCAATAGCAGAAGTTTGTTTTTATATTTACTCAGTAAATAACGAACAAAAAAACTGGCCAACTGCGACTCGGACTCGCGCACGAAGGGTTCCGTACAAAATTATACAAAATTAGACGTTACGTTACGTTTGTTGTCTCGGAGCCCCACTTAAATATTTATTTTATTTTATTTTATTTTATTTTAGTAGTAGTATACAACAGTGGCAACAGAAATACATCATCTGTGAAAATTTCAACTGTCTAGCTATCACGGTTCATGATATACAGCCTGGTGGGTGACAGACAGATGGACAGTGGAGTCTTAGTAATGGGTCCCGTTTTTACCCTGTGGGCACGGAACCCTAAAAAACATGGTATGCTTTTGAGACAAACCCCTATCAGTGCCTAAGTTTTTTCAAAACACCCTTTTAACAAAAGTTCCGTTTGTCAATAACATAAAAGTATTAATGAAAATATTATCAGTCATGCATTTTGCTAGTAGGTATAGTATAGTACTTATAGTATAGGTATAGTAAAGGTATAGTATTGGTATAGTATAGGTATAGTATAAGTATAGTATAGGTATAGTATAGGTATAGTATAGTATAGACTATAGGTATAGATATAGGTAGGCATTACAGATTTCTCATTCAGAACAACGTTTTCGTTACTCAACTGCGTTAAATCTACAACATAACTCCGAAACTTCAAACAAAAATAGCGAGATCAAATTATATTTAAATTCTTCACAAAATAATCCGTTATTTTTGCTCGGCAGTGTATTTATAATTGCAATAACCATTTAAGCTAGTATTAGCAATGCCTTTCTTTTAATGTTACTTTTAATTGTATGATTTCCACTGCTTGGCACCTCACGTGCCGCACGTGACAACAATCAAACGTTTTTTCTTGAATTTGCTTTATGGCTTCCTCAACACTCGATCCTAGTGGTTATTTATACTGACCGTAGGTACTTCAAAAGGTGAAAAATACCTTTTGGAATCGTTCATAGGTGTATGTCATCTGCCTGTTTTCTTGCAATTAAATTGAGAGCAAGATTAAAAAAAATTTTTTTTTTATAAAAATCATGCTTTATACCTGTTACTTACTGCATTTTTTTTTAATTATCAGTGTTTGCTAGGTGTGCCTGCTTTGGATGTTTGGACTAGTGGTCGGAATGACGTCATTTTGTTTATAACCGCGTTTTGATTTTTTAAGTCTAGAACCAGTTGTGACGTCAGTCGTCTTGGTCAGTAGTAGATTCCTCCGTACCATTATCTATACAACATTAGGCACTATACCAGTTGCCATTATTCATATCGAGCAGAAAACGGCAAAAAACACGTTTGTTGTATGAAAGCCCCACTTCAATATTTATTTAATTCTGATTTTGGTATTTTTGGTTAGCGGCAACAGGAATACATCATCTGTTAAAATTTCAACTGTCTAAGTGTCTAGCTATCACAGTTCATGACTACAGCCTGGTGACGGAGAGACAGACGGACAGTGGAGTTTTAGTAATAGGGTCCCTAAAACGATGACACCCAGCATAATGTAATGTGTTCTCTAGGCGTTAAAAACTTAAAAGCTATATTGTTTTTGACGTATTAAGGTATTGTTTGTTATCAAAACGTTGAAAATACAGGAACAGGGGGGTTTTTACGACATGGCTATGCAGTTCATTTTACGGTGAGTGTAAAGTTACATAACTATGTCCTTTTCTCTCAGCGTAAAATGAATTGCACA
The DNA here is from genome assembly GCA_963966035.1 of Acleris laterana. Taxonomy (NCBI): domain Eukaryota; kingdom Metazoa; phylum Arthropoda; class Insecta; order Lepidoptera; family Tortricidae; genus Acleris; species Acleris laterana. Next base: position 14,303,032 of record OZ014439.1, on the reverse strand, counting down.
GATACGTCAAATAACCCCACAGATCAAAACAGTAGTAACTCAAAATACAACTGTATTTTTAAATCAACTTCTATGAACTTGAATCAAATCTAGCTAGGATTTTGAGTACTGTTTGGATTTAGCAGTGCGATATGGTTTTTACCGCCGATATAGGCCCTGTTATAAATCCTTAAGGGCCACTTGCACCAAAAATTTAACACTGGGTTAAGTTAAGACACTAACCCCCTAACTTATAAATGCGGAATAAGCTTGGAATAGGTTAGGCCATGCATTGTCCTTATCTGTAGGTAATTGTGACATTTGCATCTGACAGAAAGTGACAAAGCATGGCATAAACTATTCCAAGCTTATTCCATGTTTATAAGTAAGGAGATTACTCTATAAATTGAGCAACGTCGGATTCAAATGAAAAATGTAATTTTAACTCAAGTTAGTTCACCCCTAGTGTTAAGTTTATGGTGCAAGTGGCCCTTAGGGGTTAAAAAGCGATACGGTGTATGGCTAACGATAAAGAAGAGAGATAGGCTTAATCAAAGCGAAGTTGACGCCCTGTGAATTTGTAACGTTTGCGTTTTGAATCGTAAGAAATAACACTTCAGTGGCTCTCACGCTTGCTTGAATATGTAAGGATAAGTAATAATTAAAACTTTCATATCGTTAGTTTACGGTGTTACGTTAGTAACTAAGCTGCAGGAGTTTACGTAAAAAACATTCTCCAACTTATTTACTTTGTAATAAAATTTACGTAACTTTATTCATTTCGTTTATACTATAACTAGCGACCCGCCCTCGCTTCGCTTCGGTTTATGTGAGTTTTCGGTTACACCCGTACATAAAACAAAGTTAATTAAACATGAAAACCTTCCTCTTGAATCACTCTATCTATTAAAAAAAACCGCATCAAAATCCGTTGCGTAGTTTTAAAGATCTAAGCATACATAGGGACAGACAGCGGGAAGCGACTTTGTTTTATAATATGTAGTGATGTAGGTACACAACATTATTCACTGCTAAATTCAACAATATTGGAATTATACTAGTAAATATAAAACACACAATTTAGGGATTAGGGTTAGCTGAAATAGATCCCTTAAAGGGATAAGTTCGCCTTTGAACTTTTTTTTTAATGTTTACATTGTATTGTTTTTGATTTATTCTGTACAATAAAGTGTTTACATACATACATACATACATAGGTACATACAATGATTCTGCACAGTGTTGACCAGTTGACCAGGTTTGAAGTTTTTTTTCACATTTATTTCTGACAGAATCATAGCGTTTGCCTTTCAACCTTAAAAACGGTCTGCAATATTAGTTCTCGTATTTAGTTCCAAACAACCGAAATAGGAGTTACTTAAAAGACTCGTGACACCATCGAGGTCATACTCCACTCATGTTTTTTAGGGTTCCGTAGTCAAACTAGGAACCCTTATAGTTTCGCCATGTCCGTCCGTCCGTCCGTCCGTCCGTCCCCAGTCTAGCTCAGAGACTCATAGTACTAGAAAGCTGTAATTTGGCATGAATGTACATATTAGTCACGCGAACAAAGTGGTAAAATAAAATTTTAAAAAATATTTTTTTTAATGCACCTCCCATACACGTAACGTGGGGATGTCTTTTTTTTTTCTTGCCTACACCATAGTTTGGGGTGTCGTTGGATAGGTCTTTCAAAAATATTGCGGGTTTATGAAAAACAATTTTTCGATTAAGGGATCCGTTTATGAAATATTAAGCTTTAAAGCGCTATTTTTTGTTAGAGTCAAGTGTCCCCCCCCCCCCCCCCCCTACAGCCAAAACTACAAGTACTAAAAATCTGAAAAAAATCTTCGACGAAAGCGCATATAACGAATTTTAAAGGAAAACTATCACGGCTAAGTAGACATGATTAGTTCTTGAGATACAGGCGATTAACGGGTTTATACCTACTAAAAATCATCTAAGACAGCGCCAAATAACTTTAAATAGAAAATTGTTTCATACATGTTGATTTTTGAGATAGTTTTTTGTGTTTGTCGTTACGGCTTCGGAACCCTACACTGAGCATGGTCCGACATGCTCTTGCCCGGTTTTTATTTAAAGCTCGTATGAACTTGTATTATTTATTATATTACTTAATGTCTCAAACAACAACACCGTTGAAATTCTAGGAACGAGATCGATATCAGACTTGATTCAATAGTAAACGCATTAGGCACCTACGTAGATTTCGGAGTGTGGGTGCCACATTCTTAGGATGGCAACCTAACGAGAAAATGGCCTTTGTATTGTGAGCTCAACGAATTGATGGCCTTTGTATTGTGAGCTCTCATCAACAAAAACCGCTGAATCACGCAAATAAGGACCACTGATCTACAGAAATCCACTATATTAGAAAAAACGTCGGCGAACAATATCTAAAGCCACGAATTTTAACGAAGAAAGATGAGGTTCATTCCGCATTAAGGGACTGGATCTCGTATGTCGCTGATCCATGCTGTTGTGATTTGTGTTGTAGAGTGTTGGTTTAACGTTTATTTCTGATCGAGCTTGTGTTGAGATCACGGCGTGCTGGCATGCGAAGGTGAGAGATGCGCTGATAGTGGCTGGGCGCGGCGCGCGCTAATGGGTGTGATAAGATCGCGCGACCACGCCTCGGCGCGATGCCGCCGGCCGGTAAGGCACAGGCCGAGTGTCATCGCAAACTTCACATATGCGTATCTCTTCAAACTTTTTACTAATAGCCTTAATATTTAGAGTTAAGTCACAAAGCTACACCTATCTGTGAAAGGAAGTGAGAAGGAAATTTTGTTTTAAGTTACGGCATTTTTGGAATCAAAAGGTGCATGCGAATTAAACTCGATAACTTAGCGGCGTAGTCTTTTTAGTCTGTTCACTGATTGGAAATCGGTCCGGAAAACACTTCACATTATCTACAAAAGTTAAATCCGTAAGATAAAATAAAAAAAGTTAGCAACTTCAAAATTTAGAATATGATGTTTCACAAGGCTGTAAACTCCTCCATGAACCTTCCGCGATGTTATCAACAGGTAATTCAGGTAGGTCTCCTTTGTAATTCGATTAAGCTCATACTATAGGTATGTATAAGCATGTACTTAACGAATGAGCGACACCACCTTCATTGGCACGAAAAAACAGAACTGTTCACGAAAGGCGAACCTATCCCTATAAGGTCAACAACTATGAAACGATACGTTGATGACACACCCAACCGCAGGCATTCCGCACTTTACGGCCGATCGTATCATCTCGGGCCATAAACGCAGTCAGAACTTTTTGCACTGCAATTAACAATAAGCATACATAATTAAATTTACAACTTTATTGCACAAAAGTGGATGAGCACAATCGTGCAGCGTCGGCGCCGCCGTTAACTTTAAATTTGCACCTGTAAAGTTTTAATTTTGAGAATTTGCAAGTTATTATTGGCTTAGTATATTTTATCGGATTAGTGCTTCTAGAATTATCAAATGTATTCAGTCTCGCCGCATAATGTGCATTAAAAACATCTTTTATATTTTCAACTTAAAAGTTCAAGAGGATTATGAAAGTATTATTATTTATTCGAAGTTGAGCTTGAGGTGATAATAGAACCTTTATTACTACCTGTGCTAGACAGACCTAATATTACGAAGCTCATCTTCTTTAAAATACAGTTGATTAGTACATCATTTCCCAGTCGCTTACCCTCTCGCTAACATTGTTGATAATCACACCGTTTACCCACGGACCGTGAAAGGAAAAATTACTGGCCGATTGTAAATTGTAACGGAATGGACATTGTAGCATTTATTAGTTTTGTTTTTAATGCGGTAATCGGCCGTTGCGATTACTGAACCGAGTGCGTAGTCTGTAGTTAGGTAGATACTTGTTTACTTCGTTAAGCTGGGGTTGCCACACGTCAGGACTTCCTTAAATACAATTTGAGTAAGTGTACTTAAAAAAATAAACTGAACGACACATCATAGTCGATAGATCAGATAAATTAAATTGAATCTAATAAATAGAACATATTAATTCAAAAAAGTGTTACTTTGGGCTTTTTAAACGACTCATTAAAAGTTAAGACACTGCCAAGAAATGATCTGTAGCCATTTTGAAAGCATGTTAATTAGGCGTTCTGACTGGAAAATTTTAAGTTACTTACTGAAAAAAAATTAGAAGTACCTTATAAATAGTGTGTATAAATGGCAATATTGCAGAGATTTCTTTCTAGTGCCCTATGCGATATTCGGTCGCGATCCACTGTCAAATTAAAAAGAAAAACTGAATTAATACTTTAGAAAAACCATGGTCACAATATCTACGCTGTCTGTGATGAGGGGGAACTCCTCAATCGACGATAAAATAATGAAAAATGTGATAGTTTAATTAGAGTTTCCGGAGTCGGGCAGTAAACGTGGTCTTTCATTAGCAGTCCCGTTTGATGTGGCATAGCGCGAGTGCTTCTAATAACAGGACACCTTGGATTGGGACGTTTGACGGCGCGATGGCTCTGGCTTTATAGCTCGGCCCTTTGTGCGGGGGCATGTACCGAGACTAATATCAAATTATACCAGTAATTTATGGCATTGAACGTTAATGTTTATTGTCTAAAAGCATTGGTGAGTTTTATTAAATTAGCACGCTGTCATAAAGTTTTCTGCTTGTGTTATCATTAAGATATATGTGAAACATGACAGGGAGGCGGTTAGGGGATATATTGTAAGTTGGACAAGAAGGAAGACGAAGGGTCCAATCGATGCCCGTGCGATATTGACGCGATATCCCGATTCTCGAGATGGCCAACCTGTTTCCGCGGGGCCTCTGATAACTTCAGGAAAAGTTTAACCATACTATCCCTTAACACCATGGCGAGAAAGCTTATTTCTTCGGTAGTTACTGTTACTTTGTAAGGGTTTATGGGAAGTAAATCAAGTGCACCTGCCACACAATCTTTTTGATTATATCGGAGGACTGAACCGTTTTTAAAGCCTGCCCTTTTTAATATTACCGGTGTTTAACAATATTTATTATTATAAAATTCATATAAGAAATAGATGAATCATAACCGTTGTCATACAAAGAGAGACTAGTGCGAACATACCTACTATTAGAAAAGTAAAAAGCTAATTCTTAGTAGCGTTATAAATGCGAATGTACTATCAGCCTAATGAACCCCTGAGCTGACCCACCATGAGCGGTGTCGCACTGAAATTGACGAGTGGTCCCCTAATTCGTGAAAGTGTAACAAACAAAGCAACAGAGTTGGTTATAAGATCAGCCCAATGAAGCCCTGACCCACCATAGACCTGTGTCACAACTCACTATGACACGTTTATGATTGAAGTCGTAAGAGGTACCTATCAAACAAATTGTTTTATAAAGTCACTGTTCGTATACCTAGACACACACAGTCGAATTCCTCAACTAGTCACTATGCTATCCCACATTTGTCACTGTTCGTATACCTAGTCATGTAAAATTTTACAATATGTTTATGAATTTTAGTTAAATTTCTATTAGTCAGTGCATTGGTCACTCGTTTTTCATGGATTAATATTTACCCCAAGAATATACAAAATATTCTTCTCGACTATACATACATTTAGCATAATGACCAGGGATCGGAAATTCGGATCGATATTTACCTAAACTTGGCGAAATCGCGGAAAAAGTTAAGGGAATATGGCGTCGGCTTCTTATAAATATTATTTTAATAATATAACTTCCGAAATTCTGGGATTCTACGAAACGTTTATTTTAATTATTTTACATTTAGGATAAAACGTTCCGTCAATTTGCTCCTCAGACTTCGTTCGGTTAGGTTAGATGAGTTACCTGTAAATTAAATAACATTTTTGGTAAATCCTTACTTAAAAAATAACTTCAAATAGTGAATGTAATTTTGGATTTGTGATGGCGTAATTTATTTTTCCGATATCCTGGGAATTTTATTAATAAATTAATATTGAGTCCGCCTCCATATAACTGAACAACAACGCCGCCACCAAAGATTATGTAAATATCGATCCAAATTTCCGATCCCTGATAATGACTCATTGCAGAAAGTGACAAGTTGGGAGAAATTGACGAATTAAAGATTTACATACCTAGATGATATTCACGAATTACAGAAGTTGACCAGTTGACGAAAATGACGTATTAAGGAAAATTACTAGTTGAATTTATATCCTTAGGTACGCATTACTGCTATTTCCTTTCCCGATGTCCAACCTATCCCGGGAAATTAGACAGTTTCCGAGGGAACAGCGATACAAAACTTCTACGCGGACAGAGTCCAGGGAGAAACCTACATGGTAAGTATACCTATTACAACAATGAGTCATCAACCTTCATTTTTGCCTAAAGTCTATCAACTCCTTGAAGATGTCATTAGTGCAATCCGTAGTGCAATGACTTGTCACATCTCCGTGCGATAGCATCACCGGCGAGGTGACGTCGCACCTTTGCCGAAAGTTATCTCCGCATCTATCGTAATACCCAAAGCACGCATTGTTCCCGCCGGCCCCGACTTGATCCTGTTGTCCCATCCATCAAAGACGACCTAAGTCCTCAAGGGGCCGCCGCTTCTGAAGAAAACTTTGTACCGCCGATTTTTTTAAAATAAATTATGACAGTTGTAGTAGAGAAGCAGTAACTCAGTTAGGTACTTTTTGTAGGGTTATTATTTCAGTATCATGGTGCTTTCCTGAAGAACACACAATATTCGAATAAAAGAGACGATGGTGTAGGATGATAAAATTGATAAAAGATGAAATGGCTTTTAGCAAAACTCATAAGACATAAATCTTCATTATATCTGCCTTATGGAACCCAAACCTTTTATATCACTTGATCAGGTGGATAAGACACAATGTATATTTATGAAAATTATACGGTTAAAAATGTAATTAGTCAGCCAGACATTTCATTAATTTGGCCGCAGTTTGGCGCGTCGTTGGCAGTCCAATTTAATACATTTATTTGCGTAAAATTTATCATCATGCTAACACTCACTTTTTCATCGCAAAACTCCAATTAACACAATGCCGTTCGCTTAATTATAAAAGTAATTACTTTCCTACAGTTGGAGTTGTTTTAACAAATTGCAAAGGCTACCTCCCAACTCGCGAGGCTCATTGAAAAAGGTTATCTGCATCTTGCCGCAGCTGTTGGAGCATAAATTGCATGAACTTTGTCTGCATTCATACAATAAATACAACAGTCATTAAGTCTATGAAGTTTCGATACGAACTCGACATAAGCTACTTTAGGCAGTATCTACTCCTAAGTTAGGTACGAGTATTCGTTTCAAACGAGATGGTTTTGTTCGTGTATTGTGTCGAAAATAACTAAGCCTCGATTTTACGAAGCTAGACAATATTTCTTTGTTTTATCGTATTGTTTTTACCTCGGCAGCCACTATAGTATCAATTAAATAAGAACGATCAAAACATTGATATGATAATACGATAAAAGGTAAAAACGATATTATTTTTCGTCGTAGAGTAGGTACCTAGAGGCCCTGTAAAGTGTAATATGTAGTAGAAATTTGTAATCCGCATAGCAGTTGTAAACCAAATATAGATACAAGATATTATATTACATAAATTGACTAAAATATCGCTGATCGTAAGATGATCCTGCATGTAGGTTTAGAACTTGTTGACATTCCTGAAGCTCCAATTTTACGACGCTTTGGAATGTGAATCGCGTTTAAACCCTATAGAGTAAGTTAATGTCTTGAGACGATAGCAAATTCAATTTCGAACCTGGATTTTGTTGAAAGAATCAGGGTAAATTTTATTTAGGGTTCAGAGACCCAGCTCTTTCACATTTCTATAAATGATGTCACGACATGCACCTAGTTTTGCTATAGGTATTTGATCCAAGCAACTTCTACATGGTCTTCCACTTCCTTGTTATATTTAGAGAGGGTGTCCCAGACCTTGACGTACCTAAATACCTTACCGGTATATAGTTTTAACTTTCCAATATGTTAATTAGGAGTTATTAGGGTTTTAACGATACTGGTGCAGAAGCTAAGCTTAAACCAAGCTTAAGCCAGCCTGTGCATAAATTGATGTCTGGTGGATCGGTGAAATGCAACGTTGGTAATCGAATACGCGGTGATGGCAGGAAGAACGTGACGGCAACAAAGTGTACGTGTCGCGCCACTATGTCTCTATCCCCACAACTTCATCTTGCAGCTGATAATACCTAATGTTCACAATATCTTCAACATCGAAGTTACCGTCTTCAGAACATTCGATACTTCTCTTGAAGCTAGGTTTGTGGATTTATGGTACATCCAAGAGTATAACGGAGTAATGATTTCTTTACTTTATAATTTCTACGACATTTTGTAACTAAATCTAAGTGGAAAATAAACAGTAAAACCACACGAACAAACTTACAAAATTACTGAATAAGTTACACTAATCTAACGGAGTATTATAAAAAGAAGCACTTAAGTTAGTAAGCATATACTACGTATAGTCATAGGTATAGTCGCCATCGAATATACATATCAAAAATGTATAGGTATATAAAAAAATCTTACTGTATTTTAATGTAAAGATAATTTTATCCCTGGTCAGTTTTGATGTTGTGTATGTTAGAGCATACGAGGTGTTAAAAAGTATCTTATCAGTTTCAATCATTACAAAACAAAAGACGCCCTGTACCGAGGTATGGTAAATTCACTAAACGACTCAATTAAAACAGATGACTGTAGTCACCTTCAAATATATCTAATATATTAATAAATAATTTTTAGTTTAAATGGATACGTTTAAGCACATTGTATAACTTAATTGCGTCCAGGCCTAGGCCTCGCAGGTCTGTATTCTGACATAGAGCCATTGTAGAATATAAATCAAAGTCTTACTCCATGTTGTAGGTACCTATTGTGTGACTACCTATTACTATAATATGTACCTATTAACCGAATGCTCTTTTATTACAATCGCGTCATTATGTTGCAAGACGTCTTTTACGGTCTGCTAAATCATTTCACTTGCTTTATTCGTTTAAAATCATAAGCAAATAATTCAAATGAAGTTAGTATTAAATTTCATCAGCCGATCTGTCTTAAATCATTGTTAACTCGGGGTATATTGGACCAAACTTGAATTTAATTCCAATTCAGTTTATAATAAAGCGGTTTCACATAAAGGGGATGAAGCCACCCGACAGATGGCGCGGCGCCTAATTCGTTGAACCCGACCCTTCTTTCAATCGATATGAACTTAGCTAAATTATTTATAACTTCATCGTGTTCGAGGTTTATACGAAAGGTTTATGAAACTTTGTATTACTGTTAGTGCTTTTCTAATTTAATAATAACTACGCGTAATAATATGTCTGTAAATGAATTGCTGGTGGGTTAAAAAACTCTTTACTAAAACACTGGGATTAATCATATTTTTTTTATTATTTTTTTATTTAAGCACTCAAGTTGAGTTTCAGAATTATTTCTTATTCTTATTACCTGTGAGAATTTAAAAAGCTACCGTCAATGCTAGGCCTAAGCTAAGTACGGATTATTTTAGTTTTACACGTCTATAGACCTGACCTCAACAAAAAAGTTAATTACGAAGTCAACATCACTAACTCAATAATAGTAAAATTGCTGAGCTCCTAAACCCATTGCTATACTAGTGGTCACAACAACAACCATCCAAAAAGGAACTCTGTTGCAATCTAACATTGTCTACTGTTCATTGAGGGTCTTCTGAAATGTGAGCTACGCTTAAATCAGAGGGTCGAGTGATTAGGGTATCATAAACGTATAGTGTATTTTGAAACAGACAGCGACACTGATGCACTTATAGCAGGCGCGTTGAGCGTCTAGGGAGGCTGCATGTGTGGGTGGGCGGTCATACACACATGCACAGCCTGCGTGAGGGAGGGTAAATCACTCCGGAACAAGTTTACAAGTGTAATTGTCGTGGTGGGTGCTTTTAATTGATTTATTCGCTCCCATAACTTCTATCTATATTGCTTCAGCCCCGCGATTACTACCACGTTTGGGGGAATCAGTGAGAATGATTGTTAACGATTGATTTTTATTGCTTCATGTAGAATTGTCTCGGTTTTAGTTTATCTCAGGAATTTGGTATTAAGCATAATAAGCATTGGTTTTGACATTTTGTAGTGTACCTACTGCGTTTCAATATAAGAATATTACAAGTTTTTTTCTGCACATTTTGATCATCTATGCCTTTCTTCTTCTTCTTCTTGTCGTCTATGCCCTTCGTGTATCTAAGCACAAGCACTAGGTACTTTGGAATCCCTGTAGGTAAAAGGACCACCACATTAAGAATTTAATGTGATCATGGCTGTTTAAATTTAATTTATGTTGAACTACCTAGATATTGACAGCAATTTTTCAGTCGGATACGATCGTAGCCCGGTAGGACACGTGCGTCAGTAGATTGGGGACTCGGCCAGCAATCGCAGTCAATATTTATTTTTCAAAATAAGTCGTTCATCTGGGGATCTATTCTACTTGGGCTAAACCTAATTGCTTTTGACATGGTATCGTATTGTCGACGTTATGGTAGCTCTTGTTTACTTGGCAGTAATGGCGGCCGGATTAGAAACAATACATGTAGTTACAGAAAAAAGCTGTAAGATATGTTATGATATGACGTATATTTAAGAATAGCTATGAATTAAAACGAAAACAAATAGTTGGATTTTATATGCGTTATATTTAACCTTAATCGAACATGTTGGCGTAACAACTTTGGCATAATGTATTACCTCCAGCAATAAAATAAGGGCTCTTAACGCTCCCGATGATACGCCTCGAAAAGGTTCGAAGGTGCTTTCGTATTCAGGGTATCGGCTAGAACATTTTACCGATACGCATAATATTCAGGCGCAATATAAGATCATAAATATTTAATAGTCATTTTCCCACAATGGGGTGGCCATTCACACCCGTTAACCCTCAAGAGCGCCGTAAAACTGGGACCGATCGGAATCACATAAATATCCCAACCCTCTGAGCTTACTAAGCAAAATTATATGCTTGTTCCAGTTATGTAGCTTTGGCAAATTATTTTATTCCATTAGGGATACTAATAGGGTTTTCTTCGTCCTTCAAATGTGTCAATTACATGAATAGCTACGAGCAGTACGAGTATGGTTTCTAATGCGGTTACCGTAACGTTTGTGGTTAATTCATGTTAGAGGTGGGAACTGCTGCTTGTAAGAAGGTGAATAATTATTTATAGACACGCTATTGCACAATGACTACGTACAGTCAAGTGCAAAAATATGTATCGAAAAAATCCTCTCATAAATATGTTACGAAGTTCTTATTACACTGGAATAAGGTGCATCCATTATTTTTACACTTGACTGAACTACGGTCCTTATAATCCTAATGGGATATGACGGTACCAACTTCCAAGTTTTGTTTCAATAAATGTTTTGATAAAAGTAGTTCTCAAATTGCTACTTAATATGTCTTCTACTGACCTCAACTTTAGAAACTTTTTATTTTTTATATGTCAAGTCAGAAACTGGTGCCCGAGAGCGGTTCCGCCTCGTGCCTGTCGATGGCCGCCCACGCTCCAAACAATCGCCTCGCTACCTTCTGTCCTGTCACTTGCAAATTCGCCTGTCGACTCTGACAGTTCGACAGCTACCACTACAAAACTAGCTAATGCCACACACCTACACCAGTTTTTGTAACACATTTGATTTGTAAACCGACACGGAGTAGGCCAACTAGTTCAATTGAAGATGTTACTCGTATTTGACTGTGATCCATTTATTATCGGCGTACGAGCTACCTAGCTCTCACTTTTTGGCAACTTTCATAGAAATTATTTTGAGCGCGGTCTCATGTTCGCCTTCCACTGCGAGCGGAGCGGGCCCTGTTCAGTTTGGTTAACAACGGTGACTTCATGAGGTGAGCTAAACAACCCTCGGTCATTTCTCATAGGTATGTATTATGTAAGGTAACCTAACATAAAATACACCTAGCTCAGGTGAATGAATGTACTTAAAGAGCAGTCTACCTTCGTGTTTTTCTGAGTATCAGTTCCTACACGTATGTAATTTTTCAGGCATTCTTGAAACAACGTTATGGTATGAAGCTTGAAGGTATGTAGTTACAAACATGTAGCTTTACGATTAGATACTATTCAGTATTCACGCCTTCGACTATCACTGATACAATCGCAACGCTGGAACGGTGTTACCCATGCTGTTTACTACACAAACCGAGACTCTGTTTCATTTACGTTAGGGTATGATTTTGTTTGTGGTCAAAGTTCTTTTCAATTTTCCTCCAATCGAATTTGGCTGTAACATCAATCGAGTTCCCACATTTTCCGAGCGCACTTACACAATATCAATCAACTTTTATTGGTGTTGCCGGGGCGGGAGGGGGTAGCGGGTCGAGGGGAGGGGTGGGAGACTATTTGTATCAATAACCTGTCAATGGGCTCGCGCTCCGCAGGGACCTCTGCCCGACTCGATACTTGGGTCTGTGACCGCAGAGATTTGATTAGGACACTATTCAGAGGTATATCGATAGTCGTGTGAAATTTGCCAGTTAAATTGAACTTGGTGACTTTATAGACTCAAGAAGTATCTCTCCTTAAAAAAAAATTCGTCACTGTTTTTAGTAAATGATCATCTTCATCACGTTAGCTGGAAGACGTGCACTAAGAATTGCCATAATGATAGGCTATCGGCATTTCTCTGCACGCGGTGGTGGGTTTGATAAGCTTTGGCGCCATCGGCCATCCGTGTTATGAGTGACATGCCCATTGCGACTTGAGTTTTGGTAAACATTAAATATTATTTATTTATTATTATTATTATCTTAAGTACCCGAAACCGACGTGCGTGCATGACTCGATGTATGAATGTGGAAGAAGCGAAAAAGATTTGGCATGATCTTAGCAAGTGGAAAGAAGTGGTCTCTGCCTACCCCTCGGGGAAACAGGCGTGATTTAATGTATGTATGTATTATTATTTATGGCATTACTAAAAAGCTAAACAAATGATATGAAATGAACGTGCGAATAAGGTCAATATTGCACGCTTGATTCTTATTTTAAAGAAGGGTTATACATTCTACAGCAATCAGATTATGAAAGTAATAATCTTTTAATTAAGATTTAAGTGTCCATTATGTGTGCCTGTCAGCTAAAAGTGTCTTATACTGGTGTTAAGTACCTAAACTAAATTGTCAAAAAATACGACAGGACCACAGCCTTCTTTTTCGAAATCATTTTTGGATAACCGACACTGTAAAATATAGTGTAGGTACCAGGCCAATTTTGATTTAATGCAGGTATAAAAATAAACTACGTAGGTAATTGATTTGGCATGAGAGAAGATCAAGAATCAAGTATAGGTCGTATCACAATTGCGAATGACTCATGTTTGTTAACTCATGACTCATTATGAAAATCGGTTTCAAGTGGTAGTCAATCAAATCCGTCTGATTCACGGCTATACATCTGAAAATGGGAGCCAGCTTATCGGAACGACTGAAAATAAGACACATTCATTTATGTTCCATATACGTGCGGTTCCCTATAACCATAACTCTACATTATGTGCCATAAGCGTCGGTCGACAAAAGTAAAATTGGGGACACCTTATTTCCTCGGTTGGCTTGCAAAACACGTTCACGCTTGCCACCTATCCCCACATCTCAACGCTTATAGATAGTATCTGTTACACCTATTAGATGTAAAGTCTGTGGCTACTATATTTTGCAGCACGCTATACACTGCCGAATTTGTTCACTGAAAAGTTGCTACTTAGGGTTGGGAGGGAGTAATGTGTGAATAAGGAATGAGTTGTGTCGTTGTTTCCAGGGTCGGTGGCTGGTCCGTGATGTGAGGTCAGGTGAGCGCCGTCTTCACGCCGCCGCCGCCGATAACACGCTAATGCCCTCAACTTTGCACCGCAAGGGGGCAAGGCGGGGCTAGGGGGAGAGGGTGGGGCCATTCGTGGAGGAAAAACGGGAAAAGTCAGATCATTCGCGTTATTGAACGCAAATAACTGAACTAAGTTGCCTACAGCTATAGTTACCTACCAAGGGGCTGATAATATTACGCTTTTATAACAGGTTACTTACTGTCTTACTGTAATTTTTTTTTTAGTTTTAACATATTTTATGAACAAAATGGAAGAGGAAGGAAGACGTGGCTCACCAGTCTCACCACATCCATTATGTATTTACTTATTTGTCTCCGGTGTCTAGGTGGTCTAGTGTGGGGGTAACTTGGAATGTCAAAATACCAAATTTTCGATTTTATAATTTGCATTTATCAAATGTTCTTTGTTGTAGGAAGCTAAAAATGGCTTGAAAATATTCAGAAAAGTATAATCGCCCCTTAGGAAGATTCTCGAGAAATTTACTTCTATCAGGATTACCTATTACCTAGGTTCATTTACTCGTAGATGTGTGTGTAGAAGAACAAGCTAAACAGATCATTGCGCGAAAACAACAGTAAATAAAAACCCTCAATTTCATTAGCGCGCCATTCCGATAATGTACCTAAACCTTAGCGACGGGCCTGTTGCATTACTCTTTATGCATTGTTCCAGCGAAACGCGCGCGTAAACGTTAATATTTCATAACGCACGTTCGACAAGTTCCGCGTAAACGGCGGACCCCCGATTTGCTCCGGTAGCGACTGCCAAGGTAGGGAGTACTTATATTTGCGGCAATAAACGTGAATTTATTACCCAGTTACGTTTGCAGTTTTGCTGAGATGTGGAGATGCGAGCGGAACGGCGGCGTTAGCGCCAGATGCCCCCGCTCGGTCTGGATACGCATCTGTGCCGCGCCGGTAACGTCTCCCTCCGTTATACGTGTCTTGGTTCTGTCATGAGTGTCATGACTGCGAAATATAATGTCATTACACGACTAAAAACTGAAAAAAAGACACTTGATCCGGTTTCATGACGGGTATTTACATTAAGTATCATATTTACTGACGATCTTTTCAATTTTTTTTTCATTGTTCGCTGCGTTGATGTCTTGTTTAATCTAATTTAGACTTCTTTCTTCCGGTTTTTTCTTTCTTACTTTCTTACAAAGTTGTTCTACGTTGTTCTTGCTAGCTACTAGTATACTCTGTACTATATATAAATAATACTTGCATTCTAAATAGTAGAAATTATGTAAGAAAGCTTTTATCTTACATAGGTACTAACTTGTCGTGATAATTTTACAATACCGTTTTCATACATCCCTTTATGATTAGGTAACTGGAATTGCAAGCATTCCAGCATCTTCTTTACTCGCTGACTCGATCATTGGCAAACGCAGGTACCTTATTGGTGTAACAACGGCAACGTCAAGTGGAATGAATATTTAGCCGTCTTCAGTGGTTGCTCGGCAGGTATCTCAGGCTGCAAAGTAATATTGTTATTTGGTGAGCAAGTGAGTAGGCTAAGGAGTGCGAATGTTCGCGGCGCATCGCCATGCGGAGCACGTCCGCGCGCGGCCCGCAGTTAAAAGGGGATTATGAGTAGGGTTTGCAATTCGAATATTCGAATATTCATATTATTCGAATATCCGACACAAATTAAATTCGAATACGGCAGTGTTACTTATTCGAATAATTCGGATATTTTGAATAGTACTAAAAAGGATTGAAATAGTTTCCCACTTTTAATAGAACGCTGGAATCAGCTTTTTTTCATACCTACTGAGAAATGCAAGCAAATATTAAACTGGAATGCAAATATAACATAAGACAACATGAGTTTTAAAACTGTTGATTCACTAATTAGCCAGTGCTGCGCAGCGGATCGTGCTAGAATTTTAGCAGTCGGTACAAGGGAGGCTGGATACTGGCTTCAAGCTCATCCCTCGCCAAGCACTGGAACTTTCCTAGACCCTAACACACTCCGACTTTCAGTTTGTCTTCGCCTTGTGGTCCCGGTCTGCGCTCCACATCGCTGCCCCTGCGGAAGTGACGTAGATCGGCTAGGACATCACGGACTTTCTTGCCAGAGAAGTGCTGGCCGCTTTTCCAGACACGCCGCACTCAACGACATCATTCGTCGGTCTCTTGCCTCAATAAAGGTCCCGGCTCTTTTAGAGCCGACAGGCATTTCTAGAAATGATGGCAAGAGACCTGACGGAATGACCTTGGTCCCGTGGAATATGGGACGGGTGCTAGTGTGGGATGCAACCTGTGTAGACACGCTAGCCCCATCACATCTCCACCGGACCTCTAATAGGGCTGGTGCGGCAGCTGAAGCGGCCGAAAGCATGAAGGTAGTAAAATATAGTGGTCTCGGCCCAGAATATATGTTTATTCCATTCGGTGTCGAGACCCTTGGTCCGTGGGGTCCTAGCGCTCGAAGCCTCTTCAAAGAAGTTTCGAAGAGGCTCATTGACGTCACGGGAGACCGAAGAGCTGGCAGTTTCCTCGCTCAACGTATAAGTTTAACCATCCAGCGAGGAAATGCTGCCAGCATCTTTGATACAATGCCGCAGGGGCCATTCTTAGATTTAATGTTTTAGTTAGGTAATTTATATATTTAGATTTATTTTTATTTAATTTAAGTTTTCTTTTTCAGTTATTGTGCTATGGTTGTTATATTATTTTATGTTGTTTTACTTAATTAAAGTTAATCGTATCTACAAGTTAACATTCCCAAAAAAACAAATTTAGCTCAAAAAAATATATTACAATAACGAGCAGTGAGTGAGTTGAGTGACGTAGCTGGGTCGCTCGCTTCCTGCTACTTGCTGTATTAATAACTAATAATATTTAATTTGACCACGGAATGCTATTTTTTTAAAATATTTAAGGCCTATTCTTTTGATTTTACAACACTAAACCATTAATTCGTTTTGTTTCAATAAATATTCAAATTATCCGAAAAATTCGAATATTCGAATATCGGAAATCGAACTATTCATATTATTCGAATATTAAAAACCAACGAATATTGCAAACCCTAATTATGAGCCGGGGCCCAATAACACGGCGTTACGTGCCCTCCGCATATACAACTAGGTACAATACGTTTTTGTTTTTAGTTAGGGTAAGCATGTTATGGTACAGTCAGCTACATAAATATAGTAGACAGCATCCAAAGCTCCAATGTCCACACGACTCTAAAGCATCTGAGAGATTAAAATCGCATATTTTTGCAGCTTACTGTAGTACACATCAAAAATGTTTTTGTCGCCGATTGAGGCATTTCTTATCTTTTTCAAGCAACTGATTAATTTTTATAACTGTGTATGGTTATTATGGCTATAATTATACAGTTTGGTGCAACGGAATTATTTCAGGCCAAATACACATAACAACTAATTACTGAAAATTATGGAATTCTTATAAATTAATCTGTAGCTACGCGCTCGCGGCTAGCCATCCCAACACCAACTTGTGCGTGCTCAGCTGGTGAAATATATAATGGTAGGTACCTACTTTTCACCAAATTACACAGCATTCTTCAACGCAATAATGCATTAAGTGCAAATGTAATTTTCGCGAATAAGTACATACTTACCTACTTGTATGTATATATGTTCTAAATACAAGCGTTACGTACAGAAGACAAAGTAAATATGTACTACGTAGGTACCTGATGACCAGACCTCCCAATTCCTAAAAATAATGTAAAAAGCAGTAAAAAAAATAGAGAAAATTTATTTTCAAAGACTATTAGTCAATGGGTTGAATACGTACATACCATTTGCCATAATTCTATCACTTGCCATAATATTCATTCGCCATAAAGGCATTATTTCTGAAATCGTGAACTATTCAGAATTGTTATAAAACAAACCTAACCTAACCTATTGGGCTCTATACGATGGCATGTAAAAATTACCTGAAAGGTTTAGTTTCAGAAAAAAATGCGTTGATGGCAAATTAACATTATGGCAAGTGACACAATAATGGCAAATGAAATTCGGGTAAACGAAGTGATCCGCTTACCTATTGATCGTAGTACATTGTCAGGTCACGAGACTTTGTATTTAAAGTTATTTAAGTCATATCATGAATTTTAATACTTGAGCTGAAGTTTGTAAAACGTCAATATACTTATTTCGACTAAATACGTAAACCACAACAATCTACAACATCAAAATGCATTACTAGCACCACTTGCGCAAATGAAAATTTCATTCGCACGACAAATTCAATCAGAACGTAAAGTATCGTCATCCAGCAATTTCTGCGATTGGAAACAGTTTTACAAGCAATAAATTGTTGCAACACCCGTCGGGGGTATCTTGTACATTTATTAGCTACAACCCAGATTAGATTAGCGTTGCATCCCGGAGGCCTGAGGGGCCGGGGCTGCCGGCAGGCCCCTGGGACACGAAATTTGTCCGAGTAATGCGGCCACGCGTCGCACTAATTCGTCGGAGCCTGCGAGTCTCGCGACCCTCTCTATGTGACTCGAATGACGGCTCGCCACTGTTCCGCTTTAATTGAATAGTGGGGTGACACCCGTTGTTTTCCTAAAGATAACTTTATAGTCGTTTTGCATAATTGCCGACCGTGACGCTCTAATTTGTTGCAATTTCGCAATCTGTCACAGTTGTTGTGTAATCAATATGAAATCACTGGCTCGGAAGAAGCTTTTTGTTTTATTGAGTGGAACAAAAAGTTACCAATGATCCATGTTCTCAAATAAAAATGACGTTTAGTACTTAAATCATAGGTTAAGTTACATGCAGCGCCCAGGTTCGATGTGGATGTTCGCAGTCGTAATACCTATCGTATAGATCGCGTCAAATTTATTTATTTGTAACGTTTCGTTTTAAGGACTTAGGTAGGTACCTACGAGTACAAATAGTTATGACTGAGTCCATCTACTTAATTCTGCAAATCTTTTAAAAATACATATTGGGTTCAACTAGCAACAAGTATCAAATATCAAATTAAATTATTAAGTAATATGCTGAATACGAAAGCGTAAAATGCATTTTGATTTCAACTGTCGTCCATTTTTGTCGAATCGGTAAATTTCGTACAAATTATATATCTTTCGCAGTTATGCATTTGTCATAAAATATGAAAACTGGCAATTAGTGTCGCGTTTCATATGCGACTTATAACGCCATCTTACGGTAGCAGGGCAAACGAAATAGCGACGGCTCACGCACGGTGCCTAGAACAAGCGAAGTAAAATTTTTAGTGTTCTTGTTTTCACGAAACTAGCGGTGTTCCAAATTGAAATAAATACGGATTGGTTTCAATTCAGCATTTTTCCGAAATGTATGTATGTATATGTATGTATGTAAACACTATATTGTACAAACAAGAGATAAGAATTATAAAATAGACAAAAATATACCTAACAGGGATGTACAAAGGCGAACTTATCCCTTCAAGGGATCTCTTCCCTCTTCTTCCTTCTCTTCTTCTTGTAATGATTTTAAGTTAGATATTCTACACTTCTTCTCTGGATAAATGGACATAGATATGAGAGGTAGGGTTGTTCTATTATAAATTATACTACTGCAGTTAGGTATCAGTTAGGTATTTGAGTACTTAGTCAAAGTCTTTACGTTTGAAGGTACTCTACCTGTCCAGCGTACCAGCCAGCAGTGACCTCGATCGCGGTGCTTAGGAAAATCAGGACCACACCTTGTCATCTCGTTTATAATTTAAGATTTTTATTGTTACCAGCTCCTGCGTGCAACGTCTGCGCAGATTACGATTATCTTTATTCACTCAGGACAATTTATTTTTTCCGGGATGAAAAGTAAATATTAGCTACATATCTATAAGAACAATACAACGAGATAAACCAAATAAATAGTCCGGCACTTAGATAGTTAAGAAATAAAATAATGAATAGGGACTAAACTAACTTTCATACTAAATTGTACTACAGACGATGTCCTAAAGCTGTCGTAAAGAAACATCTAGTTAGTCCTTTCTTTTACACATTCAATGCCAGTCTCTCAAATTTCCGTACAAAACCGACTCTATTAGAGGTTCTTGGTAATATTTGAGTTAGGTTTCAGTTTGCATGCCCCAGTTTAAAATGTTATATTGAAACCTTGTTAGGCTTTAATGATAATTTAACTAGCTATCTTTCGACTTCTCATCTGGATAACCATATCTTTACAATATATGGTCATTCAAAAAACATTTCAAGAAATTAGTTACTAGCCCACTTTAAAATATCCTCGATTTTAACATTCAATTGACCTTTACCAACGTGATTGACGCCCTGCCAATTATTTTTGGGATTAAAAAAACGATAAGTGATATTTATTTCAAAAGTGGTATTTATCGTGGTTTATATTAATTCTTTCTAGATTTATACCTTTCTTAGTTCTGAAGAAACAATTTTTTTAATCAAAAGGTGACATTTTAATTTTGAAATGTTGAACCAGGTCAGGTAGGAATAGGATGTTTGATGGATTGGATGCAACGACATTAAATTGGTTTTTGCTGATTATTTATTACGAACATTCAATGGTATGCGGTTCATCGACTAATACCGATTAATTAAGAGCGTTATATGAGGCATTGTTGCTTAGTAATTAGATGGTTTTGGATGCTTGAATCACAGAAGTTTTAAATGAACTATTGATCAAGACTTATTTTTTCAGTACCTACAAATTTTAGTAAGGGAAGGAAGTAGCGATCTCAAATATGTAAAAAAGTATCAGTCTGATAGTTTCTAGAAAAGGGAATTTAATACATTGCCTAGCAGTAGGATTTAAATTTGGGATTCAATAAAAAAAAGTTTAACTCAGATTATAGTAAAGTGTGTTTCGATAGGTTTAGGGTGAGAGTAAATAAACATTACACAGTTATGTTAACAAACATTTAATTTTTATCGTTTAGCAATATATTATTCATACATAATAACTATAATTTAACTACAAAGTTACTATGTAGGTACATCTATGTATTCGCTTTGAGTGTGTCCAGTTGCCAGAAACCACTTTGAAGACACTAAATATAATTTCTACAATTTATTTAATACATCTATTCTTACAATAAACACCTAAGTTCTCTAAAACAATTAAATTTTTGATGTATTGCACATTTTACCTAATAAAGACAAATCAGGTGCGTCAGATCAGAACAGCAAACGCAATCAGCGCGCAAACCAACTGCTGGAACACTAACGTAACCAGATTCCTTTTGAATACTGTCATTTAATGCATTAATTAAATCTAATCGGCTATAACTATAACACGAATTTAGCTGAAACCATCACTACATGACAAAACTATTAGGAACATATCGTAACAATTACATACAACTAAAATTAAATATTAATGTACAATATAATACAGCATTTCTCGACGAACAAAAGGGACATAATCACAAATATGTTTCGGACCCCGATGCACTATCGATACGTAGGTATTCTCGACACGTGTAAAAGCGCAACTCGTATAAATGCATTCACTGCAGTCTGCACAATGCTAATAACCCACATCATTAAAGTCAGTGGAACGCGTCGCCGGCCCGCGCCCGCCATCCGACACCGTCGTAATACCAGTTTACGTTTCAAAAAGCGTTCCATGCGAGGACCTCAAAACAATATCGCACCTACGGAGATCTCGGGGAAGTTTTTATTCGTGTTTTACTACTAAGTGGGACTGTGGGGCGGGTGCGGGGTGTGCGGGGTGTGCGGCGGGTGCGGCGGCGTGGGGTGCGGGCTGGCGGCGCGCAGCGAGTCGGGCGAGGAGCCGGGCGAGGCGCGGCGCGGCGGGTACGGCGA